>VBSM01000272.1:13021745-13036854 GCA_008086735.1 Cheirogaleus medius | reverse complement strand
AAAAAAAAAAAAAAAAACAAAGTAAAAATGTAACAGATAAGTACATTTCTTTCTTTTAATGAACACTGAGAAGTTTCTGAGTTTCCTTTTTTAAATAAAAAATAGACAAAAATGTTCAAAACAGCCCCTTATTATAAGCTACTATAGAAATAAAATGTTTTAATAAAATCACAGGTGATTTAAATTTTGAAAATGATTGAAATTATATTTTAATCTATAATTTAAATTAAATGATATTTCAAGGTTAACCAATTATGGATTTGTCAGCCATAAACTTATCCAATATCTTCCCCTGTTTTATTTTTGGCTCACATTCTTCATTGCTTATTTTTCCTATTCTTGTCTTCTTTGCCTATATAAATATGATGTTTATTGTATACGCTGAAACTACAGAAAACCACAAAGACAAAAAATAAAATAACTTATAATTCTATCACCCAAAGATAATTATCCTTTATGCTTTTGATAAATTACTTTCCAAATAATTAAAATCTAATATAATATGAAATCCTACACCTTAGATCTATTTTATAATCTGAATATATTATTAAAAATGTCTATTATTATTAAATATTCATCTAAAGCATTTTATTGGTTATATAATTGTCCATTATATAGATATATATAGCTCATTAAACTAAACCCACATTGTAGTACATTTCCCAATCCTTTTAGAATTTTCCACTTTCAGTTTTACTGTCCTCTTAGAGTAATAAGTTTTACATGCTTACTAACCATAAACTACCTTAATACTTCTGTTATTTATCCTAAGACTTTGACTCATGTTCATTAAGAGCAATCTATATAGCTATATATAAATACTGTGTTGAAAAGGCTGTAATACAAAGCTTGGTATAAGTAAGTATCCCATAAAAGATAACTAAAATAATGACTAAATATATGAATATAAACGTCCTTTAAGCTTCAGGGAGTACCTTGGATTCTAATATTTTGGTATTTAATGAATTCAGTTGTGATCATCATTTCTACTTCTATGATTTTATCAACTTTTTCAGATAAGATGCCTGCAATAGCTTCTATCTTTCTGAGCATAAGAAATGTTAATACGTTTTCACTCTCCTTCTTGTTAAGCAGATAATCCTCTGTGATTAGCTAAACTGAACTTACACATTAACACTGCTGAATCAGTCAAAGCAAATACTCTTGGGTTTCAGCAAGTGTAAGAAAACTTCCTTCTTCTACTTTTGTTGATGTAATTTCAGTGCTTATCTCAAATTTTAATTCATTTCAATATTACAGAGGAATATTACTTTAATATTTACTGACACATTCCAGATGGCTCTTATTCATATGGAAAAGCTTATAAGAGAAATGCTAACTAAAACTATGCTCATATAATCCTTCTTTCCTATTACATTGACAAAAATCTAAAGGTTTGTTTACATCCTCTGCTGGAAAGGCTTTGGGAAAGCAGGTACTGATCTACTCCTGGTGGTATTACAAAATGGTACAATTGCCATGAAGGAGAATTTGGCACTATCTGACAAAATTGCATACATTTACCCTTTGATCTAGTAATCCTACTGCTAGGAATCTTATCCCAAAGACACAATGGCTAAAAAGCAGCAGAGCATAAGCACAAAGCAGGGCTCCTTATAACAGTGAGACTGAAAATAAACCTACTACCCACAGATAAGGGGCTGGATGAATAAACTATGGCACAGCCACTCTGTAGAGAATTATGCAGCTGGAAAAAGGAGTGAGGAATAACTACTATGGAGCAATCTCTATTATATATTGTTTTGCGAATAAAGAAAGGTTGAGAAGAATGGATGGGGTATGCTTTCACTTATCTAGGGAAGTTAGGGGAATACAAATATGCATATGCATATGCTTATATTAAAAAACAAAGATAAACCACTTTTTTGGCCCATACAGGGAGGGAACAGGGTAGAGGGGACAGGCATAGAAGCTAAGGTTCTTTTTTTTTCATTTGTTCAAGTTTTACTGAGATATAATCGATATATAAAAAAACTGTACATAATTCATATGTACATTTTGATAAGTCTTAAGTACCTATAGGTTTCTTTGAATATACCTTGTTTTGTAGAGATGAGTCTGGACTTTGTGTCTGATTACCTACTGAAACAGCCTGAAACCACTAAGCAACCAGCATCCCTAGCACTCACACTATGGTCTTAAAATACCACTTCACATCAAAAGACACCAGAGCTCTTGGGGGAAATGGCTGATTCCAAGCCTGTAGCAAGAATTATAAAATAGGGTCCTTCATCATCTTAAAATATCATATAGCAAGAAAATGATAAAAAAAATTATTGAGATTAAAGATGAAACAATGTGAGCATCAATAAGTACAATAACATGAAATTTACTATTGGGTACATTAATAGAAAAATGTATATTTCCCTTTATAGAAATATTTCAGCTAATAAGTTAATAAAGAGTGATAAATTAGAGTAACATCATTTCGTAATCCTTAAAGAATTAATGGATCTCGTATTGACCACCACTCATACATTATGTGCCTTCTGAGAAATGCTACAGAACAAATGACCTGATCTCTTCAACAAATAATTTCAAGGAAAAAAACATAAAAATAAATGAGGAAATGTTTAATGTATAACCATGTAATGATCTCCAGGATAGAGGTGAAGAAAGTAAGAGGAAGAACAGTGTTTATAGTATGCTACTATTTAATTAAAAACATGAAAAAAATAAATATATTTTCTTATATAATCATAAACTATTTCTAAAGAGATACAAAAAAAAAACCAAAAACAAATGTTGACACTTGTCTTTCAGGTGGCCAGGGAACAGTATATGAATAACATTTTTACTATAGAACCTTTTGTATCTTTGGAATTTTAAAACATGAATTTATTATTATACACACAAAAATTAAATAGAATAAAATCATAAAAGAAGCAATGATAAGTATTACCATAACATTGTAGTTATATAATATGTCCTTATTTATAAAAGCTGAATCCTCAATTATTTGTGAGTAAAATGTTTCTATATAGTTGGAGATTTAAACAAAAAGAATACACAAGCAAATATGGAAATATTTTAACAATTGTTAAATATAAGTTTTGAATACATGAAAATTTATTATATGATTTTATCTACTTTTCACCACAAAAAGTAAAAAAAATTCTTGAAAATAATGAAAATAAAATATTAAATTGTAGCCAGATACTGCTTATGAAAGCCATAAGCCTGAGGCCTACTCTTTCTTTAGTAAAATAGACAAATATCACAGACTAGCCCCAAACCAAGACTCTTTCCTTGATGTAACCAGAAGGAAACAGTGAGCAGAGTGGGGGGAAGAGAAGGAATAAAGAGACCTCAGACAGCTGTCCGCCGTGACAATTCATTACATATTGAGCATCTGTGTATGCATCAAACTTAAAAGATATCTTAAAATTTATTTCAAGGAAGGAAGACAAAAGCCAATTGAATGAATGAGAGACTTTATAACCCTAAATGCCTTTCTTTAGAAATAACAAGGTATATTTATTAATATGCAACCTCTTGGCACGACCAAAGGCAGACTGAAGGGCACTTACTTTTTGCTTGCCTCACAGACATCTGTAATATTGGAGAAAAGGTGGTGCCTCTCAGTTTTAGTCATGGTATCGCTCAGTTCTTTAGAATTTTTAAACATTCGAATCAAGATTTCCAAGCTGAGTAAATATGAATGTTCAGACGATATGACTTCAAAGATAGCCTGGTAAGAAGAAAAAAGAAATGTATTATTAATTATTTTAATTGGAGAACTAAGTAGAGCTCTCATAATTCTGCTATAAGAATGACATAATATCTTGAAAAGTGTGAAAAGCACTGAGAAAACTGCATCACCACACTACTGTCTTTATATAAGGTACATATACCCAAATCTCAAGAAATGGTCACTGCCTGCAGTGTATATATGAAAAAATGAAAGCATTTGGATGACTTGACATTGCATCCTGAGGTCATGCCTTTGCCAAGGGGCAGAATCTATGGAAGGAAGCCAGGGCATGTCATAAAATCTCAGTATGACACTAATTAACCTTTGGGGTCACCTTCTCCAGCCCTGCTTTCAAAGCATGCTGCTTCAGGGACAGTAAGGATTTATAGTCATCATTTGAGATTCAGAGAAAATTTCTCACAAATGTCTTCCTTCACTCCCCTCTCATGTGTGCTCTTTCTCTCCCTATGTTTTAACCTGACTAATTTGCAGTCAATAACAGCAAATAATCTGGCATGACTTTACCTACCCTTAAAAGGTTCTTATCAGTCACAGAAATTCTTTTATATAAACTCATACAACTGAAAGTAATTCCATCCATTCAACAAGGCACCCTCTCTACTCTCCTCAGTGTCTCAAGGAGCAAAGGACCCCTCTGCAGAAACTCTTGGTGTCAGGCACACAGTGGTTTTCCTGATAAGTGTTAATGATGAAATGCCAACCCACACATGTGGATAGACACCAACGCCCTTTGTAAGGAATTCATCTAGCTCCTTAACAAAATCAAATTCAGATCCTCTAAAAATGGCAATGCAGGGAGAATTTCTCTGCCTGAGATTCACATCCTTCCTGGAAAGCTCCCCAGTAACACTGCTTTCATCACCCTGACCTCCAGGGCTCTACCTCTTCAAGCTCTTGCCCCAAGAGCACTGAGTGGGCCATGACTGAGGCTGGGGGGTGCAGGGGAGGCAAAGCAGGTGGATGCCCAGCTGCTGATGGGTGGTGCATACTTTGTAAGTCACATTAAACGTGCTAATCTCCATGTTCACCTCCCTTTTTAGCATCCATAAGGTGCAGGGACTTGGGTCTCACTTAAATGTGCTGTTCTAGCCTCAGCTGTGCTCCAGGGAATTAACTGACGTAACTATCTGAGGAGTAAAGAGTAAGAACATTAAGAGTCTCACCTAAATTGTGTCTTGTGTAATTCTATTCAATCAATATGATGATCTCCAAGAAATATAAGACAAACTAAAGAAAATTCTTCCTTCCTGACCAAAAGTTGCAGATTGTTGATGGTATGGTGCCTTGGAATGACTTAAAATATTTTCAACAACAAAAGCTTGTGTAATCAAATCCAAAATACTAAAATTGGGCAAAAAGACAGAATAAACTATTTAGAATAGATCACATGAAAAGGTAAATAATTGATAGTTTAATACAAAGAACCATAAAGTTAGATTTGCTACTATCATTACTTTTTGACATAATGAGTCTGAATAAATATTTTCAGAATGTAAAAGAAATAGACATGGTTCAAATATATAAGATTTAAAAGATCAGAAATGTCCAAATAGGATTAAGTACCTTGGAGTGCAAAAAGCAAGTAACCAAAAAATATGTACAGAATCATACCATTAAATACATTTAACACACACACACACAAATATGTCTGTGTGTATGTGTATATATAACACATGATTTAAAAACACAGATTGGAAGGATATGCATCAATTCATAATTATAGTTGTCTCTGGGGAGGAAAGGTAGGGAATGGGACTAAAGAGGAGTATGTAGGAATGTAAGAATTCTACTTCATCAAAAGTTTTATTTTCTCTAAAAATATGAAGAGAAATTATAATGTAATACATTCATTCATTCCCAGTGGATGTGTATACCAAAGTTCTATACTATCATGTTTTCTTAAACTTAAAAAAAAGTCACCTTACTGCACTTTTGTATTTTTGCTTTATTCCATGCCAATGATATAAGGATATCCTCATGTCCTTTGTGGAATTAATTTACATATATGTATATGCATAGACTTTTATATATATGCATATATTATATACACATACATATGCATAAGGCAGGAGAAAAGTGCTTTGAGAATTTCACAATATTATTACAATCAGCAATTTTCTTAAACTGCATTTATTTAAACTTCAAACTGTAAAACTCTAGTATTGTTTTATTTTTAATTAAACATAATTTTAGATTTATACAAAATTTGCAAAGAGGGTTCAGAGTTCCTTGTCTCTTCCACCCAGCTTCCCCTAACCAAGGTACCTTACATAACCAGAGTACATTTGTCTAGAGTACACTAAAGTACACACTTTACTCATATTTCATCAGCTTTTCCACTAACATCCTTTTTGAGTTCCAGGACCTAATGTCGATTTCATTTTTCAACATATTACTTCCAGTTTAAATACTTGGACTAGATGCTTTGTTGTTTAAATTCAAATGTTGAGATATTTAAATTTTTTTCTTATCTGAAGGCATATGTGTAGCCTTATTTAACAATGATCATTAACTGCTTTTCTAAAAAGAAAACAAATACATTTCCAAAGGACAACACTGAACGAGCACACATAGTAGGTGAAAGCACAAAAGAGCAGATACCCACATGCACACTTCAGAGCTCTAAAGCATCTGCTGAGTGGAAACATACCTCTTGTCTCTTTCTTTCCTCCTGGCTTACTGTCTGAGACAATCCATTTCTTTTCACCTAGGAGAAAAAGCACAATAGAGTTTAACTCATTTACTTTAAATTTCTTTATTATGTAAGGTATAACTCTATGCCCTTCAAAAATGAAGAGAAATTATGAAAAATGTTGAATTAAGTACATTAATTTTCTGTTCTCAACACCCTCAAATAACATTTAATCCATGAATAATAAATTAGCATAGTTCAACACTGAAGAAGTGAAAAGAGTCTAGAACACAAACCTATCAAGTTAAGTTTTTCTGTTCTAGTCTTACTTCTTGATATTCCTAAAATATATATCAAATTAATCACCCAAATCATATAGAAATAAAGAAATCTGATAATAAAGAAAATGAATTCACCACTCTGAGATTTTATTGTCGAGGATCACACACTGAGAAAGTAATTTGAACACTATTTTCCATAAAGACTCCATGGAATACAAGTGCTCTTTATAAAAATCCAATCAAAGAAGAAAACAAAGTCCCCTCCTCCATTCCAAGTTTCAGTAGTCTTTCAGTATATTAATTTGACAAATAAAGCTGCTAGTTTGAGAAGCTTTTTTGTAGCCATAGTACCTACAAGAACCATGTACACAAGTACCATACTTGGAGTGATATAGTGGTACATTAGTTGAATCACTGCAATCCTATCTCAACTGCCACCTATTCGATTGTTGTGGTTCTCATCATAATTCGGTTTCTAAACCAAAGAGTGGAGGCTGACCTATGAATCCCATGAAGATAGGACCTGGAGTCTCTTCTGGTACACCTGGCACTGAGTCTGGCATATGACAGACATTCATGTTTCTCAGTCAAATGAAATTAGCAAAAGGTAAGGCATATGTAAAATACCAACCAATGAAATCCTGTACTTCCTAAAAAACAAAATTTAAAAACCATGTTCCCGAGACCTACCGTGTTTCCCCAAAAATAAGACAGGGTCTTATATTCATTTTTCCTCAAGAAGACACCCTACGGCTTATTTTCAGGGGATGTGTTATTTTCCCCTCAAAGCCTCAGCTTGCAGCATGCATAGGATGGCCAGGACCTGACAGAGGGAGCCGACCTTGTTGGTGGGGCTGCCTGCACCTTTCCGGTCACCTCTGGGATAGTAGCTATCATGATGGAACAGATGAGAAGGGCTGCTCGTCTTCTCTACTGCTCTGCGACGAAATGCATGGGTTGTGCAGATATGCTGCGTAGCCACAACCATCACTAGGTCTTATTTTCGGGGTAGGGATTATATTGCGCAAATGCTTAGAAATCCTGCTAGGGCTTATTTTATGGGTAGGTCTTATTTTCGGGGAAACACGGCATTTGAGTTGACATCTAATATTTTTTATCACAAATTTAAAGACTTAAAAAAAGATGTATTTTCCTGCTAACTGTAAATCTAAACATATCAAAATGTGTTACTATACACTTTTAAATATATCCAATGGAATGTAAAAACCATAATGATTTGATACCCACCGATATTCATTTAAAAGTAAGCTTTCTTTAACATATAGTTTACATCATTTCTCTTTCTCCTTGAAATCACATTTCTATTTCAACTCCTCCCAAGTTTTCTTAATGTAATATAATTCTATGTGTGAGAGTCTCATTACTCACCCTAGCAGATGCAAATAATAAGTTTTTAAATTTAATTTTTAAAAATTTCCTGTAATTGTTAAGCTTTAAGTATACAAGATTCCAACACAAATATCATTAATAACCTATGATAAAAACAACACAATTACTTCCATTTCAATGCATTAAGCATGAAAAGTAAAACTTTTTTGAGATTGCATCTCTTACTGAGATGGGAGTTTATGGTACCTTAATTAAAGGAGAGTTTGCTGAAACCAGTATTTGAAAATGACTCCCTTTACGTGAGGCCCCAGTGATTTTACACCTTGGGACATGGCATGATGGTAAGAGTTGAAATGGGTAAGAGAGATGCCTTTCTGTGGTAAAATGGCAAAAGGGTAGCTGTAAAAGGGAGGTGGGAAAGACAACCTGCCTTAACACTTTCACTGCAGGTGCAGTCTGTTTTAGAAAGGGGAGCCCAGAAGATGAGGATCTGGAAAATGGTATCCTCAAAACTATTTCTTACAAAGTCATCATGAATCCCCAGGAGCATGACGCATACTCTAACGTGAAGGCAGCTGGTGCACAATTCTCTCTACATTGTGCCATTGTGAAAAAGAAGACAATTATATGTTACAGTCTTTCATTTGGTCTTTGGAAAAAGTTAGAAAGCATTATAGTAGAGTAGAAAATCAATAGTAAAATCAGCATTCATTTATTAAACACTTATGTGCCAGGAAATATACTAAGCATTTTTTACCCCTTTTCCTATTGAATTCTCATAAAAATCCTATAAAGTTGATACTGTTCTTATTCCCATTTCACAGAAGGTTTAGAATCCAAGAGCACACACCTAATAGGCAGCAAGGCCAGGATCTGCATCCACGCAAGTCCAATTCCTGGGCTCATGCTTTCAGTCATGATTTATACAGGTTAGGAACCCCTTGTTTTCTATGAGAGCCACCCCTTTTCTAGGGTTGGGATATCATCACTAAAACTCCTTCTAATGCCAGGTCTGTACCAGTTTCCATGTGTTTTTTTGGTCTATTTATATTGTGAAATGTTCTAAGCCTTACCCACCAGCCTAACCCTGGGTCAGCCTGTCAGCAAGAATTCAAGGTTAAAAAGGCTTCTTCACACATTTTAATAAGGGAGGAGAAGAATGAGAATGTCAGCCAGAAGAATGAGACCCTTCACAGCTGTTACCTTTGATTAACCCAGAGCAGGATTTCCTGCATGACACAAAGTCCTGGCAGATGGATATACAGGTGCCACGCCCACACTCTCTACAGGTAAGGCCATCAGGAAGAATTACCACACTACTGGCATCTCCACGCAATTGGAGTCCAGACCCAAAAATCTTATGGGGAAGAGAATGAAACACCTGGGCTTAGAGACTTACCCAGATGACAGCTAGTTTACTGAGAGATTAAGAGTATTTCATTCTATCAAAAAGGGGAAAATCCACGGCTAAAGTAGTTGCTCTTTTGAAGGGGAAGACAAGGTAGTTTGGAAAAGGGTAAAATATTAATGTACGGAATTATCATCTTTCACTAATACTAATATAACAAATAGTAAAATATTCCTTTAACCAAAAAGCCATCCCGTAAGGAACCAGTGGCTCACACAAAACTACTGTAATAGAGAAAAAAAACCAAAAATCCAGGAAGTGTTCCTGGATTATGATTAAGAAAACTGAAGTGCAGCACATTGGAGAGCCTGAAAGTTTACTCTAGAGAGTTTGACAAAGCAGCTAGCTCATTGTGGCTGGCTGCCAGGCCACTGCCCCCAGGTCTGTCCTCCCACTGCCTGTCCTCCTGCCTCAGCCCCTCCATACCCTGTAACAGGACAGGTTTGCCAGGTTCTTCCTCCAGAGCCCAGAGAAATCATTCTGTCTGCCTGAGGCCTTCCACACTCAACTCTAAATCAAGTAGCACCTGAGAGCAGGTGCCTGGGGTAGAAGGGCATGAGCAGGCAAGATGATGTCAGAGACTGATGAATGTGGTGAGATGAAACCAAAGAGGGGGAGAGTGATCCAAAAAGAGGCCCCAAGAAGACTGGCAGAAGGCAGAGAAGAGACAATTAGAGGAGAATGAGAACGCAGGTACATAATATCAAGTGGAAATAAACAAAGAAGGAACAAAGGGAGAGAAGAAGGGAGTGAGAGAGAAAGGAAAAAGAAAGAAAGAAGAAGAAATAATGTGTACAAAGTTTGTAATAGGAAATACCTATGGAAATTTTCAAATTAAAAAGCAGTGACCTTATCATTAGTAAACTTAAGTAAAAATTATGTGAAGGCCCAGGTTTTGTTTGCATGAAAAAAATAGGTATAAATCATATGTTTATACCTATAGTTTTAAAATGTACACACTTTTTGCAGTTAACCCATTTTTGCTAAGAGAATCTAAAGTATTGCCAAGTTTATCACATTTCTGCAAATGCTCCCTTTGTCTCTATTTGTGGAAAAGAAAAAATAATATACCATCTTCTAAAACCTACGAGTCGTATTTACTATCTAAAGTGAAAGAAATTTAAAATTGTACAGGCTCCTCTTTCATTTTTAAAATATACATCTTATACTGGTAGTTCTAGCTGGGTACAAATGGGAACAAACAGCCAAAGCAACACTCCTTTAAACACATGGACAGCCAAAGCAACCTCAACTGAACTTTCTTATTCCTCACTGGTTTAAATTTCTTATTTAAATATGTCATCAACAAGTAGAATTGCAAAAGTAGTTTAATGAAGCAGTAAGAACTGGATTCAATTTGAGGTTTTTGTTTCTGTATAATTTAACCAATTCACAAATCTGCTCAAAGTGGGCCATGGCAGACTCCAGACTCTAAAGAGAAAGTATGAACACATGTCAATATCTTCAGCATTTTAAGTGAATAACAATTCAAATCAAAAAACACAAAGTGCAAGACTATAGTTCTGACATACTAAAAATATGAACATGTATCTGTGGCTTGTCAAGATAGTGAATACAAAGAACTCACTAATGTTATAATAGTTTTAAATTCATAATTATAAATAATATATTCACTGTTTTAATCAATGCTGAAATTCTTGACCTATGATCTTTGTAACTGACATATTTTGCATGTGCAAAGGAGACAGAAAGGAATAATTGGCTATACCTAATAAAGAACATTACAAGATACTTCTATGGATATATATTTGTCTAGTTAGACCCAAAACATACGTTATAAAATTTATAAAAGGGTAAACACCCTAAACTATTGACCCAAAAGTTAAATCATTAGATATTTCATCTAAAATTCATGTTGGTTTCCTTCTTGATCCCTTGTGCCATGGTCTGAATGTCTGTACCCGCCCCTCCCAACCCCCAATTCACGGGTTGAAATCCTAATCCCCAAGGTGACAGCATTAGAAGGTGGAGCCTTTGGGGAGGTGATTAAACTCTGCTCTCATGAATGGGATTAATGCCCTTAAAAAACAGGTCCCATAGAAACCCCTCACTCCTTCCACCCTGTGAAAATATAGCAAGAAGGCACCATCTATGAGCCAGAAAGCAGCCCAAATACTGAATCTGCCTTGATCTCACACTTCTTAGCCTCAAGAACTATGAAAAATAAATGTCTGTTGTTTATAAGCTACCCAGTTTATGATTTATTGGTATAGCAGCCCAAACTACGCCACCTTGCCAATCTGAGTTTCTCAGATGAATATCCTACGAAGGAAGACACAGGCTTAGGCAGTGAGTCCATTACTGCAGTCAGCACGATTACACCAAGCATCTTCACCTTAACAGAGAGCTGTGTCAGGAAAGCCATATACTTTGTGCAATATTCCTTGGTCTTTGACTCCACTAACTGGAATGAGCCAAGTTCTCTAAGCCCCAAATAGAACCCTAATATTGCCATTTACATAGAACTTGTCTGTGGATAGAGCTAAGACTAATAGCAATAGTCTCTTGACCAATCTGATCATCTTTTTCTGTGGGATAAACGGATATGTTTTCAAGCCCTCTGTGACTTGATCTTGTTTCTAGATGAGTATGCATTCCTTCTATTTTTCTCCACCAGCCAGGGGAAACAGAATCGGAGGACCCCAAAAGACTGATCAACCAAAACGACTCAGAAATGTAGGCAGTTAAAAATTACATCAGATATTTATAATCCAAGACCACTCTGGCTCCATAAAGCACTAATTTACACTGAATATCCATTTGAGCTAAGACCTTTATGCTTGTCAGAGTCCACTCACTTGCTGAAAATAAGCTGGTTATTCATGCCTACTGGTGATTCTCTACCCACAAACTTCCTTTCTTAAGAGCTCAAGTGGGAAGGGATTGCAAAGTAAAACTACGCCACAGGACACAATCACTCCCAGGTCCTTTCTACAGACTTAACACAGCCCAAGTCATCCCTGAGTTACAAATGAGCTGGAGTTATTTCACTGTAAATAACACGGGAACAGCAGCAATTTGAGAGTATGTTTGAAGTCATTAAAATGAAAAATCTGCCAAGGTCCAGAAAGAGGGTCCTTTGTAACCAGACCTCATAGGCTTTCCCCAGTCCTATGGCACCCACAGGGAAAGGTTCTGAGACATCACTTCACTTAAGCTATGGCCGCCACAGAATAGCAGTTTCAATGGCCAGAGATCTGTATAACCAGACCAGATATAAGGTCAAGATGGGGTCATTCTTTTGGGGAGTGACAGGTAAATAGAAAGAACACTATTTAAAAAAAAAAAGGTAAAAGATAATGGCACATTTAATAAAATCATACGCTTAATTTAAAAATAGGCCAGTGACCTCCTAATTCATTTATTAAAAAATTTGATATCCTTCTGATCTACTGATGTTAAACTTAATTCTATAATTCTCACCAAAGTTCTTGGATCTCATGAAATGTTATAATAACAAGCACTGAGCCTCAAGCAGGTAACATCAGGTTTTCTAAAATGATGGCAAACTCAGATAAAGCAGGCTAGGGCTTGGGGCTTTTGCCCCTCTATGGCCTATGTCACCTTCTACAGACAAAGCCAGGACTTCTGAATGAACTCAAATTATTTCGACACAGATATGAGGCTGAGAATACAAAAGACAAACAGGTAATTAAATGTACAAGAATAAACTGCTGTGCTTTGTACGATTTCAGAGATAAGCATGTATTCCTTCATTTGCAGCCAGCCCTCACCAGCTCCCCACCCACCTCTTTGCAATTCCTGATTCAGAGTTCTGGTTAGTCCTTAATTTATGTCTCAAATTACCATTGTATCAAATGCTTAACATGCACCAGGCACTGTTCTTTCCAAGCATCTAAACCTTATAACAACTCTTTGAGGAAAGTATCACTATCTCTAGTTTAAAAATAAAAAAAGAGACACAGAAAAGTAAAGTCATTCACCTTAACAAGTGGCAAAGCTGAGATTCAAACCCAGGCCTGCCTGTCCACCCCCAAAGCCTGAGCTCTTAATCACTGTGGCACTCTGCCTTCTAAAACTTCTGAGTTTTTCAAGAGCTATGATATGCAGCTACTCTTCCCCTAAATTAAGTTCCTCCCTGGATGCCCCAGAAACCACATCTCTCATTGGCTTTGACACTTTCTGCTGCAGTGAAAACTAAGCTGTCAGTGGGTCTCTCTAGTCAATTAACTTGTTGATTAGTCCTGACATTTCTCCTGCTAAACAAATTCCTCTCTTTTCCTTGTTGCTCTCTCTCTCTCTCTCTGAATTCCCCTCTGTGGGCTACTGAGCCTGGACCAAAATGTCTTCATTCTCTGTCCCCCAGATGAACAAGAGAAATGCAGTTCTCATATATCTATCAGCAATTAAGAAGAGAGAAAATGAGGTTAACAAATATATGAAACACTAATGACAGAGAAGTAATGAGGATGAAAGGGAATCATTTTAGAATAAAAGGGCAATTCTATAAAATTACACCATCAAAGATTAACAATTTTTTAAAAATGGGCTATTTAATAAAATACTGAGGAACAGACCAAACTAATAGCAGTGAATAGTTGAGAGGTTGGGATGGTGGTGAAGTCAAAGAAGCTGTGAGTCTTAACTGCTATGTTTAACTTTTTAATAAGAATGTATTTGTATTACTTCTGTGATTCAAAATAATTGTTTTTAAAAAGTAAGCTTTAAATTTAAAAAAAATTTTAAATTGAAAAATGAGAAACTAATGACCAACAATAGGAAATTAATTGGAAGAACCAAACATTCACTTATTTAACAAAATAGTACACCGGCTTTAAAAGATTGTTGTGGAAGAAAGTTTAATGACATGGAAAGTCATTCATAACACTGTTAAGAGAAAAAACGTAGTTTATAAAACAGTTGGCTTAATATCATGAAAAAATATTTACAACATTGTTAAAGGAAAAAAATAAGTGACAAAATTATTATTATATTTTTGCTTAAAAGACCAATTTATATACACATTTAAAAAAAAAAAGATCTGAAAAGTTATATACCAAAATGTCAACGGTGATTGGTGAAGGGAAAGACTTCAACTAGTTTTTTATTTTCTTCTTTTTATCTATCAATACTTTCTAATTTTTCTATAATAAATATGTCTTGGCTTTGTAATTAAAGCATCATTTTGAATAACAAAAACTAAAATGTTTCAACATCCTCTCTCAAAAAAGAAAGAAAACAAGTAGAAAAGACAAGTGGAATTGTTTAAGGATGCCAATAATACATGTATTTCTTTGTTGATGATGCCAAAAGGAAAGCCAGAGAAATGAGACAGATAAAATAGATAAAAGAGATAAAGAAACTAAGATAAAGGGCAGCCATAAGAAAAAAAGATTTTATGCAAGTCCAAACCAAGCATTGGTTTATAAAACAGTGCTGAAAATGAGTGATGACAGGCAGATCTGCAAGCATGAGATAGAGGAGGAGGAAGGCCAGGCTCACAGGCAGCGTAACTGAGAATGACGCTATTTACACATACTGAAGGTATGAGTCAAGGGGCTGAGGAAGGCAGAACACGTCTCCTGAGGTACCTCTCTTGCAGAAGAAAAGAACACCTATTTCGAAAAGTGGTGCCAATGTCGTAGATGCCATCTTATTTTTGTTATTTTTATAAGTGGCCGGTGGATAGAAATGACAAACTCCAGAACAATAAGTTATTT
>VBSM01000272.1:12977714-13021701 GCA_008086735.1 Cheirogaleus medius | reverse complement strand
AAATTTAATCTGAGCAAAACCTGCTCTGGAAAAATGGGTAATGGAGTAAACTGATGTTTTACATTAGACGTACAAAGCATGCGATGATTTGGACAGGAGTTACCTTAGTGCATGGAGATCTGAGAAACTGACACAGAATTACCATCTTTCGTCTTCCCTTTGCCTATGTATGAAGCTTTATTCAAGGCATTTACACTTGAATTACTTTTATTCCCTACTCTTCTGCTCCACTAGTCCATCTAGTTTAAGTCATATCCTATAGAGAGAACTTTCCTGACCTTCACGCTGTTCTCTGTCATTTCTATTTGTCATTCACCTTGGCATTCTGTCTTACATTTTTTCAAAAACTTCATTTAGATACTTCATTTCTATTGTCTTCTGGACTAGGCTCTACGCTCCTGGAGTGCAGGATGTGTTTTAGGCTTGTTTTGTTTGCCCCATCCACTGCAATGCAATGGGAAACAAACGAATTTTGGAGTCAGACGTTAGGGTTTTTCAAATTACAATTTATAAACTCTTAGTGAATGACAAAATAAAGTTCATCTTTTGATGGACTGATCATTATCTATTTAAATGTAACACAACAGAAATAACATAAAATACCATAGTATATTCTAAGTATCAAGGTTAACTTCTGCTTTGCAAACTATTAAAAGAAAAATGCAGTTTACAAAACCATTTTGTGACACAAAAACTAATTTTGTTTGAGAAATACACATGCTCAAGCACACATACTTGTTTACAAGGTAAAACCTATTTCTCATTATGTTAAGTCCCTCATAAGACCGTGGTTGCATTGTCTATGCTACAACGTGTAAATTTACAAGTCAGTCATAGCACTTACCACTCCCGCAGACCCCCACAAAAAAAAGCTGTTCTACTCACACCTTCTTCAAAAGAAGCAGCCCAAAGCGGCCACATTTCATACCATAATACATCTTAGAGGCCAAAGCTGATTGGAACAGAGCTAGTCAGGCACCTGACCAAATGACAATAAATGTTTAAGTGGACTATTAAGCGAGGGAAGAGTAGCTGAGCCAATGTGATCCTCTCTTTTAATATCTAGGCTGGGAGTGGTGGATCATGCCTATAACCAACACTTTGGGAAGCTGAGGTGAAAAGAACACTTGAGCCCAGGAGTTTGAGACCAGCCTGGGCAACATAGCAAGACCCCACCTCCATAAAAAATTTAAAAAAATTAGTCAGGCATGGTGGCACACGCCTGTAGTTCCAGCTATTCAGGGAGCTGAGGCAGGAGGATCACCTGAGCCCAAGAATTTGAGGCTGCAGTGAGTTATGATCATGCCACTGCACTCTAGCCTTGGCGACAGAGAGAGACCCTCTCTCAAAAACAAACAAAACAAAACAAAAAGATCTACACTGTGTAGTTATATATATGGAAGCTGAAAGGATGACATGAGGGTGGGACAGGGCTGTGCTGGGTAACCCCAAGTTTAAGTTCAAGAACTCAGAAACTATAAGTATGCAAAAGCTCTCAGGAGAAAAGGCAGGCATGGTAAAAAGGGAAAACTAGCTAATTCACAAGAAAAGAACCAACAGGCAGAGTTGCCAAGTCACGTTATTGGCAGAGCACCAGAGGGAAATATCGTTCCTGTTCTTCCAGAGCCTTAGGCACATGTATCCATTTTTTGAGGGAACTTCAAAGGCTATTTCAGGTAATCTCAAGACCCTAACTAAAACAGCAGGAGAGTAGTCAGATTTAACATCCCAGAGTCTCAGCTGCCTTGACATAAAGAACTTGCCCTCATAATATTGTCACAAGGACTACATAAGCTGTAACCCTGGCACAAAATAAGTCCCCTGCAAGTATGTGGTCAATAATTTAACTGCATGCAAATAAATCAATATTGTGATGCTACGTGGCAGGTCCCAGAGCTACAGCAAACCTGCAAGTCAGCCACTGAACTGCCTGCTCACATGGAGACTTTGGACCCATGTGGATATGAGGCCTCCCCGCTGCTCAGCTGGGCAGACAACAGTCATAGCCCTTTGCACTCCACTACCAAAAGTAGGGTTTCTTGCCCACCCAAAGTGGAAACTGCTCTATTTTTGTGTTACTGCAGTTGGATGGGTTTACTTCCTACAACAAAGAGGGAAATAATCTGCAAGGTTTTTTTTACTGGCAATAATACCTCCCTCTGCAGAAGCTGTCTACTGAATTTATAGTCCTTATTTCCTCAAATAACAGAAATATAGATAATAAATATCCTAATAATCTGAAGACATTAGAGTATAGATTAATCATCTTTTTCAACAAGATAATGTGCTCTGTATAAATTCAAAAAAATGTGAGTAACAAATTTTTAAGGACTAATTCTATCTATTTATCTGTCTATTTATTTATTTATTTAGAGAGAGGGTCTCACTCTGTTGCCCAGGCTGGAGTGCAGTGATGCAATCATAGCTCACTGTAACCTTGAACTCCTGAGCTCAAGCAATCCTCCCACCTCAGCCTCTTGAGTAGCTGGGACTACAGGTGTGCACCACCATACTTGGCTAACTTCTTTTTTTTTTTTTTAAGATAGAGTCTCAGCATGTTGCCAAGGCTAGCCTTCAACTCCTACGCTCAAGCAATCCACCTGGCTTGGCCTCCCAGAGTGTTGGGATTACAGGCATGAACCACCATGCCCAGCCTAATTCTATATTTAAAGATACAACTATAATTTTGAAGGTGACAATACTCTCCAATGATCATGCAGACCAACCACTATGAGAACATGGGCCTGAGAAACAGTCCCATCATTGGACTGAGGAGGAGACACCAAGAAGACAAGCACAAGAATCTAATAAATGAGTCCACAATCCAAAGCTCAGTATTATAGAGTCTTTCCCCACAGTTACTCAAAACTCCTCAAAGTAACTGACCCTTTTCTTCTTTTATCTAATTACACTTTATTCCTACAGACTGCTATTATTTTTTAATGTGTCTCGTCCACCCCTCCCCCGCAAACGAAAAACCTAATCAAGAATGAGGCTATAATTTAATCTTATTTGATAGTAAGCAATACCTTGGAAGTCATCAGTGTGTTATGTTTTTAAAGCAAAAGACTGATGGAGATCATCACGTGAATCCAGGTAAGACGAACGGCGCAGGGACTGAGCCTAGGGACCCTCCAACATTTAGAGATTGGAGGGATGAGGAAAAACCTACAAATAAGATTATAAAGCTCCAGCTACACCAGCCTATTTCAATTCCTCTCACCCACCATTACCCCAAAAGGGTCTGTGCATGTGACATTTTCTCTGCCTGGAACTCCTCCATTCTGTCCCCCCAGCTTTGTCCCACCACCCATCTGGACACTCTTCAGATGGCAGGTCACATCACCTTCTCTGACACCTTCCTTCAACTGACAGCACCTTGCCCAAACAGGTACTCTTCCCCAGCAGATATCACAGCAGCACCAATGTGTCCTTCATAGTTTCACCACAGTTGTAATTCTGCATTTATTTATGGGATGATTTGATATCTGATGTCAGCCCTGCCATTCAGGATATTTGCAAGGACATGAAAACAAGGTGAAGTGTGTTCTTGCCCTATCTCCAGGGCCTAGCACAGGATCTGGCATGGAGCAGGCCTTTGATAAAGATGATGAATAAAGAAATCATTCATCAATCTCTCTCATCAATTTTCTACTCAATGAAATTTCAAGAAGACCCTTTCTGTTAGCTTATCTACCACTCAGTTGCCCTTTTATTATTCAGCTCCAACCAAGTAGTTTTTTTTCTCACTCTCTCTATATTGTTCAGAAGGGGTTATATAAAGTTCCAACACTGCTGTAATTCAAATGAAGAAAAAATTTTAAAGGTGATATTAACAACACTCAATTTTACTCAATACATAGAGAGCTACAGTAAGTTGTTTCTAGCATTCAGAAATAAAGTCAACAACAAAAAAACCCCTCAAACTGAAACTGAAAAAACAAAACAAAAATTGTAAACAAATACTTACATGTATACGCATGTGAATTTTTCCAAAGAGAAGGGCCATGGCTCATGGTTTTAATTTGATTTTTAAAGTATTTATAATCCCCCAAAAGGAAAGATGGCTAAATGCATATTCATCCTATACAATAATGCAGCAATTATAACACTGAAGATCACGTGTAGACATGACATGGTTTATAAGACACATTGTTCAGGAAACAAGCAGGTTGTATATTATAAATAATCTGTATATTATTTACATAAGTACATGTAATCCACATTTTTTCCTTAAATGTACACATGTGGATTTTCAGAATTGTATTACAAAATTGAGAACAGCATTATCCATGACGAAGGGCAGAGGGACTAGAATTGCAGGCGTGATAAAAAGAGACTTGAGCCATATCTGAAATGTCTGAATTCTTTTCTACATGGAGAACTTGATATGTATTGCTTACATACTCAAAGTTAATTTTCAAAATGTTAAGAGAATACCATAATCCAATTATACTGAAACAGCAAGGCCACACAGAGCCTGGTCTCTGGCCCAGGCTAAGCAGTCCCCACCTTCACCTCTCTTAGCTAGAATGGGAATTCTGACTGGAGTCTGTCTTAGTCTGCTTTCTGTTGCTTACAACAGAATGCTTGAAACTGGGTAATTTACAAATAAAAGCAATTTATTTCTTATAGTTATGGAGGCTGAGAAATCCAAGGTCAAGGAGCCACATCTGTTGAGAGCCTTCTTGCTGGTGGGGACTCTCTGAAGAGTCCCAGGTGGCACAAGGTGTCACATGCGGACGGGGCTGAGCATGCTAACATGCTAGTTCAGGTCTCTCTTTCTCTCCCTATAAAGTCACCACTTCCGCCTCCCACGATAACTCATTAATTCATTCATCTATTAATCCATTAGTCCATGGATAGATTTATTCATTCATGAGAGCAGAGCCCTCATGATCTAATCACCTCTTAAAGGTCCCACCTCTTAATACTGTCTCATAGATTAAATTTGAACATGAGTTTTGGAAGGAACAAATATTCAAACCATAGCAGGGTCTCAGGTCTAGGCACATGGACCTCTATTTCTGTTTATAAAGACACAAAGATTCTAGAAGATACACTGTCCAACTTAAAAGTATAGACTAGTATATGCCTGCAGTCCTAACTGTTTAAAGTATGAATGCTAAAAGTAAACCAGACATGAAAATGAGAGTATTTTTCCATATTTTAAACACAAAAGATATAGTAAAAGGCCTTAATCACTATTTAAAGTGAAAAATGATGTTATGACATTGCTGTGTCACAAAACTGTAAATAAAAAATTAGATGACTGAAGAAATTACTATTTTAAGCAACAAGTCACTAAACAACTGAAAATTCAGACAAGTGTGAAAATTTAGGGAAAAGAATGAAAGTTTAAATCCATTAATTGGCCGAGTGCAGTGGTTCTCCCCTGTAATATTAGCACTTTGGGAGGCCAAGGCAGGAGGATCACTTAAGCCCTAGAGTTCGAGTCCAGTCTGAGCAACATAGTGAGACTTCATTTCTTCAAAAAATAAAAAAATTAGCCGGCACAGTGGTGCCCCCTGTAGTTTAAACTACTTAGGAGGCTGAGGCAGGAGGATCACTTGAGCCTGAGAGTTTGAGGTTGCAGTGATGATGATGATGCCACTGCACTCTAGCCTGGGCAATCGAGTGAGACACTGTCTCAAAAATTAAATAAATATTAATAAATAAAAATTAATGCATTAAGCATTTCTGCAAACATAATGATATTCAGGTTTAGTACATATGTTGAACTCTGATTTTTAATAGAAAATAGAACATCTTTCACAATAAACATAGTGTAAATTCTAAAAAAAGTAAGTCCCATCAGATTGAACTGCTAAGACTTCAAAGTGTCTGTTGTATTTTCAGCTGAATTAAATTATACTTATAATAAAATTGCCACTTCTCAAATTTTCCTTTCTCACCCTGCAAACTCCTGCAGTCTCCCAAAGGTAAACTACATGTGCCTTAAGAGCTGAGCCCAAAACCAGAGCTTGGGGCCCAAATTCTAGATCTCTCATTACACCATTAGGCATGCTAAGCACAGCTGAATAAATACTTTGATAAAAATATAAAAACCAACTCTTGACTAAAGAGTTTAAAATCTTTGAGCAAACTGAAGAAATATTCAAAATGTTTTAAGATTACTGATAAAGCCACATGTCAGCAAGTACAAAATCAGAGTACAGTAGAAGATGACTATATTAGGTATTGAATACAGAACACCCTTTTCAAAGGTACCTGGCATTTCAAGGTGATGGAAATTACACAAACACACCCTATGGCAAATAAATGGGGTCAGGACACAGCTGGCAAGGAAGGCTGGCTTTGGTGCTGTCACTGAACTTAACAAAACAAACACTGGTTTCACAACAGTCATTTCTTAGTACATGCATAGTATGTGATTTTGGAGGTGTGGGGCAATTATCATGAAAAGAAAAAAAAAAAAACTCCAGTCAAAATCTACCTAAAAGAAGAGATAGTAAATACCTGTGGGATCCTATTAAAGGATGAACTTAGGGAAAACCTGAAGACTAGCTGGCCACACACCTGGCACTAACTGTAACAAGCACACAGTGTTCTAACCTGACTAATACAATCAATATTTTTCTTGAAACCCACATGCTTTTCCCAGAGATCCAAGAACTGTTGGCTTAGTCCTCACACTGCTGTTGCAGGTGAGCCACTGCAAGATTCACCTGTGTGCGGCAGGTTCCTTGTGTCTGGGCACAGTTCCAGATAATCATCTTTAGAAGTCAAATAATGCCTTTCCAAATTCATTGAGGTTTCAAAACCTCAATCAACCTCTTCCTCCTATGACCAACCAAACACTGGGAACAATGACCACTTAAATTATTTCAAATACGTTCATGTTCCCCGAGGCCTGAAGCACAGCACAAAGTTATATTCCCTGGAGTGAAGAAATCCTGTACTTCCAATTAAGAACAGATCTACACACTTGGACAATCAAGTAAATGAAGAATAAGCCTGTCCCCATACTCTAAGATTCAAGAACCCAGGTTGTATTCTTGACCAGAAGAGAACGGCTCATCTCTATATGGAGAATGTATTGGCAGACACCACTGCTAAATACATTCACCATTAATTCACTTTGTCCTACCGTAGAAGTCTGTGGCAGCCTAAATGCTCAATATTCTATTGAGGCCCAAATAAATAAATGCCCCTCTTACCCAGTTCTAACTCTCCTTTATTCCTAGATGGCCACAACTCTACAGTTAAACCTGTCCCAACACTGTACATGGGGAACCACCTGTCACCTGTGTAGTTGAACACTGCCCTACCTGGCACTGTCCAATGAAACCAAAGGAGACAAAAACACGCTCAGACAAATTGCACTACAGACTGGAGGCTTAAAGACCTTATGTAACAACCATAAATTACTGCAAATTGCTGCACTTCAAAAGAGTCTTTGGCATACTGAATACTTCTTACAGTCAACCGATGAGGAAAGTTTCACCATCCCATGAGGCAGGCAGGTGTTTACAACAAAGATAAGAGATTTTTCGAAAATAAAACAACCAACAGGAGCTAATGCACAGTGCACCCACTCACTCCCCTCCTAGTTAGGAAGTCAATGTATACGCCAATTGAGACCTAACCCACTGCCATAAAACCCCTTGTCCTGCTCTCTTTCTGGGATCAAGGCCTTACTCCAAGAAGAGTTTGGTGTTAAAATGCCACATGCAAGATTAGATGCGGTCTACCCGACTAATTTGATATATTAAAAGTTAAGCATGGAAGGGGGATGCAAAATATATATAAAGTGGAAGTCTTTCAAGACCTGCCCTAAACGCTGCATGTCCTCTACAAGGAGGGATCAGGGATGAGGTCAGACAGAGAAATAGAGGTGCCGATCACTTATGAGAAACATCCTGACGTTGTCAATGATTCACGAAGCCTCCTCTATTTAGGGTCCTAACTGCAACTTGGACATTTACTAATTAGATAGGCTTCTAAAAATGTAAGGGCTATTTTCTGGTGTTAAAATATCTACTTTTTCCTGAAAGCCAGAGCTGGTTGTATATTCTTGGTAGATAGAAAACCCACATGAGAAGGACAGAAGATAACTTGAGGATAGTGATTACTTCTGGGGAGGCAGGAAGGAGAAAAATACTAGAAAGGAGGGAGTGATTAGCTGAATCTACCTAAAAAAATAGAAGCCTAAGCAAATATCTTAAAATATTAACATTTGTTCAATATGGGTAGTGGGCACACAGAAATCTATTACCTTTACCTATTTTTTAAATTCGTCTGCAGGTTTGAAGTTCTTTGCACCAAAAAAATTAAAGTAAAATTTAAGTGAATAGGAAATAGAAAAGGCACAAAGAAAATGTAGGCTGGTGCCTAAGCAATGCTAAGTGGCAAAGTCCAATCATGCTACTTTGATTAAATATAATTGCCAAGTAACACAATAAATACACACAGGTTTCCTGGGACACTCAACTCCAAGATAACATACAATAAAGTCAGAACTCACTTTATAGCTTTATATTTTATTACAAGATAGTTTTTTTTTTGTTTGTTCTTATTTTTTTTTTGAGACAAAGTCTCGGTCTGTCACCTGGGCTAGAGTGCCATGGCATCAGCCTAGCTCACAGCAACCTCAAACTCCTGGGCTCAAGAGATCCTCCTGCCTCAGTCTCCAGAGTAGCTGGGACTACAAGTGCGTGCCATCATGCCCAACTAATTTATTTTTCCTATTTTCAGTTTCCTGGCTAATTTTTTCTATTTTTTTTTTTTTTTTTTTTTTTTAGTAGAGGGTCTCACTCTTGCTCAGGCTGGTCTCGGACTCCTGAACTCAAGCAATCCTCCCTCCTAGGCCTCTCAAAGTGCTAGGATTACATGCATGAGCCACTGCACCGCGCCGCAAGATAGTTTTTTGATATCAATCTTATTAACAAAAGGAACATCAGTACTTTTATGTGAGATAAAGTGCATGTCCATATTGGAAACTGAACTGAAAGATATGCACTACTATTTAATTGCATGTACATTTGTTCACCTAAAAGCCAGACTTCAGGAGGCATAAATATGGAGCCTGATTTTCAGTGCTAAAGCTAAGTTGGATCAGCGTGTAATTGACACAGAAATCCACATTTCTGTTTAGCAACAGAGGCCAACAGCAGGATTTAGCCCTATGCTAACAAATGCAGCTGCTGCCACAGAGAGAAAAACTCAAAAAACCTACAGCCTTCTTCCTTCTCTCATCCTCTACCAAATGGTCTATGCCAACAACCAATGAACTGAATGACAGCCATTCAGAGCTGACATGGCCCCATAAACCTTGTCACCAGTTTTTCTGCATTATCTGTTTTGGTAAATACATATCATGAGATCATTAGATTAGGGTATAAGACTGTCAATACACCAACTCTGTGCGTAGGTGTTACCACCTTACTATATGCAAAAATCCAGGGCCAGTCTGGCCCATAGACATTTTGTTGGACTCACACAACATTTCTTTAAACTTGAATTGGGATAACACTCATAAAAGTTTGGATTTGTGTATTCTCTTTTCTAAATAGAAGATCTAGCCACGCTGAGACCTGGCATTCGTGTGATTTGAGCTAAGTAATAGCTGTTCAATTTATAAAAGACCTGTTTACCACTGCCCCTTCCCAACCCCCTAGTGCCTACACACACTTATTCACACTACTTGCTCTGCCACTGTAGGCATTTTAAATTGTGGCATAATACTAAGGGTGCCACACCTTGGAGGCACTGGAAATGTATGGATTCTCCTTAGAACAAAATTAGGAAATTGAAGGGAGATAGAGAGAAAGGGCTTGGTCTCTAGAAGTTTTAATTCCAATACAGGTTAGTAGAGGGGAGGTAGAGTCTGAACCAGAAGTCATATTCCACCTTACACACATTCCCATGGTCCTGGATACTCAACACCAACATAACTCCTTTTCTTATGCTGGTGGGTTCCCTAAATACATGAGATTCTTGACTCTCAATAATGCTCACTGTGGCTTAAAAGGGAATTGCCTCTGCTCGGATACTGCCTAAGGACTGGATACTGCCTAAGGACTCGTGGAGGTGTACTGGCTTGTTTTTGATGTGATGCTCCCCCCACCCAAGCCAGCCATGGGAATTCCTTTCTACCTGCTAATGTATCAGATGCACGAAAATGTGGTGGCCAAATTCTAATCAAGTAAACGAAGCATCACACTGCCATTTTATAAGCCAGTAGGAAAAGAAATTATGGTTAAAAGACAAAAGATGTTCGAGGGAGAGAGGAGAAATTACTCATCAATGCAAAAATAAGTTGATCACAAAAATAAGTGTGAGATACATTCACACATAAGATGCACAGAGGAAGATGGAACAGAATGCCACTCATTAATCAGCTTCAAGAAATTACGAACGTGTCTATAGCAAATGAAATTTCCAAGGAAGAACTGTAATAAGCTCCCTATTGTGCATAGATACATATACAGGTATATATATACATATATATACACATATGTGTGGCTATCCTAAACTTTACCATAATTATGGCTATATACATATATACACACATATGCCTATATATATGTTTATAGCCATAATTATGATAAAGTTCAGGATATATTAAGTTATCACTACACATATACTATATTTTTAAAAAAATATCTAGTAGGAAGTTCCCAGAGTCCATAGTATAACAGTCTCAAGGCACTTTATCAAAACCTAATTTTCCTGATCAGAAATGTCAGAGTTCATGTTCTTATTAGTGCCTGCAGAGTTCTGAGAAACATTTCACAATCTAAAAAGAAGAATTTTTCTCCTTAGGGTTACAGGATCACTGGCAGAAAAAATAAAAGCCATGTCCACACATAATTTTCACAACTTGGTTTTTCTTCCCACAGATAAAAAAAAGAAGGTAAACCCTCACCGCAGAGAGCTGGCTCCATGTGGATCTCAGTGGCTTATGGTGAATCACGATTTTTTCATCCGACTTCTGTTCTTTGGGCTCCGACTCCTCATCAGAGTCAATGTCAAGGGCCTTTTCTTTGTAGTTTTGATACAGGACAGCGTTTTCTGCAAGAAAACAAGCTCTAAGTGTCACTAATTGCACTCAATCATTATGCAACTTATTCTAAACAAAATTCCATACTCACACAATGTTTGGTCTCCAGTTTAATAAATAACAAGGAGGAAAAACAGATTTTGTCACTGAAGAATAATTACATAAAAGTGATTTTTTCACAGCTCTGTCCCAAACTTGTCTTCAGGGGAAGGGGAGGGACCCATACACAGAATGCCAAGAGAAGCAAAGTTTCCCTGCCTCTGCTCACTCACTATTCAGGAAGCACAGTTAGGCCTATTAAATCATTATCATTTAAGTTAAACTGAATTCACTACCCTACCTTGTCTTCAAGGTACATCAATATTCATTTACCTATTTAGCAAACATTTACCATACATCTATGATGTGCTGAGAGTAAAATGGAAAACAAAAGACACCTCTCATGAGCTAACAATTTAATGCAAAATCAGTCAAATTCACTCATGCATTTATCTATTCAACGGTTATTTAGAAAATGCCTACTAGGTGCCAGCAACTGCTTAGCACTGGGAATATAATAAAAGACCAAAAATAAAAATCTCAATCTTCATCAGCTGACATTAGATCATGAGAAAATAACTGCAATAAACAAACAAGTAACGTTTATAGTACTTCAGATGCTGATAAGTGTCACGAAGAAAAGTAAAACAGGGAAGGGGGCTGGAAAGTGCTGGGAGGAGGGTGTGTGGACGTTACACAGAGTGGTTTAGGAGAGCCTCACTGAGGTCACATTTAAGCAAAGATATGAAAGAGGTGAGAAAACAAGGCTGTACAGCTAGGGAAAGAGCATCTCATCAGGGGAACAGCAAGTACAAAGGCCCTGAGGAAGGCGTCTGCCTGCTGTGTCTGTACGTGCAAAGAGCAGCACGGAGGCCTGTGTGGCTGGAGTACCATGAGGGGAGGAAAAGCACAGAAGACAGAAGTCAAGGGTGAGTAGAGGGCCTTGCCTCATTGTCATTGAAGGGTCTTTGATTTTTACTCCAAACGTGATGGCAAGTCACTGTATGTAGGGTTGAGGACACAATGATTTTACATAAATACATACCTATAAACTGAAGGAGTTATATACACAGTGGCTCTGAGAACAGACTGTAAGCAGAGAGTGATCTAGTCTAGGGGTCAGGGAGGTGACAATGAGGAAAATCTAAGATCTGAAAGCTGAGAAGATACAGAGCTGAAGAAAAAGCATATGCAAAAGCCATAACAGGAACATAAGAGGTAACATGATACAGTCACGCACCGCATAACGTTGTCAAAGTCAACGACAGACCACATATACAACAGCGGTCTCACATGATTATAGGTGAAAAATTTCTATCATCTAGTGACATCATAGCTATCTTAATGTCACAGAATAATGCATTAAGTCATGCTGGTATAAACAAACCTACTGAGCTGCCAGTCATATAAAAGTGTAGCACATATAATTATGTACAGTGCATGATACTTGATAATGATAACAAAAGACTATGTTACTGGTTTATGTATTTACTATACTGTACTTTTAAACATTATTTTAGAGTGCAGTCCACCTACTTATTTAAAAAAAAGTTAACTGCAAAACAGCCTCAGACAGGTCCTTCAGAAGGTATTCCAGAAGGTATTGTTATCACAGGAGATGACAGCTCCATGTGTGTTACTGACCCTGAGGACCTTCCTATGGAACAAGATGTGGAGGTAGAAGACAGTGATCTGGATGATCCTGACCCTGTATAGGCCTAGGCTAATGTGTGTATTTGTGTCTTAGTTTCTAACAAAAAACTTTAAAAAGTAAAAAATTTAAAATTTAAAAACAGGAAAAAACTTATAGAATAAGAATATAAAGAAAGAAAATATTTTCATACAAAGGTACAATGTGTTTGTATTTTAAACTGTTATTTAAAAAATCAAAGAGTTAAAAAATTTAAAAGTTTATAAAGTAAAAATATTACAGTAGGCTACATTAATTTATTATTGAAAAAAGTGTTTTCTATAAATTTAGGGTAGCCTAAGTGTACAGAGTTTATAGAGTTTACAGTAGTGTACAGTAATGTCCTAGACCTTCACATTCACTCACCACTCACTCACTAATTTACCCAGAGCAACTTCTAGTCCTGCAAGCTCCATTCATGGTAAGAGCCCTATAGAGATGTACCATTTTTTATCTTTTATACTGTATTTTTACTGTACCTTTTCTATGTTTAGATACACAAATACTTACCACTGTGTTATAACTGCCTACAGTATTCAATACAGTAGCATGCTGTATAGGTTTGTAGCCTAGGTGTAATAAGCTATAGCCTAGGTGTATGCTAAGGTATACTATCTAGGTTTGTGTAAGTTCTTTCTATGATTTCCACACATTGACAAAATCGCCTAAGGTCACATTTTTGAGAACGTATGCTCATAGTTAAGCGATACATAACCGTATCTTAAAAGAACTAAGGAAGGTCAATGTGGCTAAAGCTTGGGTGTGTCTAGTGACCAAACAGTGCAAGGTGAATTGAGAGATGAGCCAGACAGTCCAAATCTACCAGGGCTTTGTAGGCGATGTTAAAGACCTGGATTTTACCCTAAGTACAAAAGGACTGAGTTTCTTTCACAGAGTAATGATTACACTTTATCCTGAATGCAGTGGGAACCCACTGAAAGGAAAGATTTGCTTAATAAAAGAGCAAAACACTGGCTACCTTAGACTAATTTGGATGTTATTTGGGGTGGTCAATGAAAGATGATGAAGATTTGGGCTTTGTAACTTAGAATGGACTGATGATAGATTGGATATGGGGGCAGAGAAAGGGAGATGTGAAAGATATATCCTAGGTCTTCGGGTCCCACAACTGGAAAGTAGAAGATGGGAACTCCAGAAGAGTGGGGAAGATTATGAGTTTGATTTGGGACATACTGAGTTTGAAATGTCTTTCCCGTCTACCAAAGCAAGTAAACATCTGCCTCTTTTCTCATCAACTGTAGATTGTTCCAATGCACCATGTCTAAAGTTACACTGGAGTCTATGCAAGATTTTACTGATCTCTGATTGTTCTGCAAATGTAAAACAGATTATAAGGGTAAAGACTGAGTTTCTCTAGTCTTCAAAGTACTTAGTGGTTGGCACAAAGTATATGCATAACATTGCTGATACGATTTTTCATTCATTCTCACAACGTGGCCAACAGTATTATTAACCTCATTTCACACATGGGGTAGCTCAGTGAGGTTAAGGTCAATGTCACTCAACTCATGAGGCTAAGCAGTAGGATAGGAGCCCAGGTTTGCCTGGTCTGAACATCATGGGTTCTCACTACTCGACCACACTGCGTCCTGAGTTTCATTTTAATCATTAACTATAAAAATCCTGCATTCCTCATGAACATGTGAAAAATAATTTCTAAGTCATCACATTTGGGAAGAGACAAGAGCAAATACATAGAAACAGATCCTTATAAAAGGAAAAAACATAAAAGTAGTTAAATTGAAGGTCTGCTTTCTGACTTAAAAAAATCTCAAAATTGTTAACTCTCTGAGGCCAAGATCACAAAATCAATGTCAAATTCCAGATGTAAGGCATCTCCCTAAGTAGATATTAGGTAGATTCTCTGTTTACTTCACAGTCATAGAGTGGTACAAAAGGAAGCAAACTAGACTAAGAACCAGATCTGTGTCCTAGTACTGGCTGTGTTATTAGCTGTGTGACAGTGGACAAGTTACTAAACCTGTCAGAGCTTCCAGTTTCCTCAATTATAAAATCAGAGAGATGAATTTATCCTAACCAGCTAAAATACTGTATATGAATTTCTTTGCCATATAGTTTCCTAAGATTGGTGCAATAAATGAATTTTTTATAAATTAGTCATTTTTAAAGGCTTAACGGGAAACTCATCTTTATAAGAAGTATATAGGGAAATGTTTTGTAATCACCCAAGGTTTAATATTTTATAACTCTAGGTGGTTTTACAATTAGCTTTACTTACAGAGGGGCATTTCCTTCTTCATTATTCCTTAAAGGTCAGGAAACTTTAACATTTCAAAGCATAACAGAAAGTAGTTACCTTCACTGCCACCAAGACCCTGCAGCTGGGACTGCTCCCTTAATGTTCTTCCAGTTGGCTGACATTTGACCCTTTTGTTTACAGAAAGTCCACTAATCTGATTAGGGTTTGAACACACCTGGTTGGAGCTGCTTTTGTTTTTGAGATCCTTAACAAAGTACTATATGGGTTACAAATTCTTAAGAATTATGTTTTTGTCAGCCAGGAGAATTATATTTCCCCAAAGTTGAAACTTAATAAGGGAACAGGAAGTCAGAAATGATAATAGAATGTGGAAATATAGGGAAAAGAATATTAAGTCAAAGGAAATGTGACCTAAGGAAATCGGACCTCAGATATATATGCCAAACTCTCAGAATTTTTAACTATACAGCTAGAGCTTGCTCTTACTCTTTCTCCATTTTATTGAGAAAGATGGGAATAGAGCCAAAGTAGAGAAGAATTAAAAGTCTCAGGACATGGACTGAAAAAGTTATCAGCTTATATAAAATGCCGCTAATTATATTCACTGTTGGTATCACTAGATGAAAATTTAGCTTAGTGCAGAGCTTTGGACTGTATAATTTGAAAAGAAGTTGGATATACTTCTCATCTTAAGCATTTTTGTTATTACAGTTGGATTGCAACTTATAATTGGTATTCCACATTGAAACAGCAATAAAAGTCTGGAAAATTAAATGCTTACCTTCCCCATCAAATGTTCCTTGTCCTTTCAGCATTTTTTTCTAAGAGACAAGAAAAGTAAAAAAAGGAAAAAAGCAAAGCAAACTATGTATGAATGAGCCAAATAGAAAATACAGCTATTTTAAGTAAAAGTACTTTTTTTGTTGTTATACTCATTAGATTTCCAAAAGCACCCAGCAGATGAGCCCTAGAGCAATTCACTCATATGACCACAATTCACTGAAACAGTAAAATAAAATACACAAGGTCCCCCACACCCCAACAAAACAGATTGAGAATCCTCAAATGACCAGCAGTTCAACTCATTTCACTACCCGTGATTCGCCATCACTGTTAAATTGAACTTTACTATACTTGCAGAGTTGGGAAAAAAAAGAAAAACACATAAAATGTTATGTAATTTTTTTTCTTTAAGACCATAGGCTCTAAGATAAAACAGGCTTGCTTGTGTATTATGTATGTGACATTTATATAGCCTAGTTCCAGTTCTCTGATTAATCAGGAAAAAATGTCACTGCCAAAAAGAATCTCTGCCCTATTGCTGAGATCTGCCTTCTAGGGAAGGCAACACACACTTCAAAATATCCCTCTCTAGTTTTCTGTTTCTTTATGTCATATTTGGCAATAATTTAGTTAAGTGCAGCTCCTAGTCCTACACCAAGGAGCAATAATACCACACGGTTCACTCCAACCTGAGGTTTTGAGCTACCAATTTGTCAAATGAACTCAAGGATTAACGGGCATAAAATGGGAATAAAATAAAATAAAAGGCCATGGTGACAAAAAAAAGCAACAAAAAAGACCACAAACTATTTGTGTCCTTTTTGACTCTGGCAACTGATTTTAAAATTCACATTTTACCTGAATGACAACAAGTATGTGATCAGCACTCAAAAAACAATTCAATAAGTAAAAGTAGAAAATAATCAACAGGCTCAAATGGGAATCAGTATTTTCCCTTATTAGCTGTGATAACAGCTACCACCCACTGACACCTCTAAACAAACACCAGAGAACTTGACCACAGCCAGGAGCGCAGATCTAAGCATGCTCCCCTCCCCCTTTCAGCTACCTGTATTAAAAGTGCTCAGGACTCACTCAGCCAATACTTAATTTGATGGAAAGTCTTCCCTTTTGTCTTTCAGATTTTGCCTGAGCTTAGAAAGTTAACTGATAAGAGTTTCACTTCTTTCCACAAAGTTGCATTAAACAGTGGCCAGAAGATAGATATAAAAAGGTAATCAATAGCAAAAAACAGAATTAAAAGAGAATAACTGCTCCTGGTTTCCTCTGTGCTGCTCCTCCTCACCCCCACCACATTCACTTTTGGCTTAGAGAACTGCATGCCACACTCCTGCCCACTCTTACCTTTATCCTTCCCAGGCTGGAAAACTTCTCCTTGTCTTCCATCACTGCTTTCAGAACAGGCTGGGACATTCTGTTCTTCTTCTTCGAGCTGGTGGGACTGTCAAAATCAAAGCCACTGACTACCGCCCTGCGATAGGACGTGGACCGCAAGCCTCTCCGCAGAGACCCGGGGCTATCCAAGTCATTCTCGACCTCACCCTCCTCCCCTGCATGGCCCAGGGGTGCTCCAAGGCCTTCCACCATGCTGCGCACCTTGAGGAGTCTCTTATGGGGCTCCACATTCTGACTGTTGGATTTACTTATTTTAATTTCTGAGGCCAGGCTCTTCGGAATGATCTGCTGCTTCCCCACTTTGAGGGCGGCGGGGCTGTTTGTACTCAAAATCACGGAAGGATTCTCGGGGAGCTCGTTCTCCTGTGAGGGCAGCCTCTGGAGGGGGAGTTTTAGTTCCGAAGACCTTTTCTGGGGCGCAGGAGAGAGTCTCGAGGGTACCGGTTCGGGGTCTATAGCCGACTGACCGGATTGCAAGCCGAAGCCAGGACAGTCTTTACTAGGGGCAAAGCCATTTGCAGTAGGGGAAGGCACCGGGCTGGCAGTCAAGCCAGTCGGGTGCTCCTCGGGGCTGCAGGGAGCGAGTGCTTTAGGAGTCCGCGGGGGGCGCAGCACCGGCGGCGGCGGCGAGGAGAGCGAGGTCACCGTGCCATTGGCTGGGGATTTCGGGGAGCCGCCCGGCACCGCTTTGAGGACCTGAGGTGACTTGGGCCGTCGAAGTCTAGGAGAGACAGCCCTGTACTCCAAGGAGACCGTACCACCATTGGCCACCGCTCTTCGATGGGCGCCCAGAAGCAGGGGACTCCTGTGGACCGTCCTGCCGTCCGAGGCGGTGGGCACCTGGGCGGGAGTCTTCGCTGCGGGGAGCGTTCCTCGGTCTTCCACCGGGAAATCCGTGATCAGCAACCCGCTGGGGCTCTGATAAGACTGGGGCCTCGGCTTGCTCCGGCTCAGCAGCTGGGGCGGAGGGGTCGAACGCCTCCGCCACAAAGGGTTTATGCTTTTGCTCGAAAAATCCACTTCGCTCTCGCCGTCCATAACGGGGCTTCGGGGTAAGCCCTGGGAGGAACAACACGCAGCTAGTCTTGCCTAAAGGGGAAAGAAGTTATGGAACTTTGCCTCGGGACAAGCGGGCACGCCTTGCAGACTCGCGCGCTCGGAGCCCTGGTCGTCCTGCTGTTGCGCGGGACACGACTGCACGGCACTTACCCGCCCTTTCTCGGGCAGAAATCTGGGCTGCCGCCCAGGAGGATTAATCCAATCACCTCCGCGTCCCTCCACGGCCCAGAAGCCACCCGCATGGAATGAGCCCGTCACCAATTCACGGGGTGCAAGCCGTTGTACGAGAAACTTGGGACGAGTTCAGCTTTCTTGGGAAACTCGCCGCGGGACGCTCCCGTCCGCCGCCATCTGGCCTCCTGCCCTCATCGTGGGTACCCTCGCGCTCAAACTGTCCGGCTTCCAGGTGAATTTACCTTCCGGGGCTTGCAGAGCCCGGGGCCAAGGAGCGCCCACCGCCCCGTGGGTGGCCCGGGTCCGGGACCAGAGCGCGGCTGCAAGCTCTCGGGAGAGCGCTGCAGCAGTCTGCGGCGCCGGCTCCGCCTCCAAGCTTGGGCCTGCCCCAGTCTTGGCCCCGCCCAGAACCGCCTCTGTCGCAGCCCGAAAGTAGCCACTGTCTCCCCGCCCACGCGTGCCTTGAAAGTGCTCCAGTTTCTGGGTAAAATAAATGAGCGCACCTGAGCGAGCTCAAGGGTTTCGGGCTGGTAGATGTGGACTGGTGGCGTTTGGCGGCACCGGAGCTGTGGGCGCGCGAGGTCGTTGCCGGGAGCACCTCGTGGGAACGAGCGTGGGAGCCCTTCCTAGGTGCGATTTATGAACCCCTGAACCGTGGAGGATCGCTCTTGTTGCAGCCGAGAGCGCACGGCAAAACAGGGTTTGTGAAATGCGTGAGCAGCAGCGCAGAGTTCTCACGCAGAGAGCCATGCGCCTCTCAGCATCGGGTGGTCTTAACGGATAGATTTGCTTGTTTGTGCCTAGAGTATTTTCAGAGGAGGAACTGGCAGCTGTGGGGAGGAGAACTGGATGGCTAGGAAACCGTAGAGAGGGAGAATTTTCATTTCATAATCTTTGAATTTTTTATGCTTTGAACCTTGAATTACCTACGAACAATAAACGCAATTTAGACTACAAAAAAAAAGTATTGGTTTTCAAGCGTACATAGAATAAAATTCAAAATTCTTGCTATGGGTTACAAGGTGCCACCGGCCTACTTCTTCAGCCTAGTCTTTCCTCCATTACTTCCTCCCTCGCTATTCTTTGGCCACACTCACTTAAAAGTTCGACAGCTTCAGAACCTTCCCTTTTGTTCCTGCTTGTCCTCCTCACTTGTCACTCAGTCAGAAAGGCCTTCCCTTACCCTTCCTGAGTTAGACCACTGCCCCCTGTTTATTTTCCCAGTCACTTGTTCTCTTCTATTTCTGCACTTACCAAAATGTGCACATGTACATGCATGTTTATGTTTATTGTCTCTTATGTCTTTACACTACAATCTGCCTAAGGGCAGGCGACATGTTTATTTGTTTCTCCTCGTTATTCCAGGCACGTACTGCTCAATTAATAAGTATTTGTTGAATAAGTGAGTGAATGAATGAAAGGAATGAAGTGAGAACAGTGACCATGCCTTCCAGAGTGCTCCGTTGCCCAATAGTAGAAAGATGGTTGTGTCCTGACCAGGCTCCTGCTGTGTGAGAATAATAAGGCAAACTTGAGAAGACAAATAATTTTAGACTGTAAGATCTGTATAATTGATGCTATTAGCAAGACATGGGCCCTTCTCCAAGTTCTCTTTCAGCATTCATGGATTCAGCAGGGATGTATGAGCATCCACTGTGTGCACATTACGTTGCTTCTTTTTGCCCTAGATACATTGAATGTAATGGCCAAAAATATTAAGAGGCAATCTTTGGGTGGTGAGATGATGTGTTTCATGCTTTTTCATGCTTTTCTATACTTACCAAAGGCTGTATGTACAATGAACATATATTACTTTGATATGAGACAGTTTCATAAACTATTATAGAAGAAAAGAAGGAATGGCATCAAAAAATTTATAAGAAAAATTTTTAAAAAGAAATTTACTAAGTATTTTGGTTGGAAGATCTATGGCTGATCACTCATATGTACATAGACACTTTTTAATATAGGACATTTTCTATATAAAGGTGTTACTTTTATGTTGGAAAAATATGAATTAATTTAGAAGTGCTTAACTAATGACAAATGGAATGTTTACCTGATTCAGAATGTATGACCTATGTTAGGAAGCTATAAATGGTGATGCAAGAAGCTGACTTCTCTTCGAATTATGTTCGTTCTACGAATAAGTATAACTGATGTTTGTGAGAAAATCACAGGATCTGCCTACCTCATTCCTAGGCGACAAAATAATACCCATCAAAACAGCAACAAAACACCGAGCTCTTCCCTAACGGAAGTTTGGAAATTCACAGACCTAGTGCCTATTCAATTTATTATATGTATTCAAATCTAAGACATCTTTGATTGTATGTACTACCAAAAAAGGAAAAGAGCTGCTAAATAAACTATGACACAATGTGGGATCATATAGGATTTTTACTTTATACTTAATTGAAAGAATGCTCTTAAACTTACTTAGACATAGATTTTTTTTCTTAGCGTGCATATATAGAAAAGCAAAATATAAGCAAAATAATTAAGTCTTGTACATTGAGACTAATTTTTCTGAATCCTTTTTATGCATAGAATTAACATGTGTGTTTTTCTACATTACATCATTGATAATGCAGCACTTCTTAAAAGGTTGTTCCAATCTTGTATCTGGGATTTGCTTCCTAGCTGATGACACCCATTCTGCAAATAGGCACTATCCTGTTTGACTAAACACGTAATTTTCTCATTCAACTAAATCATATGTCACTACATGCTATGTAGCTTCTCTGTTAATGACTAGAGAAAGTTTCTGACAAATTGTAGTTCCATGCCTTAACCATAGTTCTATATGATACATGAATTGGTTATATTAGCCTCCTGTTGCTTTGGAATTTCTTTGACCTAATCTGACACATCTGGGTATTACTCCTGCCTTCAATTGCATTTCTTGGATTGTGGCTTTGATACATGTTGTTTTAAATTGCATAGAATTTAATAGAAATGATGACAATTCAAACAGTTATGACCATGGTCACAAATACAGAAGCAATGCCAACTATATATCATCACTGTCACCTAGCCACCGGCTATATATTTGATAGTAAGACACAACTCAGTGTCAGAGGTTACAAGGTGGTACTAAACGTTTCTTAAAATTGAATCAATACGGTATATTGAACTATTAGGAATATGTTCTATCAGTTAATTCTAATGGTATATTGAACTATTAGAATATTCAATAGTATAATGCAGGATATATTGCTCCATTTACTAAACAAATTTGTATTTATCACCAATTGTATGTCTCTGGTATAATAATTAGGCTAATTTTTAAGTGTAATTTGTTAACTAGTCTTAACTCCTTTGCTATTATATCCCATCCACTTTTTATTCATTTATTTGTGGCATTTAAGTGCCAAGCATTGGCCCAGGTTTTCCTGAAGCTTACAACTTGACTCATTAAACACACCTGAAACACTGAAATGACAAGACACCCAAACTGTGTAAGATGTGTGGCAAGCCCCCTGTTATACAGAAGCCTTTGTGAAGAGTCTGGATAGAACTGGGCCAGAAGGGTGGGTAAAATATTGCAAGGTGGAGAAGCGAGGGGTATCCCAGGGAGATGTCCCAGTGCGAGCAAAAATGTGGAGGGATGACTAGACAACTGATATTTATTAAGTGCCAACGATGTGTTAAGTGTTGTTATTTATTATACTTAATCTCACATTAGTTCCGACCCCACTTACATATGAAGAAACTGAAGCTCTAAAAGCATTTCTCGTACTGTCAATAAATCGTTGAGTCAGAATCCTAACCTGGTTGTCTACCATAATCCATAGCCCATGCATCAAAACATGCAAGAAACTAAGCTCACGGGAACAGAGAGTTTGCATCTAGAAGTTGTGGAAGATTAATGTGGCTGGATTTGGTGAGAATAGCCTGTGGTGTGCAACAGAAACTGAGGAGTCTGGATTTTACCTGAATGGCAACTGACACTCTGTGAAGGGGATTTAAACCTTGCTATCTTTTTAAAATATCTGATGACACCAGTGTCAGAAATAAAAAAGCAAAAAATTGACAGATTCACAGTTTTAAAAGTATAACCTTTGTGCGCTAAGTCGAATAGGCCAGAAAGTCTGAGAGAAAACGGATTTTATTTAAATATACTTACATAACAGAGGAAGCGTTAGTAGTATAGCTATGTCAGAGCCGTCTCACCCCACAGACCCGCGACCCACGGACAGACGCAGGTATAGTCCCGGCTCTGCTGCGCCGTGTTTGGTTCCGCCAGCGTCACTATGAAGAACTTGGTTCAACAGCTCGGGCTGAATGCCGGGCTCCACAGCGTGAAAGTTTCCCAGACTTGAAATAGTTTTGTCTGCAGAATGCTCAACACGATGCTCTGCTGACTGGAGTATCTTCAGGTATGATTCCCTTCAGACCCTAGAAAGTCTGTTTTTGCAGTAAAATGAATCTTTAAAAAGATTCCCAAACCACTTCTCATGAATCAGTGAGTATTCGAAAGAGAGCTGAGTTTGCAGCCTATATAAAAGTTTATCCATGTACCACACGCGCCATGATGTACAAACTTCTTTTGTCAGTACTTAACATCTGCCTCTCTGAATTTCCATAAATTTCTGTTTCACAAGAATAACTTTTATATACACTGGCAGCAGAGTACAATAAAATTCTTTTTTTAATAATCCCATATTTTTACTGTAACAATACAATTCTTAGTATAAAAAACTATATCATTCACAAATGAATAAGAAAAAGATACTAACAACAGAAAAATAAGCAAAGAGCAAGAATAAGCATTTTCAAGAAAATGTAAGTGGCCCACTATACATCAAAATATACTCATACTTAATAATAAAAAAAATTTTAAATGTTATGAGATTATAGTTTTTCATCCATTAGATTGGCAAAGATTTAAAAAGAAGAAAAAGGTAATACCCACTGTTGGTAAAGTGCAGGTAAAGGTGAATTATTCATGGTAAGAATGTAAATTGGTACAAACTTTCTGAAAAGCAATTAGATGGTACTTAACCAAAACCTCGAAAATAAGCAAATCTTCAGTAACGGACAGATTGATCAATTGATGATAATGCCCAAAGTTAACATCAGGAAAAAGAGGTGGAGCAAGAGGAGTCATCCTAGTAGGAAGAGAACTGCAAAAGCCAGAGAAAGTAAGCATTTCCCAAAGGAGAGTCAGATCAGCAGTCCTGTTAGTCACGTAATGTTTATTCAGGGTCTAGGCTGGCAATAGATACAGTGGCAAAGGAAATAAACACATGATCCTTGCCATGGTGTATCAGGAAAGACCAGCCTTAGACAGCATCCAGTGCTAAAGATGCTGCTCACTTAGTGTGCATGCAGCTCGCACCTTTAGTCTTGGTGGGGATGGAATCCAACTTGCAAGGCTTTTAGAGAAAGCAGTCAGAAAACAGTGCAGGCACTTGCAAGGGAGAAATAAGTAGTTTTAATTTCAAGACTGGGGACACTTGGCTGGAAGTCAGAAGGCTGGGTTTCAGTTTGTGTTTGCCACTTTTGAGCTGTGGGAATGAAGACAAGTCATAATCTCTAAGACCACAGTTTCTTCAACTGCAAGATGAAGTTGTTCTTCTTTCCTGATGCAGTTTAGAAGCACTAGTATAGATTAGAATAATTTGAATGTGGCTGGTGGGTCAATGGTTGGTTAGAGGAAAGGACATGGAAGTGAGGGTGGGGACAGGGCATGGAAGAGACCTGGACGGATAACTGCACAAAAACTAATTTCTAATCAAGTTTTCCTCTGACGGCCAGCCACAGTGGCCCACGCCTGTAATCCTAGCACTCTGGGAGGCCAAGAGGGGTGGATTGTTTGAGCTCAGGAGTTCGAGACCAGCCTGAGCAAGAGCGAGACCCTGTCTTTACCAAAAATAGAAAAAATTAGCTGGGCATGGTGGCACATGCCTGTAGTCCCAGCTACTCGGAAGGCTGAGGCAGGAGGATTGCTTGAGCCCAGGAGTTTGAGGTTGCTGTGAGCTAGGCTGACGCCACGGCACTCTAGCACGGGCAACAGAGTGAGACTTTGTCTTAAAAAAATAAAATAAAAACAAGTTTTCCTCTGATTTGAATGGCCAATAATTAGAATAAAATTCTGTTATTTTTAACTTTACAGTTAAGAAAAAAGTTTATAATGAGAAAAGAGTAGGGCCATGTTGAAAATATTGATAGCTCAGAGGCCTCTTTGAGGCCAGACCTAAGGGAAATTATAAGAAGACTTGACCAAGAGGGGAAGGACTTCTTTTTTGCTTCCAGCCCTTGCATGCAGCATCCAATCTTCTCACCCATGACCACAGTGAGAATGATTCAAATATGAGGTATTAAACTTCCAATGACACTGTGTTTTGAGGGAGGGAAAGGTCTCCATTTAACTAAAGTGATTAGGATCTCAGATCAACATTGAGGTCAGTGTAGAGAGCGACTCCCAGAACTTGTAAGGTTCTAAGAGCTGTTCACCTTTGTTCTTTGAATTGTAGGAGTGAGATAAGCAATCAAGCAGCCACTTTCTTCAGTGGGTCCTGGCCTGAACTCACCCTGTGGCTTGAACAGACCCTTCACCTCTTTAAACAGTGGTTTCCTTGTTGCTTTGTTTTTTGTTTTGTTTTGTGTCTGTTTTAAAATTTTTAATACATGCATGTAGTAAAAATACAGAATATACAAAAGTAAAAAATATCTCTGCCTCTTATCTCTAGTTTTCAAGTTGGCCCTCTAGAGGCATACACTGTTAACCGTTTGTTGTATTTTATAAATTTTCAGATTTATAGTGGACATAAATAAGCATATAAGCCCCATATATACTACACACACACACACACACACACACACTAGCACACTATAACTCTGCTCTATTCCTTATAAGTTATCTTAAGTAGCATTCATTTCACACCAATATTTATAGAACTACCATATATTTCTTAATGGCTGCATAACAATTAGAGAGAATCAAATGAAATTTTTTTTTTTTTTGAGACAGAGTCTCACTCTGTTGCCCGGGCTAGAGAGTGCCGTGGCGTCAGCCTAGCTCACAACAACCTCAAACTCCTGGGCTCAAGCGATCCTCCTGCCTCAGCCTCCTGAGTAGCTGGGACTACAGGCATGCGCCACCATGCCTGGCAATTTTTTCTATATATTTTTAGTTGACCAATCAATTTTTTTCTATTTTTAGTAGAGACGGGGTCTCGCTCTTGGGCTCAGGCTGGTTTAGAACTCCTGACCTTGAGTGATCCACCTGCCTCGGCCTCGCAGAGTGCTAGGATTACAGGCGTGAGCAACCGCGCCTGGCCGAAATTGCCATTCTTTTAAGTCAAAAGCAGTCATATAGCAATTTCATATGGTTCCATCTAATTTATGTAATTTAATAGCAAATTTCCTGTTGATAAACATTTAAATTATTTCTTTGCAAAACCTGAGCACCACTAAGGAAAAAAAAAAGTAAATTTCCTTCCAGCTCTAAATTTCTGTGATTCTTTGCTTTCTTTCCTATTATCAATGCCAGGGACAGGTAAGATAGTAAAAGATAGTAAAAGAGAACACTTTTTAAGATGCAAACATGGTTTAATTCTGCTGTGTTGAATTTGGAATCTGTTCTTAATGCAATCTTAATGGTGAAATCATCATGCACGGACATGCTCTAAGCAGGGTTCTGGTCTTTCTTGGGGAAATTGGAATGGGGTGCTGTCATCACTATCACTGTTCTTTTGTTGATTATTTCCCTTCTTTTCTTCCTTTCCTGGATCCTGCTCTTTCTCTGGATTAACAAGACAGCATGTAGAATCACAACCCTTGTTTCATGAGGTTTGTTAAAGTAATCTGAACAAAGAGGTATCTGAATAGACCACAGTGCTCCTTTTGTGTACAGAGTTTGGTGTTAGCAAAAGAGCTCACAATAAAAAAGAAAATTCTGTTGTGCACACTCTGTTTTCCAGGTAAAATTGTATCAGGAATCATGTGAGGATACTTAAGACTGGCCAATACTTTCAAGTTTTCTCCTGCCCAGATTTGTTTGGAAGAAATTTAATCTTATCTATTTCAGAAATCCAGCAGGGAAAAATAGCTGAAATAAATTAAGCCTGTGATTACTTGGTTCTGTGTTTAACTAGACATTCTGGCATTTGGCTCAAAGGACAAAGCTTTTTAGACATGTTACTTAAACTCAGTTTTGCCATAGATTTTAAATTGGAAGAAAAAAATGGTAACAGACTAAAAGCCCTCTAAACCATATACATTTGGGCTCATTACCAAGCTACTCTCACCAGAACAGTACTAATAGAATTTGAAAAATGCTTTCTGAAGTTCAGATCTGCCACCTAGCAACCACTTTGAAATGCCTCTTGCACTGGCCCAAGATTACTTAAAATGCCCAGTTTTGAAATTGGTAGGACCTTTTGCTGTGTATGGGCCACAGTCATTGAAAGGAGGATTAGAACTTTGTTTTTAAGGCAAAGACATGCAGATTAGAAGGATTGTTTAACTACTCAACTGGTTTTGGAATAGGGTTGAGAGATTAAATACGGATGAAAGATTGCATCTGATATACTATACTACTAAAAAAATCATTCATTGTTTATCTGAAATTTAAATTGAACTAGGCATCCTGTGTTTCTGTTCATTAAATCTTGCAACTCTATATTGGAGAGTTTTATAATGCAAAGTAGAGGGATATTTGTAAAGTATACCTTACATATATTAACGTGGTCCTCCGGAGGCCCCTGACTTTATGGGCTAAAATACCTTCCACAGAGCTCTGGCTACTGGATCTGAGAAAGAGCCTAAAGTACAGGAGATTAAAGGTGCTAGGAGGGCAGGAGCTAATGGAAGGGAACAAGAAATCACCCCAAGGTTGCTCTTAGGAAAGCTAAACTGAGGGAGGACAGGCACAGGAAGGGGTTGAACATGCAGGGGCCATGATATACCCCACAGGGTGAAATAATTGGTGGCAAGGAAAGGGAACTGCCCAGAAACCTGGGAGGAAGTGGAAGTGGCATGACATAGCATTTTATTTTTGAAGGCGATAAAGAGGGGAAGTGAAGCCCTCCACATAAATGTTCACTCAGAAGCCTGGGCTGAGGTGGGAGGTGGCCTGGGATCCGCAGGAGGGTCACTGAGATCCTGAGGCTGCTTGTATGAGTGTGGGGAGCCAGCCTGGGACTGCAGAGCCTTTGTTCTGAGCTTGGGAGAGGCTGTCACTTTGTTATCAGTCTAAATCACAGCCCCCATCCCCACAACCTGCAGCCCCTGCTCACCCAGCAGCACAAAACAGTTAAAACAGAACACACGTAACCCGTACGTGTTTGTGCATGATTGAACACCTCCTGAAGAACACACAAGAAGCTGCTAACTGTAGCTGCCAGAGTGGGGAGGTGGGGCAGGTGGATCAGAGGGGGTGGGTCCTGAATGGGAATGAGGTATGCTTGCTCCACACATCCTATGTGCTCACTGATTCATTTTACCATGTGTATATATTAATGACACAAACCAAAATTTAAATGTAATTACTATAGACGAATTCAGCCCAGAATCTGACTCACACTTAAACTACTTGTATCTTTGATAATGTGTTTTTAGATAAATTTCTTTATATGGTTTTATAGTATCTGTATCTGTTAGAGAGGCTGGGGTCTGACATTTCAGTGCTTTCTGGAAAATTTGCTGCTGAAATCAGTGACAAATCATAGCAACCCTGACAAAAAGCTTTTGCTTATCTTTTAAAATGTTTACTCAAGTTCTGTTCCATGTTGTTTTTATATACATGTATTTAGAAGTTCAAAATGAATGTTTAATAGAAACTAAATAATATTTTTATTTTTTTAATAAAAGCAATATTGAGTCCTCCCTTGCAAATTCCATTATGCTAGGAGTATTTGTCTCTTTTGTTCAGATGTATCTGAACCTACAGCAGTTCTTGGCATATATTAGGTGGTCAATAAATATATGTTGAATGAAGGAATATGTGGTCATTATAAAAATTCAAACATTACACAAAAATATGGCTTATAATATGTGATCTCTTCTAATCCATTTCCTCCAAATTATTATTATTACTTATTCTAGTCTCTTAAAATGAAAAAACAAATTATTTCCTGAGTAGTAAAAGTTTCATCATAAACATGTATTTAAAAAATAATTAATCAAATGACACTATAAAGAATGAAAAGAGATACAACAGAAAGGGAAAAAAAATGTCACACATATGACTGGCAAAGGACTAGTATCTAAAATATATAAAGAACTTATTCCAATCAATTGGAAAAACTGAAAAAACGTTTGAACACATACTTCATATAAGACTAAATCCTGATTATCAAAAAGCATTTGAAAAGTGTTCCATCTCATTAGTCGTGAGAGAAATGAAAATTAAAACCACACAGTCAACAGATTAGCAAAAACGTTAACGTCTCACAGTACTGTTATAAATGTTGGTGAGGATCCTGAGCAACAGAAACTCTCATATATTGCATGTAAGAGAGTAACTTAGTTATCTACTATAGATGGCTTTTTGGCGTTATCTTCTAAGGCTAATTATTATATACAGCAATTCCACTTGTAGGTATCTAATAAAAATTGATGAACTCAGCAGCAATTATTTGCAACATGCCAAAACTGGAAACTACTCAATTATCTACCAACAGAAGAATGGATTAGAAAATATGGTATAGCTCCACTGCGGAATTCAACAAAACAATTAAAAGGAACAAACAGCATCTTCAGACAACAACCTGGATGAATCTCAGCAACCTGCGGTTCTTATGGGGTTTTGTAATGGTTTCCTGAGGGGATCGGGCATTCATTTCAGTGGGCAGACACTGAGCAATTCAAAAATGTCCAAGTTCTAGGATAGCTCCCATCTGGCCTGCCAGCTCCATAAAGTGTCACAGGGGCCCCGGGGGCGAGGTACATGTAGAGGTCACTAAATGGATCTGGGGAATGCAGAGTAGACTGTGAAGCCAGAGAAACCTGCAGATACTGACATGGATCAAGAGAGCAAATTCTGCAGCTCTGGAGATTCTCAACCATCTGGGAAGGAAGGCTCTGCCAAAACCTGCAGTCTCTCAAACTAAGCGATTCATGAGGCAGAGGCTCTGGGTGATACAATTGGCTCCTTATCTCTGGCCTGGGGTCATTGTCACTGTTCTTACTACTGTTGCTGTTTCTGCTGCTGAGCAAGTGCCTTTGGCACAGTTGTTTGTGAACTACACCTGAACCTGTGCTCAACTCCAGGTAAGTGATTTAGCCTGTCCCTTCCTTTCTTTGTGGGCTGGTTATCTCATCTCCTCAAAGTGTTTCTTTAACTGCTGTTACTCTTCCCTACCATAGATGTGTTCTTGACCCTTCCTTCTTGAAGGGACAATTGTGTAAACATTCACCTCTCTGGCCATCAGTTTCCACATCTTTGAAATCTGCTTCTACCTCACAGAGCCATGAGTTCCCGAGACACTTGCATCTATCACTACTGTTTCTTCCTTCTCAGTTTGTTCTGAAGAACCATTGTGGGTTGGTTCTACAAATATCAAACAATATGAGTTTTAGGGAGTTAATATATGAGTTGGGGAAAGACACAGTTTATAGTTGTGAAAAGATAGTGAAACCTGAGCTCCACCATTTTCTACATGAGTCTTTGAGCAAATTGCTAAATCTCCCTGAATTTTATTTCCTTATCTTTAAAGTAGAGCTAATACTCCTCTAGCCCAGACAACCATCCAGATTGAGTGTGAGCATGGAATTAGAAAGCACTTGCAAAAAAACACCTTATAAACTACATAAACAAAGGCAGACATTTTATGATTGATTCACAGGGGCAGAATTCTCAAAGTCAAATGCATATATGAATTGCCTCAGAAACATTTTCAAAGCCCTCAATGTCAGCTCCTGCCAGACTACCCTGGCTCTCTGGTTTTGAGGAGATTTTCATTTTGTGATCTGTGGCAGGGCCCATGAATCTGTATTTTATAAGGCATCCAGGTGATTTTGATGTAGATGGCCTTTAGACCTCACATTTAGAAAATTTTGGTTTCACTTGGGTAATGTTAACTGTTTCATAGGCAGATTATTTGTTCAAAGGAACCCTTAGTGTCTCCATATGAATAGACAGGATATTAATATTGAACATTAAGTTAGGCATGCTAAAGGACTTCTCTGGAAAACTTTCTTGAGGATATGATAAATAGGATTTCAATAAGCAAAAGAGAAATTTTCCTGGCTAAAGCTCTGATGTGTGTATGTATGTACTACATATATTTATTTTTCATGCACCAAGTGTTCATGTTCTTTGTGCATTTTTATGTTGGGTAGTGTTAGGGTGGGGACCTCATGAGGAGCTCACAGCACAGGTTAGAGAAAGAATTCTCACACCAGGTATAGAATAGTTGTAGGAAAGAAAGTCTATTTTATTTTTTCGAGAAAATAGGCAAGAGAGAGAGACAAAGAGAGAGAAAAGGAAAATGACACAGCAAGAAAGAAGGTGGAAAATGTCAGGCTGCCAAAGAGAAGCAGCTCAGTCTTTTTAAAGGGTAAAATTGGCTTTTCCTCCCTCTGCTTGAGCAAACTGATAACAGAAGCAGCTGTGAAGCTGTTGCAGATGCTCTTTATTTTTTCTTTTCTCTATAAGGCTGGTTTACCAGAGTCCTTGGAATCTGGTTTTTGGCAGGAACTGAGGCAAAGAGCTGGGATGGGGCGGTCACCTACCTACCATCGACTTTGGCCTCTTCAAGGCTGTGAAACAAACTCTTAAGAGATAACAAGTTAGGTCACAGGTGTTTTAATTAACAAAACAAAGGGGGTAGATTTGTTCTGAGTTTCCTTTAAAGGGGCAATTATGTACAGTGAGTTTATTTCTCTTACTTTCTGTTAGTTTATTTTCTTCTGTTAGGTAGGTTATTAGTAAGGCCACCTTTTGGGTAGTTGATACTTTCCTTATTCAATATGAGCACTTTGAGCATCTAGGAAAATAGCTGTTTGTGATTATATGTTTTGCAAATATTTTTCCAGCTTGTTACCTGTTCACTCTGTTTACGTGCTCATTGTCATACAGATCTACGTCAAATGTTTCAGTATTTTCTTTCATGTCATGTTTAGAGAGACCTATTCTACCCTATGATTATTTTAAAAATTACCCAAATTTTCTGTTGGGACACTTATGGCATGTCTTACAGTAGGTGTTTTGGCACTAGTGATGGGGACCTCAACAGATACTGTTTCTTTTTCTCCTTTCCTCTTATAGTGTATAAATCACTGAACCAGTTACTTTATTTAACTATTTTAATCTTTATCACCCCATCTGGTATTACTGTCTGTACTTTACTATGAGACCTAGAGAGGTTTTACAATGAGTAGACTCTTGTCTTCTTTCTCTCTTCTCTAAAACAATTTAAATAGCATGAGACTCACCTATTTTTTGAAAGCTGAAAAACTTCACCGTGAAACTGCCTGAACCAGGCTTTTTCAGAGGATAGCGCTTTAATATCTCTTTCAGAGTTATTTATCTATTTAGATTTTATACCTTTTCTAGGTTAGTTTTTGTTTTTGTACTTTCTCAGATTTATTTAGGCCTTCTCTCCACCGCTTTAATCACCTTTGTTTTATATTTTCTGTCCTATTTTTAATATTCTGCATTTGTATACTCTTATTTATTTAATTAACATTGCCATAGAAGCTTGTCCATTTAAATTTGGCAGTATTTTCCAAATGTTTCCTACATGTATTTATCAATTATACAGACTTTCTCATTTCTAAGTTATTAATTTCTACTTTTATCATTAGTAATGTCTTCTGTTTTTCTTTCTTTTGTTTATCCTTTTTTTGATTTCTTGAATTGAATGGTTTGTATCAGTCTGGATCCAATCAGGAGAGATAAGCCACATAGTAATTTGAACAGGGAAGGTTTAATATAAAAAATTATTAACCACAACAAGGAATCAAAGTAATTGGGGATTAGCCAGTAAGAAATAAAGAGAACACCAAAGAACACAGGAATAGCAAATATAAGGAGCAGCCACTACTCTCTGGTTGGAATGGAGCTCCCAAGCAAGAAGCCCCCCCGCCCCTGCTTGACCCTGCTCTTGGGGCTGAGCTCCAGACCTTGTTGGAGAGAATGCCCTCATGGCTCACCCAGGTTAGAGAAGTCTCTGTGGTGCTGCACCAGTGGAACTTGCTGGAAATATTGCCCTCTGAAACTTGCCAACAATCTGCATTTTGGTATGCCAGGGAAAACTATTCACAGGGAGGTGTCTCCTTCTGCTACAAAACCACCCAAAGAGATAGCGGCAGGGCAGGGGAGCTTCTGGCCACTGGGTGCTGTTGTCCACTGTGCAGAGCAGGAGGCTAGCACTGAAGAAGGTGAGAGGACTTCCAAAGCCTGGCATTGGAGAAGCTTCAGGCACTGCAAAAAGCAGTGACCTGCTTACCTCTGGGTGTTGCTGGCTGCCATGCACTGCAAAAGCTGAGCCTTCAAGAAGCTATAAATCAACTTGGAGTGAACTGAAGAACATTATCCTAAGTGAAGTATCTCAGGAATGGAAAAACAAACACCACATGTTCTCATTAATAAGTGGGAGCTAAACAGTGGGTACATGTGGTTATAGAGTGGTGTAAAGCTGCAGTCCCTAACCCCTGGGCCATGGACTGGTACAGGTCCATGGCCTGTTAGGAACTGGGCTGCACAGCAGGAGGTGAGCAGTGGGCGAGCAAGCAAAGCCTAATCTGTATTTACAGCAGCTCCCCATCACTGGCATCACCGCATAAGCTCCACCTGTTGTTCAGATCAGTGACGGCATTAGATTCTCATAGGAGCACAAACCCTACTGTAAACTGTACATGTGAGGGATCGAAGTTGCCCACTCCTTATGAGAATCTAATGCCTGATGATCTGAGGTGGAGCTGAGGCAGTGATGGGGAGCAGCTGCAAATACAGATTGTCATTAGCAGAGAGGTTTGACCTCAATAAATGTAATATGCTTGAATCATCCCAAAACCATGCCCCCACGCTGGCCCATGGAAAAATTGTCCTTCATGAAACCAATCCCTGGGGTGACTGAGATAGATAATGGGAGATAATATTTGCAAACTACCCATCTGACAAGGGATTAATAACTAGAATATATAAGAAGGTCCAACAACTCTATAGGAAAAAATCAAATAATCCCATTAATTCTTATTAAATAATAAAAGTATTTAAAGCTATGCATTTTTTATGAGTACAGTTGTGTGTACCTCTCATAGATTTAAATGTTGTGTTATGCTTATAGGTACTGCTGGCTGCATTCTAATTAGTCTGTTATTTATGCTTTGAGTTATACACATTTTACTTTTGTTAAATGGACTTTTATTTTTTGTTCATTTATGTTTTGTTGCTGTAAAAATATTTACTGTTATTATATTGCAGTCAAAGAGTGTGCCTTTACTAGTTGTATTATTTGGAATCCATTAAGAATTCCTTTATAATATTTTATAAAATGCTTCATGGATTTTTGAAAAGAATATTTATTGTTTATGTGGTAAAAAGCTCAATACATATGCTAATTAAGCTTTTAAATTATATAATGTATATTATGTTTGCTAATTTCCTCTTGCTTTTATAAGATTGAGAGAGGTAGATTAATGTCTCTGTGATTATTTTCAATTTGTTACTATAATTTCTCACAAATTTTATTATGTATATTTTTATGGTATGTTAGTTAGCACATAAACACTAGCTTAGAAGATAGTATCCAATTTTTATCAGAGTATGTTTGCCCAGATGCCTGGCACATAGTGACATTTAATAAACACATATCTAATGATGACTTTAAATTTTTAAAAAGTAATTTTGAATGCCATTTGTTTATTAGCATCAATATCATATCATTTATATTGTTTAGAATGTTTTAAAATTTGGTAGCCAGAAGGAAGTGTATGAAGATGTGACACAAGATTGGCAAAACATACTGATAATTACTGATGTTAGATGGTGATACATGAAGGTTAATAATTTTATTTTTTTTGTTTATGATTGAAATTTTTCATAAGAAAAAATTTTAAATTATGTATAAATAATTACTTGTTAATTTCCTCTAGTCAATATAAAGTTTTTTTCTAATAGTTTCAGGTTATTGTTATTTGTGAAAAAAAGAAATTATTTTTATTTTATATGTTTTTTTTAAAAACTACTTTTATAATGTTCACAATATTTGTTGATCATGTCAATAGCTGTTTATACATTACTTCTAAGTAATGCTGTAGGGGGTCTCTGGAGTCCAGAATTGGCTGAGTTGGCAGTGCCAGAGGTGATACACAATGTTCAGTTACTACTGCAGTGGTTTCCACCCTATTAAGTCCATGTGGCAATGAAGTACAGGAGGCTGCTGGTTAACAGCTCATGAGGAATTGATGCCCTAGATCCAATGGTTCACAATGAACTGAATCCTGCCAACACACCTGCCTGAGCTTGGAAATGGATCCATACCTGATCAAACCTTAAGGTTTTCTGCAGCCCCAGCTGACACCTTGATGGCAGCCCTTTGAGAGACCTAGAATCAGAGGACCCACCGACCTGTGCCTCCACATAGACTGTGAGATAATAAATGTTTTTTTAAATCACCACGTTTTGTGGTAATTTGTTATGCAGCAATACATAACTGATATTGTACCTAATGTACTTCCAAGAGATTCTTTTTCTGTTCAAATTCACCTGAGTTAACTTTAATTTCTGTTGTTGCCAACTAAACCCTTGGCAGATATAAATGCATGCTACATTTTGTTTAGTAATGTTTCAGTCCCATATTTTTTATACTACTGAGTCAACTATAATATTCACTTGAGGATTTTTTCAGAAACGGTATATGGGCAATAAATTCTGTAGTTCTCTTTTTCTTGAGTATTTTCAAATGCAAGCCACAGTAAGAAATGTATTTTATGTTATTACTCAGTGTACCCACACACAGCCCAAATTTACTTACTCTTAATACATGCTAGATACTTTTATATTGCTATTCTTTTTTGCTCTATTCTACTTAAAAATAAAATGCTGGTTGTAATCTACTAAATTGATTTCATGACTCACTAATGGACCAACATTTGAAAAATATAACTAAAAAATGCTCCATGTTTTTTGGCATTTTGAGTTGTGGAAGATACATCTGAATCCAATCTGTTTCCTTTTTTTTTTTCCCTTTTCTCTTACTGAAGTAACCTTCCTTTTTCTTCACCTGGATCTTCTTAGAATTTTTTTCTTTATCCTTAAAATTAATTTAATTTTGCAGGTCCTCTGTGTGTCGTGCACATGACATGTTTTCTGAGTTCACAGACATTTTGTTTTACTTACTCAATTGTAGATCCAAATTCTTTCTTTTCCAAAATATTTTTAGACAAAAGTCTTACTCTGTTGCCCAGGCTGGACTACAGTGATGCAATCATAACTTGCTGTAACCTCGAATTCCTGTCTTCAAGCAATTCTTCCTCTTTAGCCTCCTGAGTAGCTGGGACTACCACTGTGTGCCACTGTGCCTGGCTAATTTTTTAAAAAAAAAATTTTGTAGAGACAGATTCTCGATATGTTGCCCAGGCTATTTGAACTACTGGCTTCAAGTGATCTTCCCTCCCTGACCTCCCAAAGTGCTGGGATTACAGGTATGAGCGATCACACTTGACTAAATTTCTTCTCTTTTTTTCCTAGCTTCAGGCCTTTGTCCTTTTGTTCTAAGGTCTGGGTGAGCTTCTTAAACCTTCTAAATCACTGATTCTGTTTTCTATGAAATATTACTAGATTTATTATTGCTGCCACTGTGTTTTAAAAATTGATGGTTGCTTTTGAATCTATACAAAAGTGTTTCTGCCATCAGATTGTGTCCATACATATTTTCAAAACATATATCTGATAAAGGACCTTTATATAGAATATATAAATTACTCATATATAAAGATAATAAAAAATATGGGCAAATGATTTCAACAGACACTTAACCAAAAAAGATGTGCAGATGGCAAATAAGCACATAAAAACTGTCCTACACAAGCACCACATGTACTCACCAGCAAATTGGTATTAACGGATCAACACCTAAGTGGACATATAGGAATAACATTTGTCGGGTGTCGGGCGGGTGGGAGGCGGGAGGCGGGAGGAGGGGATGGGTATATACAAACATAATGAGTGAGATGTGCAACATATGGAGGATGGTCATGCTTGAGGCTCTGCCTCGAGGGGGGAGGAGAGCATGGGCAATATACATAACCGTAATATTTGTACCCCCATAATATGCTGAAATAAAAAAATAATAAAATTTAAAAAAAAAACTGTCCTACACCATTAGCTGTAGGAAATACAAATTAAAACCACAATGAGATACTACTACACACCTACTGGAATTGCCAAAATTAAAAAGACTGACAATAGCAAGTGTTGGCAATGCTGTGAGCAACTGAAACTCCTACATGTTACTGGTGGAAAACTGTTTGGCAGTTTCTTATAAAGTTTAATGCATGCTTATCACATGACCCAGCAATATTACCACTAAGTATTTAATAAAAAGACATGAAAAATACATTTCTGAAAATACTTGTACACGAATGTTTATAATAGCTTTACTCACAATAGCCCAAAACTGTAAACAATCCAAATTTCCATCACTGGTGAATGGATAAACAAATAACAGTGCGTTCATATAACAAAATAGAACTACTTATACCTGGATGAATCTCAAAAGCATTATACTAAGTGAGACAATCTAAACAGACAGGCATATATGCTACATGGAAAGGGCCAAACGGTAGTGATAGAAAAAAGATCAATGGTTTCTGGGGGTCTGGATGTGGGGAAAGTGGATTGGCTACAAAAGAGATAGAAGAAAGTGTTTAGGATGATGGAAATGTTCTTAAGTATGGTGGTGGTTCCATAACTATACACATTTGTTAAAATTCATGAAGACATATATTCAAAAAAGGTGAATTTTATAATTTTACACTATGTATATTGCCCCTCAATAAACCTGACATTAAAAACAGATAAAGATAACTTGATATTTGCTTTCTTATCTGTTAAAATTTTTTCTGATCCCAGAATTATCCCATTTAATAGAGACAATTTTTTTCATCCTTATAGAGACTATGAACTACAATATTTTTTGTTTATTTCTTAGAGTAAATTTGCTTCCTGGAATATTTGTTATGATCCTTCAGAACAATCCCTTTCCTTCCTGTATTTGACTATTGACTTTTTTTCTACTCAACAAGTCCAGGATTAGAATTTGCCAATTTAAAACATTTTTGTCTTATTAAATCCTTTAGTCCCTAATAAAGGAGAAGGAGAAATTTTCCATTTTCTGCAGTTTTGTGTGCAGATTGAGTATTCAGTTGACCCTGCAAATGGAGTTTCTGGGAAGTAGCTCTTGACTAAGCAGTTACTTCTTAGCCACAATTTTACAGCATTTTTGCCATATGGAGTCTAGGGTCAGGGTAAGCTCAATTGTTACCATATTGAGTGCATGAGCACAGTGGGTGGGCATGTTCATAACCAGGCCCTAAGATAACGATCACAGACTAGCAAATCTATGGAGGCCAAAGGGTAACCTGTGTGTGCAGTATGGCCCAGAGAGGTCTGTAAAAACCTGAAAAATGCATGCCTGTCTGGAGGAAGCAGCTGCTACTCAGCTCCGGTCTATTGCTGCCATGTGTTCAGCACTGCCAGAGAGAGCTTCTGATTCAAGAGAAGCCAGAAATCCAGATTTTTATAATGCAAAATCTCCCAATTTTTAAAATGTTGGCAACTAATTCCAAATTTTAAAAGTATTATGTGGACCAATAATGTGTGATCCTAACAAAACCCATCTGTGGCCTACCAGTTTGTGAAGGGATCAGACATTCAGAAAGGATGGTGGTAAGTCAAGGTTTAGTACAGGGGTGGGGAACCTTTTCATGTTGGAAGGCCACATTAATTTAGCTGTAATCAAATAAGGCTGTATTCAAGAAACTTCAATCGGATATACTTAAAAATGTACATTTTTTTGTAAAAATCTACTATGTACTTTAATAATTTCAAAAAATGAAAACTACCTGTTAAATTTAAAGTGAACTAACCTTTTAATGACTTTGTTGTGTCTGCTTTTTGTTGGAGGAAAGCATTTGAATATTTGGTTGCAGCATGTAGGTCCGCAGTTTCAGTTGATCCTCTAGATGGGTATCAGTCATTTGTGACCTTAAGGGCATCTTGATTTGGGTTAAGTAGGAGAATGTAGATTCATAGCAATAAGTGGTTGAAAAGCAAGAAAGCATTTTTCGGGCATGTTGCCAAAGGCATGTGTATTCTACTGCATTTTTCCATATTTCAATTGGCTCTTTCCAAATAATTATTTTAAAATGTCATCTGCTGAGAGCTCAATCATTTTCATCTGTAGTTCTTTAGGATGCCATGGTGAGGCTGAAATGCTAGTTCGAGTGTGATGTCATGATTCTCAAAGTCAGTGAACCTTTCATTGTATACTCGAATTAATAGGTCTATAATAGCTGTGTATTATTCAAATGATTCACATATATCATCTTGCTCATCAATGACCTTTGCTAACTGGAGAAAATGTTCATCTGAAACTTCCTTTTGAAGAAGTGTTTTGAAAAAAGAGCTTTTGTTTGAAATGCTTAGATTTCTTTGTCACATATCATAAATAGACTTAGTTTTACCTCACAAAGTAATAGTCAAATGATTTTTATTTAACATGATATCATACAGAAATACTGCATTCCTATAGAAATATTCTTTCAATAACTCACATTGCTGATTCTGTTTTTTATAAAATTTCACTATCTGTTCTTGCAGAGATAAAATTTTGGCTAATACCTGTCCCTGTGATAGTCAATGCACTTTAGAATAATATGGCAAATCCACACTGAATACATCATGGTTCAGTCATGGTTCGACATTAGCTTGTTATGAAACTGATAATGCTGTGTTGCATTTGCATGAATATAGTTAACAGTAGTTATAACTTGTTGCAAAGTGTCACTTAAAATAGTAGCTTTAACACAGAGATTTTGCTGATGTAAGATACAGTGAAAAGAAATGAGAGCATCTGGATCTGTTAATACTTTTTTTTAGCTGCACAATAAATCCTTCATGTTTTCCTGTCATGGAAGGTGCACTGTCTGTACATACAAGCAGTAGGTTATTAAGTATGAAATGTCTGATTTCCTTAAGTACTAAGTTTGACAGTTGGTATCTCTGACATTTCACTTTGACACTTCTTGTTTTATGTTTATTGTGAATGTATATCTTCAGTCTTTCAAACACATGTATTGGCTTGTGTTTATCTTCCAAATTTTCTTTTTAAGCAATTTTTGTGAAACATTGATAAGTCAAAAATTTGTGTTATTTTCAAATATGAGTTCTGTCGTGGAAACAGTGCAGCACAGACAACTTGAAATATCAACAAAGTGTTTAGGAAGTATGTGGCTAATGAATGCACAGTATGTTGATGGTTTTAAGTTCTGTTCTGGTGATTTTAATTTTGAAAATGAGCCATGTAGGCAACCTGAGAGCAAAGTGGATAATGATGAGCTGAATGCTATAGACCGCAGGGGTCCTCAAACTTTTTAAACAGGGGTCCAGTTCACTGTCCCTCAGACCATTGGAGGGCCATTGGAGAGTGCGGCGCACATTCCACACATGTGCACTGTGGGCCCGGGACGAGTCAGCTGCTAAGCAGGACGGGCAGCGGCAGCAAAAACACCCGGTGGGCCGGATAAATGTCCTCGGCGGGCCACATGTGGCCCGCGGGCTGTAGTTTGAGGACGCCTGCTGTAGAGGAAATTAATCCATGTCAACCTATGTGTGAATTAGCAGCAAGGTTTGATGTTACTATTCCAACAATATTGGACCATTTGAAACAAATTGGCAAGGTAAAGAAGCTGGATAGATGGGTTCCACATGAATTAAACAAGTGTCAGAAGAGAAATCGTCTCAAAGCTTGCCTTTCTTTGCTGTCACAACATAAAGGCGAACCATTTCTACACTGCATTGTTATGTGTGACGAAAAATGGATTATTTTTCTCAATTGCAAGCGTTCAGCACAATGGTTAGATAAAGATGAAGTTCCCAAACACAGTCCAAAACAGATTATTCATCTAAAAAAGCTAATGGTGTCTGTTTGGTGGTACAGCACTAGTATTATCCACTACAGCTTTAGGAAACCTCGTTGATTGATTACAGTGATGTCTACTGCAACCAGCTGCATGAAATGATGAGGATGCTTGCGATTAAGCAGCCAAGATTGGTCAATAGAGACAGTCCAATCCTCTTGCAAGACAAATCTTGCCCACATGTCGCCCAAACAACACTACTCAAACTACAGCAGCTGGACTTGGAAACTCTCTGTCATCCAATGTTCTAATTGTGCCAGTCAACCTGGAAGGATTATTTTGTTGAAATTTCTTTTATTCTTTGGTATTTTAAATATGTTCATTTTAAAAATAAAATAAAAATGTAAAAGATGAATAAAAATGTATTAATATTAATAAAAATAAAAGGATTTGTTCTATAACATTTGGATTCAGTCAAACGGCCACATTTAAGGACTTGAAAGGCCACATGTGGCCTTAAGGCCTCAGGTTACCCACCCCTGGTTTAGTCACGCATACCCTAGGTTAATTTTATGAAATGCTCAATGGCTTCATCATTTATCAAATTGGTTATTGACAAACACAGATGCCTTCTAAAACCACTGTGTGGTTATTGTAATTGTGTCCTCCATATCTATTCCTCCCTCCTCTGATGTGTAATAACTGTGTGGTTTGGGTGGGACTGACTCCACCCCCACCCCAAGTGTAATATTTCCCTTGCCCACCTCAACAGACAGTAACCCAGGCCTAAGACAATCAGCAAATTGCATTTCCTAGACACACAGATTTGATCACAACGTCTTTACTGGGCTAGGTTTACAGATTTTAGAGCTACAAGAGATGCCAGAATTCAACCATTTAGTTTACTTATTTTCAGATGAAGAATCGAAGCCCCCAAGAGGTGATGTGAGTTGGTCAAGGACACGTACCTGTCTAGAGGTAGAATTGAGACGACAGCCATGTTTCCACACTCTGCCTCCTATATTTAAATTCAATATGTTACCTTTAAAAACTAACAATTTTCTGAGTGATATTTTGTATTGATCATTCTCTTGCAACTACTATTATGTATATTCTTTTACAACTCAACAGATTTCTGTCCTATTACCATATAAAATTCCATGACTGTATGATTCCCTACTCTGAACTCAAAATATATGTTGTTAATATTGCTCGTTTTACAACGGTGTCAATCAAGACTCTTCTAATTACTAGAGGCAGAAAACCACTCAAATTGTCCTTAACCAAAAACGTTTTTTTTTTTTGTACTCAGAAGTTTGTTGGTGGCATTGACTTTAAGCACTGCTAAATGCAGGACTCAGTGATGTCATCAGATTCCTTTGGTGTGCTCATCTCTGTTCTCTTGGTATATTGATCTCCTTCTCCTCTGGAGTGGCCAACTTCCTCTAGCAGCCGGGGACCATGGCTGACAGCAAGCAGCATGAGATGTATGATCACAATGTAGTAACCACGTGGAGATAAGTTTCTTCTCTCAAAATTTGTGTATTGAACTCACAGAGAGACTCTGGTCCTGTATCTTCCCCTGTATTTGTGTCCTGTAACTGCCCCTAGGACCAATTTCTGTGTCCAGAAGAATATGCTACTATCATAACTACAGAGAGGGTGGTGATTCCACTCATCAGGGGGAAGGGCATGTTACGTGATGGAGGGCCCTCACGAGGGCCACATAGAATTAGGGAGATGTTCTTTAAAGGAAAGATGTGGGAAAGGAGGATATATTGTTAAAAGAAGAATGGGGATGGGAAAGAGTATTAGGTATTTACAAATAGTACCTATCAAAGTCCTCTAATAAGCAATCAGTATTGTTGTACTCAGTATGATTATATTTGGAAATAGAATAAGATCCTGCTCAGTTTCTGTGTGTTCAGGAGATAGACTTGGTCAAGGTTCAGCAGAGTGCATCCAATGATGGCAGGAATGGTTACTTTTGTGAGGAAACTGGGAGTGCTCTAGGGAGAGACATAAAGCTGAGTCTAGGCCAGGCCTGGTGGCTCCCGCCTGTAATCCTAGCACTCTGGGAGGCCAAGGTGGTAGGATTACTTGAGGCCGGGAGTTTGAGACCACCTTGAGCAAGAGTGAAAAACTGTCTCTACTAAAAATAGAAAAAAATTAGCCGGGCATGGTGGCACGTGCCTATAGTCCCAGCTACTCAGGAGGCTGAGGCAGGAGGATCACTTGAGCCCAAGAGTTTGAGGTTGCAGTGAGCTATGAAGATGCCACTGCACTCTAGCCCTGGTGACAGAGGGAGACCCTCTCTCCAAAAAAAAAAAAAAAACTGAGTCAAGAGCAGGGACTGGAGAGGGTTAAGGGAGAGGAGATCAGGCATGGGGATGCTTTGATGAGGCTTGCACAAAGCCAGCTTTGTGGTTTGTTGGTCTTATTGCAACAGCAGTGACATGCCCTACAAATGGATTTTAAAGTTATTACAAAGATCTTAACAAATAACACCCATTTTTATAGATGCCAGACTTAGAGCAATTGCTGAGGGAAAGTGTAAATTGGTTTAAACTCTCTGAAGTTTACAATGTATATGCCCTTTGACTTAACCATTCCCCTTCTCAGAGTTTAGCCTATGCAAATATTTATACATAGAGATTTTGCCATAAGCTATTAATTGCTGTTATAAGTAGTAAAAAGATGGAAGCAACCTAAATACTTTATAAGACTAGGTAAGCAAAGAAATAATTACAAATACAAACAAAGTAATATATTGAGCCATTTAAGATGCTGTTGTAAAAGGATACTTAAAGAAATGGAAGTGGAAATCTGTTAATAATACATTGTTACATTAAAAAAATTTCCAAAATAGTTTAATATTAATTTTTATTATGTTCTTTTGTATACCAGACAATTGTATTATCTGATTTAATCTTTATAATTCTATAGGTTAGATATTATCATTTTCCCCATACTACTTACCTTCTCCAAACTTAATTTCCTTATCTATAAACAGCATGTGGTTTTGACAGTTAGCTGGCTTTCAAACACCTGGATTCTGAGCTGGCCCTATTACTATCTTTGTGACCTTGGACAGGTTACTTTTTTCATTATAATTCACATTTTGAAAATATGCTTCATATTACAAATCAGTACTAATATGCACACATAGACACACAGCATACATGGAAAGAAAAATTTGCAAACCAATTGATCAGGTGTGGTGGCTCAGCCCTATAATCCCAGCACTTTGGGAAACTGAGGAGGGAGGATCATTTGAAGCCAGAAGTTCAAGACTAGCCTAGGAAACATAGTGAGATCCCCATCTCTACACACACACAAACATACACAAAATCTTATTATATTGGATGCATTCCAATATATTCTTTTTTATTCCATTCCATTTTAATCTACTTGATTCTATTCCATTCTGCCTCATATTTTTATTTATTTTATTTTATTTTTATCTTTTTTATTTCAGCATATTATGGGGGTACAAATATTATGGTTACGTATATTG
>VBSM01000272.1:12959832-12977614 GCA_008086735.1 Cheirogaleus medius | reverse complement strand
TTATCATAAAAGGGTGTTGAATTTTGTCAAATGCTTTTTCTGTGTCTATTGAGATTGCCTCATATTTTTAAAGAAATGATAATTGCAACCCACTAAGTATAACCCACTAATAATATAGTGTCAGATACTCAGTAGATGCTCAATAAATTTCATCTATTATTCTTGCTGTTAGCAGTAGTAGTAGTAGCACTGAGATTGTGAGAAGAGGTGGTTAAAGGCAGTGCCCTTCTAAAATAGTAGGGAATTGGTATATTCACTTTATTCTGATCTTACCATGTGCTTCACATTTGATCTTAGCCAAAGGGCCGAGAAGCCATACCATATGCTTCAGAATGTAGAAGCAGTCCATAAGCACAGGTAAATTGCCACAATCATAGATGTAACCGATCTAAGAAAGAAGGTGGGTTTATTCTGTATTTTGTAATAAACTCAGTTGTCAATGGTGGCAGTAAAGCTAGAACTTTGGTTTAGAGAGGCAGCCAGTACTAAATGAAGACTAGATTGGCTGACAAACTTTAGAGGTATTAGGACTCTTCCAGTTACAGGAGATAGAAACCCCAAACTAGGCTTTAGAAAAAAAAAAGTTTATTGGCTCATATACTGAAACATTTAATACAACTACTGGCTTCAGGTATTGTTAGATCCAGGTGCTCAAGAAAGTCCTTAGAAAGCTATTTTTTCTTACTATCTTTTGATTATATTTTACTACACTGGCTTCACTCTCAGCCAGGTGCTTCCTTAATGATGGTCTCTGGCAATGTCAGCTCCAAATATAGAAGAAGGAGAAAGCTCTACTGCTAAGTTCCAATAAAAATCTTGGACCTGGCTCTCTTTGACTCACATTGTACTCCAGCCTACATACAATTGCTCTAGCCAGGAAGATAAATTGTTGTGGCTGGCCAGAGTCCCCAGAATCATATGGATTGAATGAAAAATAGAAGGATTGCCAAAGGAAACCAGAGTGCTGCTACCAGTAGTAGGAAGAACAGGAGTAGGGAGACGTGAGAGTACAAAAACCAAGAAATGTCCACTATAGGTTGTAGTATTACTAGTTCAGAACCAGACAGAAGATCAGATGTCCATGTAGGCAAACAGCATGTCCCAGAAACCCATATAAAACAAGCGGTCATAAGGGGCTAAAATCCAGGCATTAACCGCTTACAACCTTGGAGCAACAATAATAGAAGAATTCAAAACTTGTTACCCTTGTGTGCTTTGCAGAACTGGTGTGTGCAGAGACATCTAGCCAAGAGAATCCTGCTTGAAATAAGGAGGGAAAAGGAGACCTAGAGCAAGAGAACTGTACTAAACTAATGAGTATTATCTTAATTAATTTTAAAAAAATGGTCCTCAGGCAGCCCTGGGGTGGGTGGTAGTATTTCCATACACAAACTGGAGGAAAATGAGGTCATACAGCTAGAAAGTGATGGAGTCAGTATTTCAACACAACTTCATCTTACCCAAAGCCATGCTCATTACATTTCTCTGAAATTCCATTCCCATATTTTTGACTGGTGAATTCCTAACCACACTTAAGGCTGTCAAGATTTATCACACATCTGCGGGCTCCCATAACAATTAAATCACACCACTACTGCAGAATCTTTTAACACAGTACAATAATTAGTTATTAATATGCCTGTCAATGGCCTCTAACTTTGTTGATCATGTACCCCTAATGGTCAAAATTGGAGGGTGGCCTCCTCCATATGTATTTTTATTTATTTATGCTTTTATATATTTATAATACCAATGTTAGTATTAACCTTATACAGTAAGCCCATTGAGAGCAATGGCAATGTGATTCATCTTTAACCACATCTTTATACTGTACTAAGTACGTGATATATAGCCACAATGATGACATTTTCCAATAAAAAATTTTGAACATATATACCTTGACACATGATGATGTAATTGTTCATTATAGCCATTAATAAATATTTGCTATTTATTATCCCAGAATATAAAATCCTCATATTAACTCTATATGATAGGTACTACTTTTCCTATTTTACAGATGAGAAACTGAATTTCAGAGAAATTAAAAGTGCCTAAATTCACACAATAAGTGGCAAACTTATATTCTATTTCAGGTCTTCAGAGCTTGTTGTTAATTAAATAGCTGTGTGTTAGTAACATTTTCCCTAGTTTTATGCTTTGTCTTTCCAACTAGATTGTGAGGTTCTTACGTGTATATGATTTTTCATTTTTTTTTTATTTTAAACTTTTTGGTAGAGAGACATGATTTTTCATTTGTTTCTACCCTCTTTGCATTGCTCCAATGCTTAACTAGTGTTTTTGGTTAGGTTATTTTTGAGAAGCACCAGCAAAAGGTGTGTAGGGAAGGGTGGATATATTGGGTAGAGATTTTGTAGAGAATTTGTTATCTCAAATTGTTCCTCACATACAGAAAGTTTAAAAACCTTTTAAAACAGTCACAACCTTATAGGAAAGTTGCAAGTAGGGAGAGGTTGGGCAGGTGAAGGCAGGGTACAGAGCACAGACAATGGACCTGCCTCGAGCCCACTGTCTACATATCACACACCACAGTCTGCTAAGCATCCCAGTAGCCAAGGAGAAAACTCTTGTTCATCATAGCTTGATTGACAGAAGAAGAGATCTAATTGAAAAGAGAAAATTCTAGAGAATGTTGGGTACTAAGATTTCAAAACCTCACTATTCATCAGTAAGAATGGCATAGAAGTGATCACTCTGAGTTACTGAGGATGTTGTTTTTTAAAAAAATTCTTCAAGTTTAATTTCCATTAAAGAGCCAAAGATTAAAATAAAGGGAAAGTTGCCAGTAAGGAAATGGTGTCTGCAGTGCTGACTAGCAGTTATGCAAAGCAAAGAGGCTTCTTAATAATGAGATAGAACTTAATTGTGGGTAGACATATTGTCCTGTTTTTAAATGCTACAACACAACAGATTTGGCCTTGAAACCAGAAAAAAATGCAAATGACGTTGCAATCTAGAAATGAGAGTGTCTTAATTGTTGACAGCCTTTTTTCTCCTGCAACTAAATCACCTGTATCAGGCAAGGCGTTGCACCTTCATGGAAATGAACTCATTTATCTATTGTGTTTCAAAGGTGAAGTGATGGTATAAATTCCTTTTAGATATGAAGTTGAAAAAATTTCCATGCATATATATCCTCAGAGCAACCCAGCTGTGCCCTCTAGTGATCATTTCATCCTGTTGCTTTATTAGGTGTCTTGAAAAGCATTGTAACCAATGTACTCTGGGTGCCTCTTCTGTCTTAGAAATTAGTTTTCTGTGGAGGATGATTGCTACTCTGGAAAATAAATGCTACTCTGGAACCAGATATAATGAATGTGAAACAAGAGTTCTTTATTTTTGTTCTCTGGAGCTCCATTTATTTTTACCTGATAAATTTCTTTATAAATTTACTTTGAGGGCCATGGGTAAAACTGATTATCTTTCTTTAATTCCACCTAAGTCAGTTACAAGGTGATTGGATTTAATCATAAAGAATTCTTCAAAGATCCAGTATTGCAAATAAGTTGGATCAAGTTAGGGCAATTATTTTTTAAGAGGTATTAACCTTCCTTAATACATGTTGTGATAACATGTTATGGCAAGAACTCTGTTAGGAATTTTCAGTCAAATTTGACTCCTGGCGTGATTTGATTTACCAGGTATATGTGTGTTCATGTCTCAACCCTTTGCTGGGTTGTAAATTCCTTACATATACATCTTGTATCTTCTAGAGCTTGGCATTTTGCACTGTGTTGTTCTCTCAAAATTGTTCCTCATATACAGAAGATTTAAGGACTTTTCAAAACAATCACAAACTTATAAAAAAGTGCAGGTACAAAGAATACTTTTTTACCTTGGCCCATTTAAAAGAAATTTGCAGGTGTAGTGTCTTGTCTCCCCTGAATACTTTCATGTGTGTTTCCTAACACTGATGCATTACTATCACCTAAACCTTAGACCTCATTCCACTTTTGCCAATTGTCCCAATAATGTTCTTTATGGTAAAAGGATCATATTCGAGATCATGTGTTGCATTTAGTTATTTCTAGAGTCTCTTCCATTCTGGAACAGTTTTTGTTTTTGTTTTGTTTTGTTTGTTTTTTCCTTTTTTATGACCTTGATGCTTTGAAGATACCAGCCAGATATTTTGTAGATTGTTCCTCAATTTGGGTTTGTCTGCAGCTTCCTCATTAGATTTAGGTGATACATTGGTAGAAATATCACAGAAATGATGCTGTGTTCTTCTCATTATATACTATCAGGTGACACATGATTTCAATTTGTCCCATTATAATAATTTTCACTTTCATTACTCGATTACGGTGGTGTCTGTCAGTTTTTCCACTGTTAAGTTACTCTTTTTCACTTCGTAATTGTGTGTTTGTTGGGAGTTCTTTAAGACTATGTAGTATCATGATCTTCATCAAACTTTTTATTTATTTATTTACTTACATCTCTTTGGTTTCATGGTTTCTATTTTATTCAACAAGCTATAATTTGTTAATATCATTATTTTGATATTCCAAGTTTCCCCAGTTTTGCCAGTGGGAACCCCTGCAAGTTGAGATCTTTGTCCTTTTGACATTTTTCTATCATTTTTGAGCATTTTTATGAAAATTGATTCTTTTGTACTTTCCTTGCTCCAGTCATGAAGTGAAACTCCTTGGAAAGATGGCAGATTCTTAGATTCTTATGTCCCTAATTCTTAAATTTCCCCTTTCAATATTTTCTTCACAATGTAGCCAGAGTGATTTTTTAGAATAAACTTTTTATTACAAAAAATTTTGGCCATATCCCAAAATAGAAAAAATAGCATAATGACTCCCATCTACCCATCAACCAGATTTAATAATTGCCAGCATCCTGCCACACTTGCTTAATCTATCCCCTTTTCTTTTCTTATTTCTTCCTTTTATTTTCCGTTCCTTCTTTCTTTTTGTCTTTACCTTTCTTCTTTTTATGTTTTTTATTTTTGCAGATATAGTTTACAGAAAATTCCTGACATTATATAATTTTACCTCAAATATTTCAGAAAACATCTCTAAAGAATAAAAAATAAGGATATTTTCTTATATAGCCATGATACCATTATCATATCAAATCAAATTAAAAGTAATTTCTCAATATCATCTAATCCTCAGTCTATACTCAAATTTCTTTGTCTCAAAAATGTCTTTCTAAAATTTGTTACAATTATCATTTAAAAATACAAATCATGTTCCAGCCAAGATGAGGTGGCTCCATTTTTTCCAGATTCTCTCTCTTACTACTGAAAAACCTTGGAGATAACACAATGAACAAGTATGGGAAGATTCAGAAAGGTAGAAAGAAGAAACATGTCTGGGGACGTTGGGACTTGAGGAATGACATGGTGGTGAGTTCCGTGGGTTTCCTTATTTCCTCTCACATATTCCAGACACGTTATTGCCTCCAAAGCAGAACTGTCAATAGGCACAGACCAAAAAAGCTCCAAGAAAGTCTGTCCCCATAGCTGAAGGATCAGGAAAAGAATGGCCTAGCAGCAGAAAATTCTTTTGGCAATACCTTCCCTACTCCAACCGAATACCAGTGGAAAAATTGCTTCCCTTTCTGCTGTTTTAGTGATGTCAGACAGGAAGTAAATCTTCCATTCCTTCTCTACCTGCCTCCAGAAACAGGTGCCCGTATGCTCTGATTCTCTTGCATATGTTATGTACACTTTTCCTTAAGAGCACCAAGCTTGTTTCAATTCAATACCTTTTCATAACCTGAACCATACATTCCCCTTGTTTCTCTTTTAAACAAACTGAAGTGCTGAGTATGTAAGCAGTATGGAAGGAGTGTTAGGCAGGGATCAAATCTGCAGGTGGCAGATACAGGCCAGGAGGACAGTTCTTAGCAGTAGGGAGTGGGGTTGGGTTTGGGTGACACAACTGGGGGAAGGACTGTAGGAAAATGCAGAACACCTGACAATCATGTATTAATCATCTGGTAACATCCTACACCCACCATAAGCCCTTCCCTGGACTATGCCAATAAAAGGAAACCACTTGGGAGTCCTTAACCTCTTTCTCCATTCATGGAGACTGACCTGTCTCCCTCTCTAGAACGTATTTTCACAATTATGTAAGCTTCCTTTTTTCTCCCTTCTTTTGTACAATGACAGCTGTTTGTGTGGAATTGCTTCTTGTCTGTGTTCACTCTGTAGCTCCAGCCCTGCTTGTGATTTTCCAAACAAGAAACCAAAGAACCAGGACATTTCTCTTTCAAAAACCAACCCTAACAGGAGTATTAGTCACCACATCTAAGACCTTTATGTTTTGCTCATCCAAGTTGGGGTGTACTAGTAATGTGATTTTTCAAATAATTAACAGCAAAATAAAAAAGTAGCTTAGTAAATACAAATAGGCTTATAAATCAGTCACTGAGTAAAACCATTTATAGTATCAAATATCAGGGGTGTAACATAAACAACATTTTTCTTGTAATCCGTGTCTTTTCTCTGGGTGTTTCTCTTGCTAAATATGGTGGGCTGACTTTAAGCTGACCTGCAATCATTATGCCCTTGCATAATTCCCTTAGCCTTGAGTGTGGGCTGGCTTTATGACTTGTTTCTAACCAATAAAACATGCCAAAAATTATGGGTCATTTTCATGAGTAGGTTGCAAGAGATGGTAACTTCCTGGTAGCTAGCAGACTCTCTTTCTCTTGCTGGTTCTGATGAAGGAAGCTGCTATGTTGTGAGCTACCCTTTGGAGACGTCCATGTGATGAGGGACTGATGAGGGTGACCTCTGGCTGGCAGCAAGCAAAGAACTGAGGCTCTCAGTCCAAAAACCCAGAGGAACTGAATTGTGCCAACAACTGTGTGAGCTAGGAAGTAGATTACCTCCCAGTTGAGGCTTCAGAGGATATCCACCTTGGCCATGATCTTGATTATAGCCTTGTAAGAAACCCTGAAACAGAAACCCCAACTAAGCCACACTTGGATTCCTGCCCCACAGAAACTGTGAGACAATAAACTGTGTTTTTTAAACTGCTCAGTGTGTGATAATTTGTCATATAGAAATAGAAAACTAATAGATATGGGTATAATTGAAAAATCATTTTAGAGAAGATCTATGGGTAGCACACAAATTTTATGAGTCTGAAAGGTATTTTCTTACAATCTTGGAAATGGAAGTTGAATAGTTTGGCTATTGCAGATAATTCTAGATTTTCTATAAACACTCGAGATATAACTGCATTGTTTTTAACTTCTGTTGTTAGTGATGAGTCTAATTATCATTATTTTGCAGGTAATCTGTCTTTTCTCTCTGTGTTTTTCTTAAAATTTTTCTCATCTTTGATGTACTTTAATAAGAATATGTTGGTGTGGATATATGTTTCTTTGCTCTCAACACTCAGAGAGCATTTGCAATCTGGTTTCTCTTGTTTCTCTGTAGTTCTAGAAATATAGCCTGTATGACTTTCAAAGTTGCTGTCCCATCAGTCCCTCTAATGTTTCTTTCTGCTGTGTTCTCAGTGAATGTTTTAAGTGCTATTTTTTATTCACTAATTCTCTCTTTTACTTAACCACTGTAAAGAGTCAGCAATCTATTGAGTTTTTATTTTAGTGACTACATTTTTATTTATAATATGTCTAATTGTTTTTTTCTTAGCACCCTGTTCTTGTTTCATTTATGCTCTTTTTTTTTTTTTAACTTTAGCATTTCTTGTGCAGGATATTATTCCTTTATTTTCTATGAAAATCCAAAACATACTTTCCAGCTGTTCCATATAGCTCATCTTAGTGAATTCATGGTCTGATTCTTGATTTTATTGTCTGTGTTTCTTAGCACTGGATTTTTCATGTACTTTGGGATTTGTATTTCCAGGCTCAATTTGAGTGGGTAGTTTTAAACAGGTTATTTATTTGTTTTCTATTTTTCTTTCCTTTTTTAGGGTTTTGCAGTTGTCTCCACATGGCCCCTGTGCTCACAGTTCAGAATCAAGTTTTACAATGGAGATTTGGGAATCCTACTCTTCAGTGCTTTTGAGAATACAGAGGTCCAGCTGTAGAAATAACCAATGGCTTGGTTCAGTTCCCTGTCATGAGACGGTGCCTGTGTTCTCTCACCTCCCTGGTCCCTGTTAGGCTGTAGTCTTAGGCAACAGAGTAACTTTTTAAAAGCCTCCTTTTACAAGTAAGGGGACCCCACTCAGAGCACTTATTCAAGCAGTGAGCCTGGCTCTGGCTGTTGCAACCCTAATTCATCACTCACGTGAAACTTCGAAAGTCACCATTATGAGACAGGAGCCAAACTCCCCCTAGTCACTGCCTGCTTCTGTCTCTGCAGCCCAAGAGATCTTCAATACACTCACTACTTTTCATTTCAGCTCTATTTCTGGTCTACGGACACATTTATTTGATTATACAGATTCTTCATTTACTCATGTAGTCATTCGCTCTTCTTGTGAGCAAGTATCTAATGAGTATATAATATGTACTAAATATTTGGGTAGGAAGAGCATATTAGACATAGATTCTGTTCTAAAGTCACCCAGAGTCTACTAGTAGTGATAACACAGGTATATTCAAAAATAACTAGCATGTTTGCTGTATGTGAAGCCCTTTAGGTGTGTTAATTCGTTTACTCCCTGTAATAGTACTCTGAGGTAAATGCTATTATACTTTCCCATTATTTCTGTCTCACTTTAGGGGAGGCCAAGATAATGTGACACAGCTTATTTTGGAGCAACCAGGATGCAGGCTAGCTGTAGAGGGCTGAGGAAAGCAAAAGGAAATCAATCTGAGGCCAGACAGTTGAACGACAGACCAGTTGTACTTGGCTCTGATGCAGTGGGTGATAAAGAATCTTTGAAAGGGTGTGAGGGCTAAGGTTAAGAAGGTCACTGTAGGCTGAGGGTGGTGGCTCACGCCTGTAATCCTAGCACTTTGGAAGGCCAAGCTGGGAGGATTGCTTAAGGCCAGGAGTTGGAGAACAGCCTGAGCAAAAGCAAGACCCTGTCTCTACAAACAATAGAAAAATTAGCTGGGCATGGCAGTGATCATCTGTAGTCCCAGCTACTTGGGAGGCTGAGGCCAGAGAATTGCATGAACCCAGGAGTTTGAGGTTGCAGCACTCTACTCCCTAGCCCTGGTGACAGAGTGAAACCCTATCTCAAAAAACAAAAACAAAAACAAAATGGTCAGTCTGATCTTAGCAAACAAATCAAGGTGGATCAGAGTGAGAGAAACTCTAGTGAGGAGATTATGAGGCAATGGTGGCCCAGTTAGCACGGTGGTCATGAGAATGGAGCAGAAAGTACAGAATATCAGCATTTAGTAACAGATTAGAAGCAGATGTCAAGGAGGAAAGCACCATAGGGAAGTATGTAAAAGGTCTCTGGAGTAAGGCTTGGGAGATGTGAGTTTTATCAGAGTTTTGCCATTAGGTAGTTGTGTGCACCCTTGGGCATGTGGCATTTTTATTCTTAATCCTGTTTTCTCAGTTTTCAAATGAGATACAATTAGATTAGAGGCTCTAAAGTAGAAGCTGCCATGCCTTATTTTTTTAAAACCCATAAAGCATTTTATAAGAGTTTGAATTAACTGTCAACATTTATACATTGGAATTATACACAAATCTGGATTTCTGGCTTCTCTTGAAAAACTGGAAGATCTGGTAAAACCATGCTCCTGATCTCACCTTGCAGCAGTGTGCTTCACCCTGAGTAGCAAGCAGGGTGATGTCTAGCCCGGCCACCACAGTCCTCCCTCCTACTTCCTGTCTTTGAGTTCTTTCAATCATATCAATCATGTTGCCTGTCTTGGCCCTGCAGGCATTCAATTATTTTTAACCTTGGACCAGTTGATTCTCAAGTTTCTTCCCTTTGTAAATCTTGTGAATTTGTAACTCCCATATATGTATTCTAAAAAATGGAGGAAGGGACTGGTAACAGTAATAGCTAGGTTTATTAAGAGCTCATTTTGTGCACTGTTGTTTCAAGTGCTTCATATAGGCCGGGCGTGGTGGCTCACGCCTGTAATCCTGCCACTCTGGGAGGTCGAGGTGGGTGGATAGCTCAAGGTCAGGAGTTCGAAACCAGCCTGACCAAGAGCGAGACTCCATCTTTACTAAAAATAGAAAGAAATTAATTGGCCAACTAAAAATATATAGAAAAAATTAGCAGGGCATGGTGGTGCATGCCTGTAGTCCCAGCTACTCGGGAGGCTGAGGCAGGAGGATCCCTTGAGCCCAGGAATTTGAGGTTGCTGTGAGCTAGGCTGACGCCATGGCACTCTAGCCCGGGCAACAGAGTGAAACTCTGTCTAAAAAAAAATAATAATAAAGTGCTTTATATATATTATCTCATTTAACCCTCATAACGACCCTTTAATATTGATATTATTTTTATCATTATCCCCATGTTCCAAGTGAGGAACAATGGCCAACCTTCTGGTGCAATGGTAGCACGTCTGACTGCAAGTGAGGAACAAAGGTGTAGGAGGCTAATTTGCCCAGGGTCGTATGGTGGCTAAATGGTAGAGTCAGGATTTGAAGTCAACAGTCTTTAGCTCTAGAGTTAATGCTTTGAACCATTATTAAGCTTTGCGATAATAGGAAGGTCAGGGAATTTTGGAGAAAAGCTAGTTGTTCCAGGTGTATGGGAGGATGATGATCAGGGCATCATTGTGGCCATGAGGAAGAAGATGAAGATAGTCAAAATGCTTGCTACCTTAGGTGGAGGAGTAAGAATCCTCAACTGCTGTGATTCTGGATGCCAGCCGGTTAAACCACTAGAAGAAGACACCCAATCTAGTCCTAGTGTAATGAAGCATTAGGAGATAAGGTAAGGAAGGCTTCAAAAAGGACTTAAGAATTAAGCAGGTAACAGAAACCAAAGTGACAGCTGGGCGGGAGGGTTGGGGTGCATGTGTTGTAGGAAAGCCAGGCATGTGCCAGCCCTTGTCTTCTGCTGGGAAGCTGTGAGTGCAAACTTAGGATCTAGACCCAAGGCCAGGCAGGTGCATTATTGCTGCACATTCATCAGATTAGGCTTACGAACTATGGTGAGCAAGCTGTCCCAACAATATTATCTATCCAGAGTGCCTCTGGGCAATGGAGCTACAGGGAGGGCTTAATGACTACTTCAGATTGCTGGCTTATTAACTAGGGATATTTAAAATACATAATACTCTTTAATAATTATTTTTCTTTATTTTATTTTAATAATAAAACATGGAAAAATGTACATAAGTCTTCAGAAACTTATGACACATGAAAAAGCTTGAATATGAAGTTATAAGTGGCATATTTTTCCTAAAATGTCCATGTAAACATTTTCTTTTTTTGATTATCCTAATTTTCATTTTCTCTTTTTTTCTTTTTTTTTTTTTTTTTTTTTTTTTTTTTTTTTTTTTTTTTTTTAGAGACGGGGTCTTGCTCTTGGTCAGGCTGGTTTTGAACTCCTGACCTTGAGCTATCCACCCGCCTCGGCCTCCCAGAGTGCTAGGATTACAGGCGTGAGCCATCTTTTTTTCTTTTTTTAAATTCCTTTTTATGTTGGTGAAAAATAATTAGGGAAAATTATAAAAATTATATAATTAATAAAGGACAAATGGAACAAAAGGATGTTTTATAATAACTGAGCCAGTTGAGATAATATAGATTAGAGAAATGGCTTGCCTGCTACGATATGTTTTTGGAAGAGATGAAAAGAAATTAAGTTGAGAACTCTTTTATTTTTCCATTTAAGAAATATTTATTAAGCACCTGCTATGGGGTGGGATCTCAATGGGAGATGGAAGGAAAAAATAATACAAATAAGATTCAGCATAGGCTTCAAGGAATTTATAATTTCCTCCAGTTATTTGGGTCCTGGTGACAGGGACTGACAGTTTGGTTGTTCTGAGGTGAATATTTCCTACTCGAAAGTATAGATTGGGCCTCCCCCTAAAATATCTTCTCTCATTTACCTGGTGCTAGTATGGGCCATGTATCAGGATGGAGTCAGGCAGAATCAAGGGCTGATATCAGATCTCTAGTCTGATACATTAAGCAACGCTTTTCACTCTCTCCTTCAAAAGTGTGCAAAATACATGTTCATTACAATATTAAATTTCTGTTTTTCTAATCATTCTTAAAATGGAACATGGTTGAGCCAGCTCTCAACTGTATAAACTGTTAAACTGGCCCTGTTTTCTACTTCTGTTGAAACTGCTTTTAGAAGTTGAAGTATGTAGAATGTTTTTAGGGCAGTACTCATGGCTTATACTGATTGTTTTTCACTTCAGGAAAAGGTTAAGACAACTGTGTCCAGAATTGGGAGAGTAGAAATTTGTACGAAAGTGAGATACAATTTTGGACTGGCTCCTTAGACCAAATACTATCAGTTTTGGAAAATATTACAATCTGTTGATGTGTCAAGAGGCAACCTGACCTGATTTTTGTCATTGTCCTTAAAGCTACTCCAAGTAGAACTCCTATAAAATCTATGTAAAAATAGTGGATTTACTAGGCAAATTCAGCTTCATGAAAAGCCCAACCATACCCCCTTCCATCCAGAATGATTCATTTGAGTGGCTGTTACATAAAAATTCTGAACCATCCACTGACTAAAATTCATTTTATAGGAGCTCTAAGCTGCGGCTAAACCTCACCCCGATCCTGTCCTGGTGCATCATTAGAGTCATGTATCAGGGCTAACAAAATTCCTCTTTTAATAAGCAAACCCTCCTGCAAGGGTTAAATCAACATACATCGAATAGTGGATTGGTTTAACCAAATTGGCTAAAATGACTAGAAAATGTAGGTGTTCTGATGGTGGAAAAGGAAGAGTATGAATCTTTGCACACTATCTGGAAAAGCAGGTCGGCTTGGGTGTGAGCTTGCATGAGAACACTTGAGGAGGGGTGGGAACAAGACCCCAAGATATGCTTTGAGATTGTACATAGGTTATATGCAAATACTACACCATCTTATATAAGGGACTTGAGCATTTGTGGGTTTTGGTATCCGTGGGAGGGACTTGGAACCAATTCTCCATGCATAGAAGGGATGACTGCATAGCTGGCCTTTAGAGATCAGTAGGCCCTTCTCCTAAAACAGATTATGTAGTCATCCATGCAGGCTCCTTCACTAACCAAGTCACTCAGTTTATTTCAGTGTTCATTTTGCCAGAGGTTTTTCCTCATCTGCAAAATGAAGGCCCTGAGCTTCTTGATTTCCAAGGCTTCTTCCAGCTCTACGAGTACATATTTCTAGGTGGGATCTTTTGTGTTTCAGTGAGGTCCAGGGGATGCCAGTGATGTCCAGAACCAGATGTTTGGATTGTTCTGTTCATCACATATGATAAAGGGGTGTCCTGATGAAAGAAAGGCGAGAAAAGGGAGACTGGATATGTGTTACTAGCTTAGAGCAGATTCTATATTTGGGTGGGCAAAGTGAGGCTCATTTGGTTTAAGGTGTCCAAAATGGCTAGGGTTCTTTATGTCACCTAGCACCTTCAATTACACAGGACTGGCAGAATTGTGGTGAATCTGTTAGAAGAGTCAAATAAAACGTGGTTTGAGCCTTAAAGAGTGAAATCGGCTATAATTGAGTGGAATGTTTCTTTTAGTTTGATTGAAAGATTTAACTTTGTCATTCTTTACTTAAAATGAGTTCTTTACATTTTTCATATAAACAAATCTTCTTTTATTACATTTTGAGAAATAAGTTTTATACATAAATCCCAGAATATTAATGTGGTTAAAATCTTTCATTTATATATCTTAAATATTTCTGCACTCTAGTTAAGTCAAGGATGTGTAACTAATATTGTGAGAATATGGCAAATGGGGTAGAGAAGGCAATAGTTTATAAATTTTAAAGTCACTGTACTTAATAGAAGGAAATACACAAGCCATTTTTATATAATCAAATACACATGAATAGTTTCCACTTGCATCATGGGTGTGTATCTGAAGGCAACATGGAACAGAGAAGGAGCCAATTGTAAAGATGTTTATTTTTCAGCATATGAAGAACATGTGGAATTAACTATATAGAAGCATACATCTGAAATTAAATAACTACATCAACAAGTTAATATTCAACTCTTTGAGGGCAGAGAAAGTTTTATTCATTTTTCAATTATTAGTACTTCCATCAGTATTTGCTACACAGAAGGCATTTGGTACATTTTGGGAGAGGAAGTTGGGAAAAAGATTAATTTTGCTTGTCACCTGAGGAAGAACTAACCATTTTCAAAAAGTAATAATCTATAAGTGAAAACCACATCACTTTATTGAGTACAGTTGAGTTACTTCTTTAACAAATATTTATTCTTCTACTTCAATGTGCTGGATAATGTACCAAGGCTAAGATAGCTAAGAAGAGAAACAGCTAAGACATTCCTTGCCCTTAGGGAATATTTCATCAAATAGGGTAGATAAAATGTACACAAATAGTGACAAAGACATAGAGTAATGCAAAGATTTGTTGTGTAAAGGTTCAAGGGAGATAGTACCTTCAGCTGATGGCAGCTATTGAATACCTATGACATGCTAGGCACTTTACAAATCATTTCTCTTACATGGTGGGCATTATTATACCTGCCTCACTGATGATGAAACTGAGGCTCAGAAAGGTATGCTTGTGAAGAATTCAGAGCTGGTACTTTGTGCTGGCTATATGGTGGAATTTTTTCCTCCAGGGCCCATGGTCTTTTAATTACCACAGGATGCCTTTCTGGAGCAGCCGAGGTTGATGCAGGAGTAACCCTGGGACTGGGTTTTGACAGACTTTATTCTGGTGAAGTTCTGTCCTATAAAAATTCCCCTTGGAGTGAGCTCCTGAGGCCACATCAGTGCTCTGTGACTTTCCTTCCCTCTCCTCCTTAACACAGTGTGATAAATACAGTGACAGAGATGTGTCCAAGGTATTATGAGAGCACAGCAGTAGAACACCTAATTAAGAGAGCCTACATGCAATAAGACTTCGTGGACGAGGTAATGCTGCATTGCTAAGTAGTGATTTTAAAAATCCTGAGAAGATCAGACTTATATTTGTTTTTCAATATTTGCTTTTAACTATCTTTGAGAGCAGTTAAAACATATGTTGCAATTTAAAGAAACACATGGTAATTCTGTACCCTGTTCAGTTTTATGCTACAAAATATAATAAATGCATTAATATTTCTACTTAGGAGTGAAAATGTTTGGGGAAGCAGTAAAAGTTTGTTTGCCAAACAATAAAATATTTTATTTCCTTAGAAAATAACCACATAATCTGACAGGAAAAATTATTGCAAAGCTCTAAGAGTGTCTGTTTGGCCAGTGTTAAGTGGTATCAACATTGCGTTTATTCTCTTATTTGCTTCTAAGTCTTGGAAAATGTGGTTGGTCTTTGTCATCAAATAAAATTGCTTTTTCTTTAGTAAAAGACACAGATTTTTATCTTCAGTAGACAATAGAGAACTTTTATATGCATATCTGAGCAGCGAAATAAATCTTTTAGAAATACCCTTGAAAATCTTTCAGATGTATGGCTGCATTTGAAGATCTTCATTTTTTGAGGTATGAAATTCTATTTTTTCTTTCTTTTTTAAAAAAAGACAGTATTTTGTTCTTGATACAGATATATCTGATTTTTTAAAAATCTGAATAAATGTTTAATCGCAAAGGCTAAATTAGTTAATTAGCACTTTTTCCATCACTAATGTGAGCAACATAGAGAATCTGAAATGAAAGGATAACACTGTTTCAAAACAGCCATTCACTATAATACATTTTTCATAAGTGTGTTTTTTCTTCTTTCTTTTTTATAAGTATGTTTTTTTCCTTCTTTCTTTTAATAAAAAATGTAAGAGAGCAACATTTTAGAAGTGACTACTTACCTTGATGAAAGATACAATCTTCAGGACTGGGAAACTGCTTAGTGTACCTCAGCCACTCACATAATTCTGGTTCCAAGTGCTAGTTCATGGGACCATAAAATGTTATAATTCTGGCTTTGGCCAATTCATAGTTTATAATAAACCAGGTAGGACAGGGGGTAAAATTTGTTTTTGTACCATTTAAACCGGGGTGAAAAAATTTGAAGCAGCTTAATGTTATAAATAAATCTGCAGATGAGATGTTTAAGATGATAAACAAAAGAACAAGTTATTCTCAGACACTTTAGAAGTATGGACTTAAATAAACAGATGATCCATGTACAAATTATTTCAGCCTATTCTGAATCCTGTGCTATTTGGAAGAAATTTGAAAGGTTATTTGGTGGCATTCTAGTTTTATCACCTTAAACATATTTATTTGAAAATACTTTGCCAAAATTTAATTAGTAAATAGTAAAATTACTTTTCTTAAAGCACTTTATAATTCTTACCATTCTTTCCATGAAAAAAATCTAAATCAATGTTTTTTAAAAGAATAACTGTAAATTATTTTAAATAGCTTTTATTTATCTTTTTCTTAGATTTTACCCTCTTTCTAAACGTATAATTTTGAAGATTCAAGAAAAATATATTGAGCATTCCTTAGGTCTGGCCCAGCAGTGCAGAATAGTGGAGAGGTGGAGCTGGAGCCAGACTTGACACTTGGCCTGTGAACAGACCTGACGACAGAGTATGAGTGGTGCTAATCCAAGAAGTAAGTTAGGGTAGCCACAACAATACGATAAAAGAAACAGGAAGCACTGGTGCCTTAAGAGGGCATCCTGGGAGATCTGTGGAGCAGAGTAAGAGGAAGTTGAGTGGTTTTGATGAGCAGAAGTCCAGACAGCTGCGGGGAAGTTAGTCAATAGACCCCAGGACCCGGGTCCCTGGCAGGGGTTGGAAAGAATAAGGCAAGACCCAGAGTGCTAAATAGTGTGGGTAAGAAGGCAGGTGACTAAGATAAAACACTAAAGAAACAGAATCAAGGCAGAAAATACAGAGTTACGGAATTTTGATGCTGGTGTAGTGGACACTTGTCTTGCTGTACAGTCTCCGTTCCCTTTCTTCCTACCTCAGGTGTCCTTTGAAAAACCAGCCACATGGTCAGCATGGAATTGACACCACCCACTGGATTAATCAAAGTGAATGTAAGGACTTTTACTAAGACTGTTGAAATGCAGATGCTTTCTTCCCTCACTGGTACTATTGCTGTCAGTTTTGGTACCATGAAAAGAACCATTTTGAGGAAAAAGCTGATATAAGGTGGACAGAACCAGAAATTTGAAGAGAAATGAAGACAAAATCCTAAGGATATAGTAAACCTTGGACCACGTGATGCCTAAAGACAGCATTATCCCTGGACATTTTAGTTGCCTGGACCAACACATTCCTTTTTTGTTCCAGCCATTTAGTTTGAGTTTTCTGTCACTTGTGATTGAAAGCAACTGATACATTAGATGTTGGCCAGGAATAATGAAGAAGCCCAGTTGTTTCAAGATGATTCACGGTGGGCACACAAGTCTCAGGAATAAGACCAAAGCCTTGTTAGGATTTGGAAGACTTGAGGTTAGAGGTGATCTCATGTTAAATCCCAAAGTTCTGGACAAGAACTATTTAAATTTCTTTTGCTGAAGATTAGGATTGGTGCTAGAATTTAAATTGAAAGTTCAACCAGCAGAAGGGCAACAAATTGGATGAGAAAGATGGGCTAAGAGATAGGCTGGGCCTGACTCTATTTATAGCACCCCTAAATTTGAATTTATTCTTGGAGTTGGGGATAAAGTTTTTGAGTGGGACCCAAACTCTAATTTTATAATGTAGGACAAAGTAAAACATAAATTCATGTAACAAAATGTGGTATATGTATACCATGGAGTACTATTCGGCTTTAAGAAACA
>VBSM01000272.1:12946818-12959732 GCA_008086735.1 Cheirogaleus medius | reverse complement strand
CCGTAATATTTGTACCCCCATAATATGCTGAAATTAAAAAAAAAAGAAAAAAAATTAATTAAATATTTTAAAATAAATTTCTTTTATAGCCAATATTTACACCGAGTAAGGTAAACTCATGTAATCAATCATTCTCCTTATTTTAATAGGCACCAAGAATGCACGTAAGAATAATATGGCAGCTATTATAATTAGAAATTATAATTTCTTTGCTATCCTTTATCAGAGAGACTATACCTATCTTGTTTATTATTATATTCCCAGTGTTTAATACAAATATTATTTGACCAATTGAATAGATAAGCTGATTCTCTTGCTTTGAGTTCCCTCTCAAAGCTGGCCTTGACACAGGACTTGGGTGGAAGTGGTTTATTTGGGATGTGAACCTGAGCAGCTAAGTGAGGTAGTGAAGAAGGGAGACAAGAAAAGGAGAATAAACCAATTACCTTTGTAGGCAACTGCAGTTCAATCCCACTAGAATTGTCCTACTGGCTGGGACTTTACCTACCATGCCCCACCCCCTGCTTGGTGGAGATTGACTCTGTCCCTGGAGGTTAACTCGCTCACACTTTGTGTAGTGACTGTCTGTGGTGGGGCAATTTCCCACGGTGTACAGAAAGCCCTCAGGTAGAGGAAAGGAAAGAGCCAAGAACTTGAGAGGGGAAGCTGTCTGTGCCAGAAACCATCTACCACAGTGACAGGTGAACTCAGAACAAGGTAAAGAGGACATGGGATGGATGCCAAAAGCATCTGCCACACTGCTACTCAGAACATCTGTTGCTTTTATCTGGACATTGTCTCTTACCCACATCTTCAAGTCATGGCAGAGGCCCTTCATTAGGTGAGCTGATATTCCTCCACTCCATGCATTTCTTATGTGTCTGCCTATCAGGAACTGCTAGATTCCATTATACTGCCCTAGAATTGTATGTGTGGGCACTGGGAGAAAGAGAAGTTCTCTCTTTTCTCTGAGTTCAACTAACTAGAATAATATAAACCTGGGGTTATCTGTAGCCATCCCTTTCCTTCTCCTTCTGTAAGAAGAAAGCCATCTATATAGCATGAGAGAGTGAAACCAATATATACAGAGTGAAGCAAAACCAAGGAATGGAGAGAACCATATAGACAAAGTTGAGTTCTTAGATACAGTCATTCCATGTATAAATCTCCCCCTGTTAGGAAGGTACCCCTGATCTGCTGAGTCTCATGAGGAAATCAGTTTTCCACTCCACCACTCACCCAATTTTTTTCTTTGCATATGCTAAGTTGAATTCTTTCACTTACAACCAAAAAAGTATTAACCAATATACTTGCTTCAATATGTATATTTATTCCACAATGTGGCACATTGTGACATACAGCAACCATTATTTCCTAGGAGGCTGAGAATCCTAAAATGAGCTACACCTTATCTACATGAATGGAAAAGTAACAGCTGGGAAGAAAATAATTTATTTTATCTCCACTCTAGAAATAGAAGAAAAATGACATAAATCTTGTGTGGTCTACAGAAAAGTAAAATCTCTTTAAAAGGTCCTGGGTCTAGTGCATATAAAGGTGGGTTTTATACACAAATTTTATTTTGGACATAAAAGCATACAGGGACGGTGGCAGGAAGAGTCCATTGAGGAGAACGTTGTATCAGTAACATGTCCCTGGCTTTTGTGTGTTCTTCTAAATATTTTTTTAAAAGCTGCTTTTTACTAGGTAGTTATTATCTATTAAATAAAATTCACAATGACATCTTAAAATAAATACACCTCTTTTCCTCAACTTTTTGAGTCAACTACTAGAAACAAGTTTAAGAACTAAACAGTGTGGTAACATCATTACCTACCTTATAAGTCTTTTTTCTTTCTTTTCTTTTGTTAAACAGAAAATTACTATACTTCTCTCAATCTACTCCTATGAAAACCCTGTTTATATATACTGCTTGATTTTCTATTTGGCATTTTCATGACACTTGTTCAAATTAACAAAACAGCTTCAAATAATTTGTATTTATATACACCACCCAGGATGAGTTTTCATGTAAAAATAGCAAACCAGTTTTTTGAGAAACATAAAAAAATAGACTTATGTATAATTCTGAGGAGAAACTGCGGTGTTTAATACAATTAAACACATTTTTAAGTAGCTTAGGTTGGCCAGGGATTGTGCTAGACCCAAAATAATAGGCTGCATATCCAGGTCTCACATAAAGCCTGGCAGATGACCCTTGTTATTAAAGAAGTACTGCCAGGAAATTATAGTGAGACCTAGCTGTTTTTCCAGCAATTGAGTTCTGAGAAGGGAGATCTGGAACCATGGGGTTGGTAGATCACAGGGAAACACTGTCCATGAATGGGTTGTACCAAGAAGGGACATGGAAGAAATGTTCACCCAGAACAACTGAGGCCAGTGTGCTGGAGGGAGCATACAAGCAACAGTTAAAAAGGAAAAGGAAGGTTATTGTGGCTTTAAGCATCAGGTCTGGAGGAGCTTAGGGCAGTAAACAGCAAATCAACTCTACGAGAACAGGGAGGATTGGGAAGAAGTTGGATCAGCGGTGAGGGGGTGGAAGACCTATTTTCCTGGGGTGCCAGCCAGAGTGAGTCTGATAGCTCAAAGGAGACATTCAAAACCAGACATTATTTGCAAATCAAATAACTGAAAATCAAAACAGTGAAATTAATCTATTAGTTTACTTACAACATGCCAAATAACTTGTTAGATGAAATTGTTTTTCTCAAAGTGGTTGTACCAATTTACATTCCTACTTGCTAAGTAAGGAAATTCCAGTTGCTTCATATCCTCACCTGTAGGTTGCTTCATATCCAGTTTCCCAGTTGCTTCCAGTTGCTTCATACCCTCACCTGTAGACTGCTATTGTCAGTCTTTTATACCGGTATTTTAGGATAATTAATATTAAAAAAAAATCTTGTGTATCTCATGAGGAGCAGAGTTGTGAACCTATTCTCTGTAATCCGAGAGAATCATACTAGGTAGACGAGAATAGGAACTGACATTTAGAATAGAATTTTCCCAAGAAAAGTAAAGTTTTTGTGTCAACTAATCCTCATCTGTAAAATTAAGATAATACTTTGTAAGGTTATTGTGAACATTTAAATGTGTTGAGACACACAAAGCACACTGTGTTTGCAATGCGTACTATCATAATATCTTTGCCATACAGTCAACCAAATAGTGAACGAACATTCCTGGGTACACTCTTCCATGAGTCGTGCTAAGCTTCCCCAGACGCTCCTGTACTCTACGGTTTAGCCAGGCACTCACGCATATGAGGCATGAAGATTATAAAAGGCACCTTTTAAAAGTCATCGTGTGAAAATAAAAATTTAAGAGAAAAAAGATTGGATAGGAAGCAGGGGAAAATGAGAATGGGTTATCTTCTTCATAATTTACATTATTATAAATATCTTCCCCCAAATTATGAAAGCTAATGATACTAATTTTTTCTCAAATTTGAACTGTTGGCCTAAGAAAATATTTATGTTAATTTTCTAAGCCTAAGAAGTAAAATAAAGTAAAAATTTAAAAATGACTCATCATTGTACATAAAATAATTTCTATCAATTCATACAATTTCAGAAATGTTATAATTTCAGAAGTAAGGGGACATAGCAGATGTCAGTGGGAGGGGAGGGGTCAGTGTAAGCTCAATGTTAGCCTTATCAAAACAAATTGTTTTATGTCAACACATCAAGAAAGCATAAGCCCAAATATAAATATTTATAATTAGAAGCAACAACTGAGCATCCATACCAAGTGTGTCATTATATCAATTATACTTTTAAGCAAAAATAACATATTTTGCTTGTGGTTATTTAGCACTCAGGAACAAGCAGATAATTTTATTTTACTTTTGAGGCAGGGTTAATAATAAGTCCACAATTTTTATTTATCACCTACTGTTTAACCAAGAAAAAGTGCCTTTGGATGCTTAAGAGTCAAATGTGCGTTATTACTTTATTACACTGATTATTTAAATATTACTTTATAGATAATTTTAATGATACATAATATTGTAACAAAGATAGACATCCTGAAACCCTAACATTATTAATATTGGTGTTCATATTTAAATGTTTAAGAACCTCTAAAAGTTCAGATATCCTATTAGAATTCTCATTGGCTAACTGAGCTGCTTAGTTAGAGTAAGATACAATACCTTAGAATAGCAAGCACAGTGTGCTCATTTGTTATTTTCCTCCATCCATTCCTCCTTTCCTCTTTTCTAAAAATCCTTCAAATTTCCCAGCCACGTTTGGAGTGCTATGGCCCCAGGTCACCTAAAGCCAAGCAGCTGTAGGGGACCAATCAGCCAGCCGTAAGGGCCAAGGGAAAAACTTACCCTTCACCCTCTCATGGTTGGCTGAAAAATCAACTCACAAAAGGCAGATTCATTGGAGAAAAGGCATACAAATTTATTAGTGTACACAGGGAGGTGGGAGTCACAAAATGATTGCCCAGTATCCCAACGGGGCACAGATGCTTATATACCCTACCTCTTAGGGGAAGTGTGGATGATTTTAGGGGGGTAGTAAATGGTTTTTAGGGAAATTCATTGGGCTTGAAGAACATACAATGGCCTGGGACAAAGTCTATTGGGTGTGCAGAGCAGACAAAAGTCTGTCCAGGTTTGTTGACAAACTTTAGTCTTTCTTCCTGAGATATGAGTTCAGTTAATGAAAACTCAGGGAAGGGACCAGCAGTAATAGTTTTCTTTCTTGGTAGGTCTGGACTTTAGGCAGTTAAAGTAACTTCAGAGAACAATTTCATTTTGTGCTTTGGGAGAGGTGGAGGACTGACAGACAGGAAGTGGGAGAAGGAAAAACAATTGTTCTCCTTGGTGGGTCCATCTTGTCTTTGTGTAGTTAGGAGAAAAGTCTCTTCTAGCATCTGTTGATCTGTAAGGGTCTTTAATTCAAAATACTGATTATACAAGGGAGCCATATTTTGGGGTGAAGTCCCCTGTGCTCCTTCATAGTCACTTAGCCCAGATGGGTACAGATGAGTTGGGCCAGTCAGGATCAATAAGACTATGTTCTGGGATTCCAACTGTGGGAAGCAGAACTTCTCTTTTCTGCTGAAAACATGTAGCCTGGAGACCTTCTAGAAACCTTAAGGAGAATGCCTGTTGCAAATGGAGCCACTACTTAGGAAACATTGCTGAGGAACAAGAAGCAGCAACCAACCACATTCCGCTCACTTTGTATGAATCACTGGACCAAATCTTCTAAAGCAATAGCTGCTTCTGGATTTTCAGGTATGTGAATCAATAAGTTCTTTGTATTGTTTAATCCAGTTTGAGTTTTTTTTTTTTTTTAGTTATGTGCAACCAAAGTCATGCTGACAAAAATACTAAGCCACTGGCAGTTCCTTTTTACATGATTCCCATTTTCATGAGGGAGTTAGTAGGGCTAGGAATCTGTTCTTGCATGCACTCTCAGCTCTTTCATGGAACCACTACTTCTAAAATGTGGAATGTTAGATGGATAGACCACTGGGCTTGGTGTTAGAGGAAGAAGGGTTTAGTCTTGATTCTGCCAATTTTTTTCTTAAGTGAATTCCATAATTCACTTAATCTCAGTTTCTTTATAAAATGAGGAAGTAGGCCTTTATTATGTTTATCTATCTATCTATGAAAGCAAAGCCCCTTTTCAAAAGAAATCTCATGTAGAACCCAACAAGTAATACACATACACTTTCCAGTTATAAGAAGGGCAATTGTTTTTCTCATTCCTATAACCTTAGTGTAACCACAGACCTTAGTATAACCAAATATCCTCAATGTACTCAACAAGTAGTTGCTGAATGAAGGAATAAAAGCAGAGCTTCTCTTGGAAAGACGGCATAGAATCTGGAACCTCATTTGCTTGGCTTTCTCCTCATCCCCTTCAGTTGCCCTTGAGGTCCCCCTAAGGAACTTCACGGTGTAGGGGCCAAGAGAAAACTCTTTCACCCTCTGAAGGTTCACTGAAAAACCTACTGATCAAAGGCAGATTGATCAGAGAAAATGCATATAAATTTATTAATATACACATGGGGGAGAACCACAGAGTGATTACCCTCAAACCCCGAATGGTGTACAGAAGCTTATATACCATCTTGAGGTTTTGGGAAGAGTAGGGGTCAGAACATGGTCCCAAACAGGTTATGATGGCAAGACAGATTAGGGGGAGAGAGAAGAGCAGGTCTGGATAGCAAAAGTGGTCTTGTTATGTAGCTAAAACCTCACCAGGCAGTAGTCCTCAGAGAGAATAGATGGCAAATGTTTCTTTCAGATCTTTAAAGTTGTCAGATTCTCAGTAAATCTTTCCTAGATCTGACAAGGGAAGGCTCTCGGAAAAAGCCTGACTGCATCAATGTAGATTTTCTCTACAGAAGCAAAGCTCCCCCACAAAAGACAGTTTTGCAGGGCTACTTCTCTTTGTTGGCTCTCTGAACAAGCATCCAAAAATATGTCAAAGAAGTATATTTTGGCATAAAATATTTTTATTTTCTTTAAGGAGGAGCACCAGCTGAAAGCCTATGACCAAGTGATCTCTAAGGCCCTTCCAGTTCCAACATTGTGTAGTCCTTCTTAGTGATACTCAGCTGCAACGGTGGTGGAGTGCGTACTGATTGTGTACTCATAATAAGAATTATATTATGAGACTTTTCAAAATGATTGTTCCTACCCTATTGAGATTTTTTTCTATCACACTAATCAGTTAATTATTTCTATTAATTATTCATGTATTCTTTTATTTAATCATTATTTAATGGATTAATTAATCATTTTTAAAAGAGCCTACTATATCTAGGCACTGTGTCGGGAGCTAGTGGTAGAGCAGTGAACAAACAGGAGAGAATGACAGACATGGTCCCATTCTCTTAGAGCTTTCTTGGTTGTATTAATGTACTAGAATCTCCTCTGGGGCAGTCAAAATCCTGATTCCTTGGCCCCACCCTCGAGAATCTGATATATATATTTGGACTCAGTCATCAAAGGGTGATTTTATAAGTCTGAGCTTATCAGGGTATGTGAAGTTAACATGCACTCCCTCTTGATGATGCATTTTCCTATGGGCTTTCAGGGGATAGCTTCATGACAATAAGGAGATATCTGGGAGCAGAGCGTTATTCTTTCTTCCATGATGAGTATGTGCGTGTGTGTATATGTATGTGTGTGTATAGGGAAGACTATGTGTTGGGGAGAACAGGCTTAAAGAGAGTAGGAACCTCTCAGCCTCTTGGCAGAAATGGTATCTAATAGGAGGTAAGTACACATTACATATGTGGAAGAGGAAGTATTTGAGGTTTTGGAATGGTAAAAATAGATGAAAATTGGGGTAGCAAAGCTTTCAAAACTAGTATTTTTGAGCCTGAGTTAATCCTTACCTGTAGTAAAAAATATAGTTATGTAACTATAAAATTTAAGAGAAAACAAAACTAATCTCTCTACTTGTGTTGAAGAATGGGAATCTATGTATTGGTTTAGGCAATTTTCAGAGTATTTTCTGTTAGTACCAATTCTGGTATTTGAACTTGTAAATAATAAATAAACAAATAAATACAGTTTAAAACACTCAGAAGAGCTGCTTGCTATTCTCAAAATGGATACTTTGATCATTGTTTTAGTGGAATTTTAGACTATGGCAGGAACTGTGTGGCATTTGTGCTTCTTGCCTCTGTTCATTCGTTCATTTCTTTTAAGACTCAGCTCAACTGATACTTTCTTCCAAGAAGTCTTCTCTGATCCTGTCAGCACAAAGGTATTTGTCTGACAATCTTAAGACATGCAAAATGGTTACTGTTACATTATTTATTATTTTTAACAGTAAAATTTTCCTAAATCGGTTGCAAACTCACAGAGGCAGGACTTTGGTTCATTTCTTCCCCCTCAGGCCAAACCCGATGGCTTGGCATCATAGGTCCTCAAAAAAGGTTTGTTGAATGGAACAGATTTGTTTTCTTTCCCTGACTCTATAATGAGAGATATTATGATGTAATTTTTTTTTATTCTGGCTCTGATTGCAAGAAGCAACCACAAAAAATTTTTCTACAAACCTCACCATTAGATGCAGCAGTTCCAGTGTGAACTTCTGAAAGCAAACCAGGAAAGAACATTATGTATTGATGTTAGAAATCCACAAATGCTTTAACTTTAAATACTTTCCACTGTTTTTTTTTTCTTCATCAAATGAAATCTTTCCATGTTTTAGCTCTAAGAAAGATTAAGCACATTCAATCTAATTATGCAACCTACTGGCAAAGCAATCTAAATGAGAAACACTCTGCTGGTTGTATTTCACAGTTGCCAATGGAAACAGAGACAAGTTTGGAAAACTGCAAAGTCAAGTCTGAGCCTTGGCATTATCATGCCTCTGAGGAAAGGCATTTCCTGGGTCTGTTCTTTCTTTCCTTCACTCTTTGTATGAATGCTGCATGCATCCAGTCAGGCTCTACAAAAGAACTGAAAATGGTTGTATTTAGGTGGGAATACCATTGACATTTAAAAAAATGGAGAAAAGCTCTAAAAGTTACAAAAACAACAAATAAACAAAATTCAATTTGCCAGGGAGTCTGAGCCCTGATATTTTTTTGTAGATAGATAAAACACAATTTATCTATTGTTAGAGAATACTAATCATGGCATTTTAAAAGATTCTTAATTCCATATATCTTTGGTAGCTCCTCAAGCTAACAATTCAACCTTACAAATTACAGTTGTTATATGCAAGTTTTGTTTCTCACTCATGGTAGCATGATATATTCAGATACAGAGGAGTCATTATACTATTTCCAAAACAAGTTTCTTAATTACTTTTATTCATTTTAGGTTAAAAGTTGAAGGAGTGAGTTTTCTTTCTAAAAATAATTTTGCTGATTATTTTGAATTATAGACTGGGTTTATATGACAGCTCCAAGACATTTTGGAAGTGGAAAAAAGAATGTTGGCATCCGTGTGAGGAACATTAAGATGCACAAAATGGTTTCCCTGCAAAGAGAGCACTCAGCCATATAAAAGACTGCCAGTTTGACTGGATTCTTTTCCTTTCTCTCTTCAGGCTCTCATGTGTGTTATCTGATTGGAAAGTCTCTCCAGCTGACTGACAGGTATGGCAAACCCCTGCAGGACAACTCTTTGTAATAGGAACTGAACTCTGTGTTAACATCTCTGTCAATTCCAAGTGCCCAAGCGAGTGCCCAAGCGTTAATCTCAGCATCTTGGACTGTTTTCCTGAGCTCTTTGCCTCCCAGCAGGCCCTGCACTAATGAGTGCTGGAGGTGAGATTCTTTCAGGCCCTGGTTCTTCCCCTTTCCTTTCTGGCCTGGGGTGCTGAGGTTCCAATATGATTTGAGGCAGGGCCCACCCAAGGGATTACTTGAATAGACTTTCTAATTTACACAAATCTTGAAATCATTAAAAATTTGGTTTCTACATTCTATTTTATGTCTCAGTTTTGTACTATTAGCCTCCACCCAAGACCTCCCAGCTGGAATGACAGTACTTTCCAGCTGTAGGATTTGCATTGACTATTCCCATGCACTCACTCATTTATTCACTTGTCAAGTTGTCTATCTCCACCCGCATTTAGCAAATATGTCTGTTGATCACATACCACACTCTAGGTACTGTGCTGTGAGTACAGTAGTAAGCAAGAGTGGACACAGTCATGTCCACATGGATCTTATGGTCTGCTGAGGGTAGGGGATATTAATCAAATAATCATCTCCAATATAATTAAAAATTAGAAATAAGGTAAGTTCTATGAAGGAAAGGTACATAATGCTATGAGAGAGTATACTGGGTTGAGGGGAGAGAGGTAGAAAGGCTTTCTTCCAGAAAAATTCTAGCTTGCTAAGCTTATTACCAAAAGCTCAGCACTTGTCCTTGAGGCTACATCAGGACAACAAGAACAAGTGGTTTGAGGAGAAGGAAAGAGAAGTTTATTCATTTGCTGACAAATGAGGAAAATGGTAGACTGTTGTCTCAAAGTACCAAATTCCTCCCCCCTAAGCAAAAATACAGAGCTTTTAAGTGGAGAGTTCTCAGGTTCAGGGTGTTGTTCAACTGCAATTGATGGTTCCGATCCTTTCATCTCCGGAATCAGATGGGACCTCCCACCAGCCCAGACACTGGGCTAGCCAGGACTTCCTGGGATCTCTGCCATCTGGACCTCCACCAGGACAGTTTCTCTGAGCCATCTCCTGCAGTGCAAAAACAAAAGACACTCCCCTGCCCTTCCCAACTGCTGGCCCAAGATGGGGATCCTGGTTTTAGTTCTGAAAAGGGTGAGAGACAGAAAATATTTTTGCTGGTTTTTTTTCCTAGGCCATTTCCTTTGTTACATATTCTCCACTCTCAATTTTATGCTTCCATATCTATGGGAAGAAGGGCAATTATTCTGTTATAAGCTGAGATCTGGAGGACGAGTTGGAATTATGTGCCAAAAGAGTGAGGTGGTGGCGAGCAGAGCATTTCATGCAGAGGGAGCCATGCACAAAGCTCCTCTGGCAGGAGGGGGCTCAGCATTTCCCAGGATCTAAGTAAGGGCAGTGTGACAAGAGCACAGAGAGTGAGAAGGAGGTGTGTGGGGGGGTATGTTTTGGAGGAAACCTTATAGATCATGATAAGGATGCTGATCATAGAATAAGAAATGATTAAAGGCTTTTCATAGAGCATGAGAGTGAAGTTACTAGACTTATGTCATTCTGGCAGCAAAGTTTAAAACAGATTAGAGTAGAGGTAGGAATGCAATAGGCAGTAGTAGTCCTGGTGCAGAGGAAGGCCCCCAGGCCTTGGTGATGGTGGATATAAATGGTGGTAGATCAGTGGATCAGTTGGAGAGATTTTCCAGGGCAGATCTATGGTGCGTAGTGATGTATTACATATGGAATGTGAAGGAGAAGATTGTGGGATTGCAGAATGTTCTGACTATTGCCATCACTCAAGGAGAGGAGAAACACTACACGAAGATTTCATTTAGAGAAGAAGATTATGAAGACAGTTGTGGACATGTTGAGTTTGAGACATTGAATGGGAGATGTCCAGGAGGCACTTGGATATTTAGGTCTGTTGACTCAAGTAAAGGACTGAGGCAAAAATCTCAATCAATGGAGGTTTATGAAGCCAAAGTTGAGGACGCACCCAGGAAAAACATTGAACTGTACACAAGCTGTGGCTGTTTTTTTTCAAAGAGGAAATTGAAACCTTCAGTATTTTAAAGGCACGCAGAGAGAAGGAAAAAAGAGTGGGGGTAGAGGGTCAAGGGGGCTGATGAGGCAAAGTGGTTATATTCTTGTGAAGCCTAGGAAATCTATATTTTGCATAAAACAAGGGGATTGTTAGAAGGCAAAAAAGGAGTGAAGGAAGTATCAATTATGTAGACATCCCTGGATAGGTGGAATAATGTCTGATTCTGTCTTGTCTCCAGTTCTGTTACCCATAAAGATAAACTAATAATTCATTATTAGTGTGAAAATGAATAGGGTTTAATTTTAGGTGCTAGACTTGGGTACAATTTGCATGTCCTTGCTTATGGGAGGCTAACAAGGAATTTCCTTAATGAATGATCTATGGGGCCAGTTCTTCACAGGTGCCTGAGGCCTTTCCCTTCTCTTTTGCATAGGAGTTGGGAAGGGTGGCCCTGAGATGGATTTTCTTTTTACAGGTCCCAGGTTCAGGAGAGTGGTCTAAGTTGGACTTACACATTTGTGGATTATTGGTGTATAAGTGGTAATTGCAACCATAACAATGGATGAGCTTTCTTGAAGAGTGGGTGTGGAGTGAAAATACAGGATGGCCTAGGACTAAGGACTATGATGTATCAACATTTAATGGACCAACAGAAGAAAATGAAATTATCATTGAGAAGAGTTGTCAGAAAATTACAGAGAAAACTGGGAAAGAAGAGTGAATATTCTCTGTCTCTCCACTCTTGCCACTCTGCTCCCTGGAAAACTAATTTCTATGACCTGTATTATTCAGGTTCCTTTTGATGTTGGACTAAGCCAATGAGAAAAGAGAGAGATCGGGTATATATTTTCCTGGCTTTCTCCCTGTTATGCCCTGGTTTGACAACAGTTTCATTTTTCCAAAGTCTATAGTTTCTATATTAGAGTGAGTAGTTGAAGAGTACATAAAATGCCAAAAAAAAAAAAAAAAAAAAAAGAGAGAAAGAAAGAAAAACAAAAAAGAGTGTACCTTTGAGTCTTCAGAGACATTTTGTCATTTTGCATGGCCTTAAGCAGAAGAACAGCCACTGGAAAATCATAGTACGGCAGACTGGGTTTAATGCTCCCTTCACACAAAATGTCCAGTGAGACTCATCTGTACTCTCTCCTTATCTTTTTCTGCATCTCCTGTATGCTCTTCAACTTACTTCAATCTGACAGCTTACCAATATTTTGCATAAAGAAGAGGAGAGGCAGAGGAAGGTAGCTGGAGGTGAATATGGGCTCAGAGGAGAATTGAGGAAAAACAAAACAATGCCCCCCCCAACCAAATCCCATTTGGTAGAGATTAGAATTAATTTAGTTGCTGTAAGTTAAGTACCTAGTGTGAAATTGGGAGAAGCTTGTGAACACACCTGAGTAACATTTGTTACTGTTCTCTGTTTTCCACCGCGATGGCCCAAATGGGTATGATAAGGTATGTTTGATTACCTTCTTCTGGGCGGCTGTGTCTTGATCTAAATAATTAAGTGGATCCATTTAGTCCTATTAACTATCTATACCAATGGCTGGAGGGGTTGCTGCTAGCAGCAAAAAAGAGAAATTAATTGAAAATGACTAAATGTATATTTTAAAATGAGAACTAAACATACTAAAAGTATTCTGTGGAGTTAATAATAAAGCATGAATAATGAGCCAATCCTGAAATTAATATTCACATCTGCCTTTTTTTTTTTTTTTTTTTTTTT
>VBSM01000272.1:12923053-12946718 GCA_008086735.1 Cheirogaleus medius | reverse complement strand
GTAACATGGTGCTGAGATTAGCCAAGGTTTGCTTTAAGTAATTGGGTGCTCCTCACATCTGCCTTTTTAAGTTATTGCTGAATCTTTTAATCAAGTAGAAGTAAAGACTTATCTCTGATCTGGTTTTTCTCTTCTTGAGTTGTCTGTGTTGCTCTGCACATGTCTCCTGCCTTTTTCCTGTCTGTGCTAGGAAAGTTTTATCTTTAAGTCTATGCCTTAAATACCAATTATAGAAGTTTTCTTTTTAAAAAATTTGTCATTGCTCTGAGTTCACTGTCAATACAGAAACATTATCAACTGTCTTTAAAGGAGGTGGCTTCCGTCCAGTACTTTCTGTTAGATGCCTTCTGCTTATTCTACTTATTCCTTTGGAAAAGACTTCTATTTTCATTTGCTGCATTGTAGCTTTTAGCTTCTTTTTGAATACTCTCTATCTATTGCCTCTGTATTCTATATACATGTTGTGATGTTAGGGGCTTTATTCTACTTATTTTTGTGATGGGAAAGTAATTTGCAGTATGAGTTTGAACTGAAAAAGATCCCCCATTGGGCAAGAACAGTAATGCCATGGTAATTCCCATCTAAGTCTGTTAAACATCTTTTCTGTATACAGAAACTCAGGAGTTTAACCATTTAGAGTCAATATCATGTGGGTTATGTAGATGTCAAAAATTAGATACATGCAAAGGAGTTTTAATAAGTAAGGGTACAGAAATGGAGTTTAAAACTGGATTGAGAATTCAAAATCTGAAAGATAATGATTCCAAATTTTTCAGTTCCCCAGCTGTTTTACACTTGGGGATAAAATATCCCTAGTAATTATTATGTTGTCAGGGCTTCCTATGATGGGGAAAGACTGTGAGCCTAAGTCTATCTATACAAAGTGGGAACAAAATATTCTGTGGATTTGGATCAGCTATTACCATCCTGGCTCAGCAATTCTATTCTTGCTCCCTGTGGGCTAGACTCTAGACTCTGCGCTGGTGTCTGCTTCCTGCCTGCACTGCATAAACTGAAACTCCCTGGATTCTACTACTTGCCTACCCTTAACTCTATCAAGTCGCCTCTGATTCATCTAACATCCCGATTTGGGCCCCTCGTAGCCAAACTGGCCTTTGTTTCATCCTGTATGACACTAGCAAGACCGTAAGACATCATGTAAAAGCATTGAGTTTGGGTTGAAATTATAGGGTGAATTGGGACACTAAAACAGAACAATAAAAATGATTGTTGTTATTAATAGTTGACATATAGTTCTGTCCTCACTTATGTATCATCTCTATGAGCATAAAGCTTATAGGCAAATTATTGTCTAAAGACATTCAGTAATGGCTTAAAAATACCAAGTAGGAGACTCAAGATACACTTTTTTTTCAATTCATGAGGATGGACTCATTCTAAACATCATGTACTAGAAATATATGTTTATTCTTAAAGTGAAAAAAAAGAGGATAGCGAAAGAGCTCAGGAAATTTCACCCCAAAATATGATTCCTTGGTATAAAGAGTATTTTGAATTGCAGGCCCTTTGAGATCAAAAAGCATTGGAAGGGGTCATCCCTCCATCTGCATAAATCAGATTGACCAATCAAAAGATTAAAGGGGCAATTGACTTCCCTTCCTCTCCTGTCATCTCAATATATTGCAGGAAAAAAGATCAATAATGCAACCAGACCTGGCCCAAATTATTTTAAACACAATACCTGTCTCTCAGATTAATTTATGAGTCAATCTGTTTCCTCCATCCATTTGTTCTCCCTAGTACCATTTGTCACCCCTAAACAGAATTACCTGTACTCCTCATTTTCCCCCTCCCCTCTAAAAGGCATGAATAAAAATATCTGATCCCAGTGGGATACTGAATAATCACTCTGTGATTCTCCCTGTGCACATGGTAAATAAGCCTTTCTCTTATTAATCTGCCTTAATTATGAGTTGATCTTTCAGCAAAGTTTTTGGGGAAAGGGCAAGTTTCCCCTCATCCTGAGAGCAGCTATGCCTTTGAGGGTGTCATTATAATTAAGCAAATAAAATTTTTGCAGCCTTTTGGAAATTTTGGCAAATTGTGGATATTTTTCCTTTTAAGTCTAAGAAATGACTTAAAAGTGATGAAATATGAAGAAAATGGATTATAATATGATTATAAATTTAAGATGCAAAGTCTTAAAGTTGGCTTTCTTCTTTTTTATAGTTTAAGTAAGAATTTTTCATTAGTTTACTGTTACTAAAGTGATAAAATTTAGAAGGTATTAGTTTTTGACCAATTTTAATAGACTGCATTTTCTCAAATCTTTTATTGTTTGATGATCTTATATATTTTGAGGACTTTTCATAGATGCATATTATTCTGTCTATATTTTGAACCTCATAAAGCATTATTACTTTATTATAATTTTATTGTTTATTTTGTTAATATATCTTTAGATATATTCACACACTTCTCCATTATTTTTTATTTCTTCCTGAATTTTCAAGTTTCCATCTGGAAACCTTTTCTTTTTTTCTTTTTGAGACATGTTCTCACTCTGTCTCCCAGGATAGAGTGCAGTGGCATCATCATAGCTCACTGCAACCTCAAACTCCTGGGATCAAGGGATCCTCCTGAGTAGCTAGGACTACAGGCATGTGCCACCACACCTGGCTAATTTTTCTATTTTTTGTAGAAATGGGCTCTTGCTCTTGCTCTTGTCCAGGCTGGTCTCAAAATTCCTGGCCTCAAGCAATCCTCCTGCCTCAGCCTCCCAAAGTGCTAGGATTACTGGCAAGAGCCACTATGCCCGGCCTTAGGAATCACTTTTCTTTAAGATTCCTTTCATATTTCCTTTTGGGTGGTTTTGCTGGTGATTAATTCTAGTTTTTGTGTTTATAAAGTCTTTATTTCATTATTTAAATTTCTGAAGGATATTTTTGTTGGGTATAGAATTCTAGGCTGTCAGTATACTGACAGATTCTTTTTAAAGAATTTTGAAGATATCACTCCATTGCCTCCAAGATACAAATGTTTTCATTGAAAAATCAGTTATCAGTCCCATTGTTGTTCCTTGGAAGATAATCTGACTTTTTCTTACTGATTTTAAGATATTCATTTTGTGTGTATTTTCTAGTAGTTTTATACTGACATCCCTTTTCTTTTTATTTTTTTCCTCTTGGAATTTGTAAGGATTCTTAAATCTGTGGCCTTATGTGTTTTGTCAATTGTGGACAATTGTTAGTCATTGTGTCTTCAAGTATTGCTTCTGCTGGGTTATCTATTTCCTTTTTTTCTGGAATTATAAATAATCATAAGTTATACCTTGTTTTCCTATCTCATATTTTATATGTATATTTATATATACACACACACATGATCCCTGACTTACGATGGTTTGATTTATGATTTTTTACTTTATATTGGCACAAAAGTGATAAGCATTCAGTAGAAACCATACTTCAAATTTTGAATTTTGATCTTTTCCCAAGCTAGCAATATATGGTACAATACTCTCCCTTAGTGCTAGGCAGCAGGAGCAAGCTACTGCTTCTGGTCAGGTCCACAAGCACAAGGGTAGACAACCATGTAGTGTGTTGCCAGTGTTTTTTGAATATTGTGTTTTGTGTTTTTGTACCCCATTATGTCTACAGAATGCACAACTGTATACACTATTAAACATTATTATAAAATAGGCTTTGCATTAGATGATTTTGCCCAACTGTAGTTGTTCTGAGCATGTTTAGGGTAGGCTAGGCTAAGCTATGATGTTTGGTGGGTTAGGTAGGCATATTAAATGAATTTCGACTTAATATATTTTTAACTTATGATGGGTTTTTCAGGATGTAACGCCATTGCAAGTTGGGAAGCATCTGTATATATATTTCAGCTAACTAATTTTCAGTTAACTAATTCTCTTTTCACCTTTGTCTAATCTGCTCTTAAATTCATCCATTAGATTCTTTTTTATAGTTTTAAAATTTCTACCAAAATTCTTAACCTTTTCTTTTAATTTCTTGAAAACTCTAATCATACTTATTTTAAATTACATTTAATAACCCATTATCTGGAGTCTATCTTTTTTTCTTTTGGTTTCTTATTTTCAATTGTTGTCTTCTCATATGCCTAGTTACTTTTTTTTGAGTGCCAGACAATATATATGAACATTTTTAGAGATATTTTAAAATTGTGGATGATATCATCTTCTTCTAGAGATTTACTTTTGCTTCTAACAAGCAGCCATGGTAGGAACTAGAAGACCCAGATAAATTTTCACTCATTTAGGTACAATGATGATTCAAAATCTGGCTTTAGTCTCTGTTAGAACCAGTCTACTTTTTTGTCACCTTATCTCCTAGGATGCAGTCCTTATATATCCAAATTAAAGCTCTGGATGTTTGTTATGGTATCTCCTCTTTGGTGAAGCCCTGAATCCCAATTTTTGTTGCAATAGCCTCTGGAATATGCTCAACTCCTCAGACTCTTAGCTGCCTCTTTTAAAATCAGCAGTCTCCTGGAAGGAAAAAGCAGTCTCAGATGTCAGACTCACCATTCTGGGATTCTGGGCTTTCTTCCAAACCCATATTTTGGCTCTGCAATTTCTTACTGGCTTGTTAGCTGTTAGATGCCTCAACAATATACATTTTACATTTAATTTAGTTTTCCTTGTTGTTCTCAGTGGGTAGATTGGTATAAAATCACTGAGTCATTGTTTTATGTGGTACTTTTTAGAAAATAATTTTCTTAAACTATTCAGACATTAATCTGCAATGAACATACTCATCATTTTAAAATAAATATTGTCATTTGAGATGAATGTGTAATATCAATCAATTATTTAGTTATCTGTTATTTATAAGTCAAGGTGGCTAGGTTAGTGCCAATTGGATTTGTCTTTTTCCAAACATTTTCCCAAAGCATATATGTAGATGATGATGAATAAAGCAATTTGGAAGAAAAGGGCTGAGAAGGCAAATATTTTCAGATGTTAATGTATTTTCAGGGAGGGAATATCTAAGATTACTGAAATACTTCATATTGTTATGACTGACTAGTGAAACTTTAATATAAAAAACAAATATGTATTTTTTTGGTTTCTTTTCTACTTAAATTTTTCTACTATAAAAACAAAATAATATTTTGTAGTATTTTAGAATATTATGTAGTATATTACATATAAAAAAACGATATTAAGTAGTATTCAAGAATACTACACAGGTGATTTTTTAATTTATTATTCTATCATATCAAGAGGCAGATAATGTTAAGTGTCCCATTATTGGTAAAGCTAAGTTTGATTACCTGCTTAAGGTGGTAACTGCTAGACTTTTCCATTATAAAGATATATTCTTCTTTCTATAGTTATTAAGTAATTTGTGGGAATGATACTGTGAGATTATATAGTTTTCTCCAACAGGATCACAAGCAATTGTTTTAATAATAACTGATGATCCCTGCCTGAATCAATTTATAAACTGTGGCTTGTAGAATGGTGATTTTCTATTCCCTTCATTCCTTCTCTATCAGCTGGCATTCACTAAAGAAGAGTCACCCTCCCCTTCCTCCACACCTTTTTTGAGTATCACAAAAGGGCTATTCCTCCCTGCTACCACACTCTTTTTGAGTGGCACTGTCAGAATCTCTTTCAGAATCTGGTCCCAGGTGACCCTGGCATGCATCTGCAGTCCTCATATTCCACACACACAATAGCCTTTCAGGAGTTCAATTATTCCTTAAACAAGTATCTTTCTAATATTTCTTTTTGTTAAGTTAATTAGAGTCAGATTTTTAAGATGTGCAATCCAAATGATCCTTATTACTAAAATTTGAAAAACTGCTTTCTAAAAGTTGGCACCAATTTGCAAAACCACTTGCAGTGTTTGAAGATCCCAGTCTCACTTCACTATATTGTGCTTATCTCTATCAAATATTAAACTAACCCAAAAGTAATTATATCTAATCTATAAAAAGATTTTGGCCCATTGGAAATGCAGGCCTTAATTACAAAGAGAATTGTTGTTTGTATTTAAATATTTTATGAATTTCTTAATTCTTAGGACAGGAAGCAAATTCTACTTGAGCAATCCCACATATACTCACTGAGAATGTAGTATGTGTTAGGGATTGGAGCTATAACAACAAATGAGAAAGACGTGGTTGTATCTTTGTAACTTCTAGTCCAGTAGAAGACACAAATATTTAAATATGTAATTATATTGCAAAGAACCTGCATTTTAATGAATCTCATAGGCTTTGGTGCTTTTTTGATTTCACCAGAAGCTCCCAGTAGAAAGTTTTCACAAAACTATCTCGTGACTACCAGCTGGCAATGTTATCAATCATATGATGCATTCTCATTTCAGAAATATTAAAATATGATAAAAATGTTCATCTTGCAGGTGATGAAATGAAACGGTAAGCACTTGGGAAAGCCATAGGAACAGTGGTAGAAGGAGACATCCAAACTGGAAGAAATCTTTCTGAAGGAAGTGTAGACTGAGACCTGAGGGATGAGCAAGAGTTTCTGAAGAGAATGGGAAAGAGGATTCCAGGCAGAAGTCACTTTCCCTGACACTTTCTTCATCTTTGAATCAGGGCTTTGAGTACTAGTTTAAAACAAAAATATGTATATATTTTAGTGTTTTTTTATTTTGCTTTAGCAATAATATATTTTTAAGAAAATTCTATCTGGAAGCCTAATTCATAAAACATACAAAAGGGTAGTTGCTCTGGTCAAGAGAGTGGAGGTGACGTTGAGTTCTACTCTCTTTCTTCCCTTCTGCCCTTGAGGAGGCTGCCAGGAGCATGGCTTGAAAACCACTGGACTAGATGGTCCTAAGATTCCTTCTGCTTTTATCATCTATAATTCAATGGAACATACTTATTTGGACACTATCTGAAGCTCAGTTTAGCTTCAGAAGGTTATACAACTGGTAAGTTACCAAGGTGGGCTTTGATACAGATAGTCTGATTCCAAAGCTCACACTCTTAACCTTATACTATACAACTCCACAATGTTATTACTATTTTTTGTATCTGTAAAATAAGGATAATATGTTATTCTAAGATCACTGAGAAACAAATGAACTCCATCTATTTGTGCATGAGTGATGTTGTTTTAGATGTGCCCATAAGATCTTGCTTTTTCATCCATTATTACATAGCAAATTTTCCCCAAATTCTGTGGTTTCAGACAGTAATAATTTTACACATAGATATTACATATACATATGCATATACATATCCATATGCAATTTTACATATACACATACCTCTGTAGTTTGGAAATTCAGGTGCCTGGGAATCAGCCACACGGCCTGGTGATTCTTCTGCTCCAGGTGACACTGATTGACTGGGGTTACTCAGTGTTACACAGTGGGTGGCTAGTCTGGCCTGGAAGCTTTTCTAACATGCTTGAGGCCTTAGTAGGTACGTCTGTCTGGAAGGCTATGCTCCACTGGGCCCTTCTCAGTGTGGCCTCAGTCTTTTCTATTTGCTTGGTCTATTAGGATGATTGACTTTTTTTACAGAATGGCTGAAGGTGCCAAGAGTGAGTCTTCCAAGAGAGAGGAAGTAGAAGCTATCAGTCTTAAAGGCCCAGGACATAGCATCATTTCTACCACATGCTATTGGTCAAAGTAGGCATAGAACCTACCCACATTCACATTCACAGGATGGGGACAAATAAGCAATCTCTTGAGGAGAAGGATATCAGAGAATTCGAGGCCATCTGTAACTTGCCACAGACCTGGCTGAGAACACAGTCTGTTAGAGCACAGGCAGCAGGTGCAAATGGGTTGGAGTCTAGATTTATATCTTTTCCCTCTAGTTTCAGGAGTGAGGGAATTACAGTATGCTAGAGGATTTATGAAGCAATTCACTTAGTCAACCAAGTATAAAGATTGTTCTTTATCTTTGAGAAGGAAAGGCTGAATATAAGAGCACTAGGGCTCAATTAAAGAAGTCACTAGTCTCAAGAAAAGTAGAAAACCAATTTGAATAAAATAATTGTGGCAAGGGTAGAAGAGCAAAATAAGATATCATTTTAGGGCAGAAAAAGTTTAAGGTTAAAATGTACTTTTACTGTGGCTCAAGAAATTACCTAGTTGTCAAGCACTGAGATTTTGAGGATGGAGGAAATAGCATGTGACAGTGTCTTCTTTAACAGATGGGACTGTGGTAACCTCTGAGAAAGGAAGACTAGTTGTGAAAATGCTCATGATTACCTTGGGAAGAAGGGAGCAGGTGAGAAGAGCTGGCCTGTCTTTAGGAATATAAAATGGAAGGTAGAATAAAACAAATGAGATGGTAACAGCTACCAAATGAATACAGAGAAAATATTTGGGACATGAAAGGAAGGGAAAAATAGTAGATTTGGATCCAGTAATTAATCCAGGGTAACTTACAGGTTTTGGAATTGATGTGGGGGAATGTGAAGGTGGGATTGAATGTGAGGTGTAGCAAGAAAATAAGAAGGGAGCTCTTGCAGACAAAAGGAACCAGTGGAATTTGGCATTGTGAATAGAGGATGAAAGAAAGAGGGAAATGAGTATAAAGGAACCAATGGATGGAAAGACCAAAATGAATGAGGCCAATAGGCCTGCAGCAGCCAGAACAAAGGCTCTAGAAATAGGAACACAACTGAAGGAAGTGGGAAGATATGACAGAAGGTGAGGTTAATTAGACAGACAAAAGAGAAGACTACAATTATTATATTACAAAGCCACTATTATTATTCTTATTGTTGTGGTTATTATTATTGTTGCTTATTTAGAATTTCTCAGAGCAGTTATTTCAAACCTTTCAAACTTGCTAAGCTCCAGTTCCATTCTCAGCCAGTGGCACTATCTCCTACTCTATTGAGAATAGTGAGATAAGTGATATGAACCCAATTAATTTCAGTTTTACTTTACATATTCTGTGTGTTTAGTAATTCTCTTCTTTACTCTAATTTTAAAATGGGCCTTCATTTTCGAGGTACCCTTGTTGTCACTTCCTCTTGCCTCCTAGAGGAATCGGCTCCTTTAATTATCAATTTCTTTCTCACACATTCGGTGCCTCCAGCTCTACTGACTTCTTTCCTTCTGAGGAGAAGCACTTTCATGTCTCTTCTGTGCTGAACGTATCTTGTCTCTGTTTGCTATTACGATGACCTATGTTTTTATTTCTTTCATTTTACTACTACCCTTCCTGCAAAAGAAGTCTACACTTTTTTCAATCCATCAGTTAAACATTTGAAGTTTCAAACCAGGAAAGAAAAGTGTAACATTTCAAAAGAAAAGAAAGTCATGCAGAAGAGAAGACATGACAACTGTAACTATTCTACAATCAAAGACTGAGATAGTGGAGCCAGTTTCAATGCTTCTTGTTAGGTGAAGAAGGTGGAGATGAAGGACAAGGTGGATAAAATGCATCTGCAAAAGGCTTATAGGGATTCTATTCCAAAAAAAGAGGAAAAGGTAGAGAGGAGAATCACAATCATGAAGGTGAAGACCATACTAAATCTGATATTGTGGAAAATGAAAAAAATATAAAAAGTAACACACACACATGCTCCTGTGTGTGCAAAAGAGAAACTGGAAAATGTCTGCCTGTGTGTATGTACATATCTGTGTGTGCCTTTGGGGGTGTGTATTATCAGAAAGTGATAATATTTTTTAAATTTTCCTCAGTTTGAAAGGTAAATTGTGAATACATATCATATACAGTAATTATTATTCTTAAGCCACAGAGTCAAATCTCTAGGAAATAATCTATTGCTTTATTTCCTCTAAATCTTAAACTTTGACCTGTTTTCTGTATTTTGAGAAATGGATGAGAAATGTGGTATTAATCCTGACTGCAGCTCTTTCCTCTTCTAAGATGATACAGAACATGTATGTGGTATTTAGAAAATGAAGGCAGGGTGTTGTCTAGTCCACTGTGGTTGCCACTTGTGGCACAAGCACCCATGGACGCTTGAAATCCAGCAGTTTTGTGTGTTTCAGTGCCATGTATAAAGCAACACCACTCCTCTGTGGGCTTGCTACCCACCCTGGGCTTTGCCAGGGAGCCAGATGTAGATCTTCTAGAACTCCTTTCCTCTCCAAGTTGTCTAAAACAATCTGTGTCCCACTGTCCAACACAGACACAAACTCACACATACAGCCTCAAAGCTGCTCAAGGACAGCTGGCGTAATACCTCTGATGAGTGTAGACTTTCATAAAAGATTACCTTTGAGCAGCTTTTGCTTCAGGCCCTACAAGTATTCCTGGGTATCCAAACTAGACAGTGGAGTTTGGTTCGGGTTTGAGGATGGCTAAGAAGTACAACTGGGTCTCAGTTTACTCCTGAAGCATCATAAAAGCAGAGCTGAAATACATAAAGACAAGGATGCAAATGTGTAGGTGCATCTCTTCCTCCTTGCTGCCTCCCTGGTGTCTCACCCTGAGGCACATCCAATTTCAGGGGTCTTGGCAGCTCCTGAAAAGAGAAATGTCTGCAAGGTCGGGGGTGGGCTCACTGCCTTTTGTATTTCAAGCCACATCAGCACCCCGAAATAACTAATTACCATCAAAAGCAATCATTCAGTTCACTTTCTCTAGGGAGCCATGTGAACCAGACCAAAAACCTAGGTTACAGGCCTTGAAATTGTTGCTTTTCCATCACGGGGACAGTCTCTCCTTATCTGAGTTTCCCATTTAAGTCCGCTTAGGTGACTTCTGTGGACAGGCCTGGCAGTGACCACTGCTTGAAGGAAGGACATTGGAAAGAGCCTGTCTACCTTCTTGGAAAGGGGGAAGGGAAAACACAGAAGCAAAAAGCACACATTAATACAGCAATAACTTCTGCCAAACATATGTAAATATCTTTTATTATGTAGAGGGGATCAAATTAAAGTATGTACGTGGAAATGTTCTGACAAATGGACCATAGCTCTGGGACATATTTGCTTTCTGTTTTTCAAATTATAGTTTCCAAATATCCTGAGTAAGTTTTATGACAAAGACACAGCTTCCATTTAGAGAGTTAGGTTTGTAATAGTTTATTTTAATAATCTATTTTGGGAATTCATTTCTGGCATAATGAATAAAATAATGTCTCATTCTAAGACTGTTTTACTCAATGAAAGAGAAATATTGTCAAAAACCCATAATTAACCGGCAATAATTAACTAGAATTATATACTGGGATATTGGCTATAATAATTGCTCGATTAATGCTGTGTGTTTTCTTTGAAAACAGCGAAGTATGATTGATGAGATTTCTGTAAGGCTCTTACCCAGGAACATTAGAGAAATAACCAATAGAGATCTGTTGCTAAACTTGAATATTTATCTATAGGCCAAGCAATTATTTCTAGTCCTTTTTTATAACTAACATACTTCTCTTTATTTATAATATAGCAACACAGTCCTTAATATGGAAAGATGACTTAATGTACCCACCATTCCCAGTAAATCATGGGCTTTGAGTTTTCCCTCAGATGGCGTGGAAATGGCTTTATCCTGAGGAATTCATGTCTCTCCACAGCTGCTTCTGTGAATAATGGCGGGTATCTGTGAGGTGGCTTGACTATCAGTCACAGTGCTGTATAGGAAAGTCCCTCCACTGAAAATGGGACCAGAACACAGCAATCTGCTAAGCTAACTGCAAGCCGATTTTCCCCCCTGATGTCTATCTCCAAATGGGGAGAGTAGAAAAAATGGAAAAGAAGAAATTTGTGAAAAGATCATATTTTTTAAAAATTTGATGAAATACACAAATCTAAAAATTTAATAGTTATAACAAATTCTAATCATACTTGGATACATTATGGTGGAACTGCAGAAGTCTGAAAATAAAGAGATTTAAAAAGCAGAGAGAGAGAAAAGAACAGATGCTACAAAGAAATGACAATTAGACTAATGACAGACTTTTCAACAGCAATAACAGATCCAGAAAATGGTGGAATAATTTATTTAAACTGTTGAGTGAAAATAAATGTCAGCCTAGAATTGTAAATTTTGCTGAATTTTTAAGAATAAACACAAAATAAAGACACTTCCAGACATAAAAAACTGAAGAAAAAAAGTTGCAACCCCTAGCTTCTCACTAAAGGAAATTTTAAAAGATGTATTTGAGAGTACGGGTTCCTTTTAGGGGTTGATGGAAATGTTCTAAAATTGATTGTGGAGATGGTTGCACAACTGTAAATACACTAAAAAACATCGAATTGTACACTTTATTATGTACAAATTGATGAATTGTATGGTATATACAGAAGGTTAAATAACATCCCACCAGAATTCATGCTCACCTGGAACCTCAGAAGGTGATCTTATTTGGAAGCAGGGTCTTTGCAGTTGCAATTAGATAAAGATAATAGATAGAGATAAAGATAGATAGATCTCTAGATAAAGATCTCAAGATGAAATCATCCCGGATTTAGGACATCAAATTCAATGACTGGTGTCCTAATAAAATGTTAAGGCACTGAGAGACAGAGAGAAAAGGAGACCCCATGAGGATGGAGGCAGAGATTGGAGTTAGCTGTTACAAGCCAAGGAATGCTGGAAGCCATTGGAAGCTGGAAGGGACAAGCAAGGATTTTGCCCTAGAGCCTTTGGAGGGACTGTGGCCCTGTCAACACCTCGATTTCAAACTTCTGGCCTCAGCAACTATAAAAGAGAATAAATTTATATTGCTTTAAGTCACTGTGTTTGTAATAATTTGTTACAACAGTCCCAGGGAACTAATGCAATATGTAAATTATGTCTCAATAAAGTTGGTATATATGATGTTCTTGAAGAAGAAAGTAAATTTTTCAAGAAGGAATTCAAAGATGCAACAAGGACTGGTGAGCAAGAAATCTGGGAACTATGTGGGTGAATCTGGAAAAAATATTGGATGGTATAAATAGTAATACTTGATTTTAACACAGGAAAGTGACTTCCAGTGCTGGGAATCACTTGAAATCCAAGTGGATCCTTGGCTTGGTGTAAGAAAGAAATCAGGGGCAAGCAAACAGTATAAAGTGAAAGTGAGTTTTATTCAGGAAGTATAGAAAGTGTACTCTACAGAGTGAAGGCTAGTTCTCCTTGTGGAGGAGAACTGGCCCGATGGTTCTGTTATGCCCTCTCTTTAAGCAACAGCTTAATTATAGACTAAGCAAAGGGAGGAATATTCATGTTATTTCTTGGAAAGTGATGGTGTTTTCCTAGAATTAGGGTGATGCCCTTCTTTTGACTAAATATGGTCAAATAGGAAGAGTCATGGTATCAGGTGCATGATGGGAGTGGGAGGTTTCCTAAGAAACTTTTATGGTAATGAAGTGTATAATGAAGCTGTAAAGTCAAGTGGAGGTCAGTTTCTCCACTATCTTGGTTCTAACCAATCATCCTGTCTCCATCTTGTTTTGATCAGGTAGTTTGAAACTTTGTTTTGAGACTTCCTGACTCAGTTAAACAATGTCTGCACAATTCTGCTATGCCTGAAGCAATGCTCAGAGGAATGCCAAAAGCAGTGCTTGCGGTTCCCTGTCTCAATTTCGGTAGTTAAATTAAGATAGAACATAAATGTTTAGCAAAATTAACATGTAAGATGAGGAGGTGCGATAGGTGTTAAATGTAAAGTATTTCTGTTTGGAAGGAAATATAAAATATTAAAAAATCTTAGATGTTAATAAGTTCACATATTAAAATCTTAAGGTTAACTATTAAATGAGTAGAAATAGAATATGTATTTTTCAGAACTATAGAAAGAAAAAATGGAATTAAATTCTTAAACTTACAAAAGAAGAAAGGGGTAGAATGGCTAAATTCTTCAGTTAGAAGGCAAAGATAGAGTGGATTTAAAAAAAAAAGTCTAGTGTGTTATCCCTAAGAGGAATCTTTTTATTTAATTAATTAATTTATTTATTTTTGAGACAAAGTCTCACTCTGTTGCCCGGGCTAGAGTGCTGTGGCATCAACCTAGCTCACAGCAACCTCAAACTCCTGGGCTCAAGGGATCAGCCTGCCTCAGCCTCCCAAGTAGCTGGGACTACAGGCATGCCCCACCATGCCCAACTAATTTTTTCTATATATTTTTAGTTGGCCAATTAATTTCTTTCTATTTTTAGTAGAGACGGGGTCTCACTCTTGCTCAGGCTGGTCTCCAACTCCTGACCTTGAGCAATCCGCCTGCCTCAGCCTCCCAGAGTGCTAGGATTACAGGCGTAAGCCACCGCACCCAGCTTAAAAGCAGAAAGACACGAAAAGTCACAATGAAAAGATAGAAATAGTTATAGAGTGACTTACTATCCTGATTTGCATTAATCTCTTTGCTTCTGACTATGTTTGAAAATGTCTATAATAAAATAGCAGGTCAAAGAAAAACAGTATTATTAGAGAATTGATGGATATTTAAAATATAGCAAGATATATTTCTGTAAACAAATTTATGTCAATGAATAAAATCTCATAGACAAAATGAACAATTTCCTGGAAAAACATAACCTAGTAAAACTCAATCAAGAATAAAAATCCTTCGTACTCACGTAACTATTAAATTAAAGCAGTGGTTAAAAATATCCTCACAAAGAGAACACTAGACACCAACAGTTTACTAGCGAGTTCTATCAAACCTTCATGGAGCAGTTAATTCCAATGCTTTAAAACTTTTCTGGAGAATATAAAAATAGTGAATACTCCTAAACTCATTTTATGAGGCTACTAAACTCTGAAACTAAAATCAGAGTAGGATATTATGATAATAGAAAATTATAGGACAATCTCACCCAAGAAAATCTATTCAAAAAATCCTAAACAAAATATTAGTGAACAGAATCCAGCAGAGTAAAATACATAGTGTAAATATACAAAAACATGTTCAAATTGTATATGTTCTAGAAAATATCCTGTGCTAACAATCGAACTCATGTATATGTATTTTCTAATATTGTAGGAGCTCTTTAAAACTCTGCTAGTTTCTTTCTCTGCTTATATCTTTGCTAGCAAGGTCTGTAACCGAGGCTTTATTCTCAGCTCATACCAGGAAGTGGCAAATGTTTCAAAGAAGAAAACAGGTGGTGACCATGATCAGCATCTTATCTAGGAGGGACTCTTCTGTCTTTGGAATTTTAGTTTATCTACTCTTAATTGTTTCTATAGTTTCTCATTTTCATTGCTTTTTGGTATTCAATTGAATGAGGATATTGCAACTTACTTATTCATTTATTTTTTTATGGGCACTTAGGTGGTTTTAAGTATTTGGTTATTATGAATAATGTTATTATGAACACTTGGTACATGTTTCCTGATGCACATGTAGGGGCCATATCTAGGAGTGGAATTACTCAGTGAAAGGATATGTGTAGCATTTAAAAATACCCTCACAAAGAGAACACTAGACACACTAGTTTTACTTTGGTAGTTAATGTACATTTTCCAAATTACTGACCAATTTATATTTCCATTAGCAGAGTGTGAGAATTTTCATTGTTTTAATTTTAGCCACTCTGATAAATATGTAGTGAGAATTCATTGTGTTTTTAATTTGCATTTCCTTGATTACTAATGCGGTTGAGAATCTTTTTCTGTTTACTAGCCATTTGTTTGTCTCTTTTTTGAATTTCCTTTTCACTTTCTTGTCCATTTTTCTAATGTAGTCATCTCTATTTCATATTAGTTTGCAGAAGTTTTTAATGTCCTGATTTGAGTTCTTGGTTAGATTTACATATTTTCTCTTATTTTATGACTTGTATTTTTACTCATTAATAGTGTTTTTGATTAACAGAAGTTCTTTGTTTTAATGTAGTTCAATTTATCCATTTTAGCCTTTTTTATTTTTTCTCTTTTTCTTATTTAACTGACTAGCTCAAGCAATACAATGCTGAATAGAAGCACTGACAGTAGATATTTTGTCTTGTTCTCAATTTCAAAAAGAAAGGTTACAATATTTCATCATTATATGCAATTGTTTGCCACATGAGATTAAAGATATCCCCTTCTATTCCTACTTTGCAGATATTTTAAAAAATGTGAATGGATGTTAAATTTTATCAAAGGGATTTTTTGGGCAATGATTGAGATATTCATATGATTTTTAACCTACCATGTTAGAGGAAAGTTTCACTGAACATAAAATTTTTTGATTAATAGCAGTTTTCCTCTGGGCCTTTGAAGAGATCATTGCAATGTCTTCTGTTTTCATACTTTCTGAGAAGTCAGCTGTTAATCTCATTATTATTGTTACTCTATAAGTGGTCATTTTCTGTGGTTACTTTCAAGGTATTTTCTATTTATCTTATATTTTTCTTTATCTTAACACTTGTGTGCTAGATTGCTTTTTATTGTCCCACGAGTGTTTGTGGTTCTGTTTATTTTTCTTCAGCCTTATTTTTTCTATTTTTCAGATTGGGTGATTTCAATTGTTGTGTTTAAGTTCTCTGTGGTTTCTCTTGGCATCTCCAGTATGCTGTTTTGCCCACCTAGAAGATTTTACAGTTTTAATATTTGTACTCCCTCAGCTTTAGAATTGTCATTTAGCAATAATATTTATTTCTTGATTGAGATTGCCTATTTATTCATTGATACCATATCTTTAATCAATTATTTTATAGACATTCTAAACCTCTCTGTGGTAAACTCCATATGTGCCTAAATACTTGGATAATTACCAAGATTTTCAGCAGAGGGGAAACCCACAGAGGACCAGGTTTTTAAAAGCAGTACAAACCACATAACAACAGGTAAGAAGAGCAAGCTGTGGTTCTAAGGATAAAAGTAACTTTTAGTGGTTTGTTTGCTTTGGGCTCTGTATTCTGACCTTTAGGTTTTCTGCTATTTGAATTTTCCATAAGTGGCAATGCACTTTTTAAAGAAAAGCCTCAAATTCAGAGATTTTGTTCTGCATTACTTTATTTTTCAAGAACAGACATCCTTTTGCTTTTTGCCTTCTTCTCTGTCATGTCCCCTGTGACCTCATAATATGAATAGTTTAGCCATCAGTCAGTTATTTAAGCAGTTCAGGTTCTTAATTTGGGTCTCTGTGGTATTCAGGTTGTGACCTGAAAGTTCTTAGACCTCCAATGCAATTTTTATTTATTTATTTATGCTTTTAGATACTTTAGATTTTTTTTTCTTAATTTCTTCCATGTTTTATAGTTGTTATCAGCTGAAAGTTTGCAGGCCTATTTTTCCTTTACCATTATTGGAAGGTGATCTTGAATTAACTTTGAATAGTCTCAGTTTTTTATTATCTTAAAATGTATTTGTTTCACTTTCATTTTTGAAGAATGATATTGCTGTGTATAAAATTCTAAGTGGGAAGTTGTTTCTACTGGTATGTTAAAGATATTTTACTCTTTAAGTTTTCATTTGATGAAAATTGGGAAGTCAGCTGTTAGTTTGCTGCTCCTTTGAAAGGAATTTACATTTTATCTTTCCCCTTGGATATTTTCAGGATTGTTCTCTTTTTATTTGATTATATGTTGTTTCGCTGTACCATATCTCTGTGTGAATTTCTTTTAATCTGACCTGCAAATTCTTGAGCTGTGCCTTGCTTCGTTAACCAATTTTGGAAAAATGTCACCCAACATTTTTATATATATAGTCCCACTTTCTTATCTTCTTTTACAACTCCAATTAAATGTATGTTAGACCTCTCATTGTGTTCTCTAGGACTCAAAGCCTGTTACTACATTTTTCAAACTTTTTCTCTCCCTGTGCATCATTCTGAGTAATTTCTCATGACCTGTCTTCCAGCTTTGTCTAATCTGCTCTGAAACTTATCCACTGAGTTATCAATTTAGGTTATTTGTATTTATGGCTTTAGAATTTCAAATTATTTCTTTTAAAAATATGCAGTGTTTACCTTTTATAGTTTCCAGTTCATTTTCGAAACTTAAAGTTGGTCTTCTAGCTTCACTATCATAGAAATGATAATTGCTTTATATTCTGTTTCTGATAATTATACTATCTGGATAAATTATGAATATTTCTACTTACTGTTATTTGTGCCAGATCTTATTCATGTTATCTTATTTCCTCATGTTTTTGGTTATTTTTGATTAGGTGCTGGATATTGTATTTGAAAAAAGTATTTATGGAAATAATTTGAGGTAAAAAAATGATGTTAATTTCTCTAGAGAAGATTTACTTTTGTTTCTTTCATGTGCCTGGTGGCAGTACTAATCTAGGATCACCTTAATATAATTTTAGGGTTTGACATATTCTGCACCACTCAGATGATTTGATCGCAGGGTGAGGCTAAAGATGTTGCAGTCCATATAGTTCTTGGTTTATTTCCAGTTCACTCAAATTCATGAAATACACCTTGCAGCCCTTCTGTGCCCAAAATTAAATGGAGAGTTCTTTTCTAGATTCTCCAGTTTTGACCCCTACTATGTTCCTACTCCATTGAAGCTGTAAAAAGTGTTTCACAACCTCTTAGTTATCTCTTTTGGATTTACAAATGCTCACTGGGCAAAAGTGATTTTGAATGTTAGGCTCATCTGTTTAGATTCCTGTTTTCTCCTAGATTCCCAATTGCTTGTTAGTTTTTAAATGCATTTAGGAAGTTAAAAAGATTGTTATCTAGCCCTTTTCATTATCTTTAGTAGGTTTAATCCTAATCACTGGATTGGCTAGTGCTGGAAGTGAAATCCTCCAGTGTGAGACGTTTGAATTCTAAACCATTCTATTATACTCCTCTTACTTTTGCCTTCTAAGCAAAAAGAATAGTGCTCAAAACCTTCAATACAAATAGCTTACCATCTCATTCATAATATAACCTATAAAATTATATTATGAATGTTTTTGAAGAACCCATAAGATCCCACCTGATCTGCCCTCCTTCAACTCTCTGACCTCATTTTCAACTATTTTCCCTTGTTCACTTTGCTCCAACCACACTGAACCCCTTCCTGTTCTTCCAACATACCAGGCATGCTTTTGCTTCCTTCAAGATCTTCTCATTTGCTGGTCTCTGTGCCAGAAATTTTCCTGTCTCAGATATCCACACTTCCTTACCTCCTTTAAGCCTGAAATTAAATGTCCCCTTCTTAGTGGAACCTTTTCTGACTTCTCTGCCTAAAATTTCAGACTTAGAAAAACTCTGTTTTTCTCTTACCCTGCTGTCTTTGTTTTGTGCTGCTGTAACAGAATACCACAGACTGGGTAATTTATAAGGAACAGAAATTTATTCTCTTACAGTTCTACAGGCTGGTAAGTCCAAGAACAAGGTGCCAGCAGATTAGGGTCCAGTCTCTCTGTTTCCATTATGGCTCCTTAAACACTGCATTCTCCAGGGAGGGGGAAGGTTGTGTTCTCTCACGGCAGAAAAGCAGGAGAGAGAGAACCCACTCCTACAAGCACTTTTCATAGTGGCATTAATCCGATTCATGAAGGCATTCAAACCGTAGCACCTATACTAATATATACTACCTATTGCTATACTGTTTTATTTTTTCCTTAGCAAGTATGATTATTTAACATTTATATTTTCATTTTTTAATCTTATTAGAAACCTCTGTTTCATTTATAATATAATATCTTTGGATGCAGGGATTTTTGTCTATTTGGTCATTGCTCTATCCCCAATGCACAGAGGAGAGCTTGTCACATAATAAATATTCAGTGAATATTTGTTGAATGAATGATAGGGGAACCTTTGTTTATGTTCCTGAAACAGACTAGATATACATTAAATTCTGTTTCAGGACTGCTTTTCCAAATACCTTAAGGAACAAAAGGCAATACTGATTGATCAAGTGTTGTTTTTTATTAAGATTTAAATGTAAAGGGGAAAAAACCCAATTGTCTACTAGAGCTGGTGAATATTGTACAGCTAATTAATAGACAGTAAAGCAGTAGTTCTTCAAGTTTATCTTGCTTAAGAATTATGTGATCATGCTTATTAAAATAAAGATTCCTGGGCAGGCCCTTCCTCTGGAGATACTAAGTCAGCAAGGATGGGGCAATCCCCAGTAACGTGCATTTTACACTAACATTTCAAACTTTAAGTAACATTGATCTGAAGAACCACAATTTGCTTCCTGAAGCACAGAAATGAGTACAATAGTTAGTAGCTGAGTTTGGAAAAACATTTCCTTCTCTGACATTGCAAATGCACTGACTGGTGAATATTCTTCAGCAACTAGTTTTTAGTCTCTATGATAATTCGCTAGTATTTTCAGAAAGAGCCCAGCTTCTTCATGCCTCAGTTTTCTTCTTTGTAAATTAATTATGAACTCAGTTACACTTATTATTTCATAGTTATAAAGTGCTGAAAGTGCATTCCTGAAGCAGAACTGAATACATTAAAACATCTGATAATAAACAGAGGTTACACTGGAGAGGAGCTCACGGGCTCATGCTTCATTCTCTTGGACTTGTGATATTCAAATGCTCACCAGCTGTGTTCAATCAGTATGTATTTCTTCTCACATTTGAATGTAATCCCAACTTGGAGACAAAGGGCTAAGAAATATATTCTATAACTGATCAGAGAAAAGAATTAACTACTTAATCTTATACCTCCTTTTTTTGACCTGTTTTCTTCAGGCTCCCTTTCAGTAATCCACAAATTCTTGCTACCACCTGATATTTGAATATAAAGCATTAAAGTGTCAATTGCAAAGTTTTTGTTTTTAAGGGTCAGGGAAGGGTTAGGACATGCTAGGTCTGGATTTCATTCTTTTCTAGACTTCCTGTGTAATTTAATGCTCCTCCATCTGCACTCAGTTCCTATTAGAATAAACGAGAGATTTCAGTAACTTCTTTCACTGGTATGTAACTGCGTTTCTAATGGCAGAATCCCAGTAGATATGCAGGTACTTATGTGAAGAAAAAGCCATTCTCACTATATCTGAGTGAATTTGAAACAATGTAGTTAGGAGAATAAACTTTACATTTTCACTCAGCATTCCTTCTTACCTTCAATTTAGAAACAAGCAAATCTTCCCTCAAAGATGTGAGATTTCTTCTACTAGTCTATTGGAATGAAGCACCTACTTTTTAAGGATTTATGAGGATGGTGGCATAAATATGTGGTAATTCTTGTTTTTAGCTGTACAACAGCTTTCTTATGTCCACCTCCCAACTTCATATAATAGTCCCTGCCCTTATACACTTCAGTATTAGTGGATGGAAATGAGACTCAGTCTTGGCCAATAGATGCACTTATTCTCCTGGCCACGTATGTTGGTTCAGAGGTAGCTTAATGACATCAGCCAACCAACCAAACTTCTTGGGATATTTCTACTGGGACAGGGCAGAAAATTGTCCTTTGCCTCTGTGGTCCCTTGCTGGGAGGACATGAATCCAAGACCACTGGCAACTATCCTCCTCATCATTTGGATAGAGCCTGCCAACAATAGGAATGAAGAAGGCCACATTCAGATGGAAGCAGAACTGAGGGAATGAGCAGAATGAGGGAAATAATTTTTTTTAATTGACACATAGTAATTGTATGTATTTATGGGGTACAGTATGATGTTTCAAGGGGAAAGAATCTTGGTGATCTGGTCCTGGATATATTTATGCTTGATGCTGACACCATTCTTTCCCTTCTGAATCACATAGTTAATAAATACTTTTTTTTTCAAATTCATGACTTTTATTGAACCTATCAGAGATAAGTATTTTGCTCAAGTATTCAGGGAAGTATTTTTTCAAGTATTTTTCCCATTTTTAAATTTGGTTGCTTGTTTTCTTATTGTTGAGTTCCTGAGAATTTTTTTTTTAATAATCTGGATAAAATTATTTGTTGGTTATTAGCAATAACTTCTTTTTAATCTTATACTAGTTAAGTCAGGGTTCTGTTATCTGCAACTGAAAATGTCCTGACTAAAATAAACAACAACAACAAATAGAAATGGAGATTTTTTTAAAAATGTAGGAATTTAGTAATCCTTTGAATTGTATAAATGAGTTTTCTGGATATGTCACAGGTCTAGGCATTTTCCTTTATAATCTGGTTTTGTGCCAGAATTTCTTTACTCCTCATGTATCCGATATTAATAAATTGCTATTTCTTGATAAGGGAAAAAGATAACTCTTATAATATTAAGCTTAGGCAGATCCTAGAAAGTTAGCCTTCTCAAAGTCTTTCATAATCTGGCTATACTGTCACCTTAAATTTAGGAAGTCAAAAATCAGTATGGAAATGGAAAGGTCTCTTTCTCAAGGGGAGAACTCCAGAGAAGCTGAACAGTTTTATTCTTTTAATGGGTACCATAATTCATAGATCTAAATTTTTAACAGTTCAGGGAGAATTTTGGATTCACCATTGAAGATGTTATTTCAATGCTTACAAGTCAGATAGACTAAAGAGAGGATGTATTAATAGCTTATCATGCACACTGGAACACTTTTGAGAGTGAAAGGAGCTTCTATTAATAATTAGACCTGGAATGATAGATGTACCCCAAGAACATGCTGGGGAAAGATAGATGTATGTTCAACCTAGCCAAAGATGATGGACTCTTTTTCTAAAGACTAGTGGTTTTCAAACTGGTTCTACATTAGAATTGCCCTGGAAATCTTTTGAAAAATCAGTTGCTAGGCCTTCTCACTCAGAGATTTTCATTGAATTGTCTGGAGTGAAATCTGGGAATTTTGCTTAAAAATTTCCTCTGGTACTGGCTGAGCATGGTGGCTCATGCCAGTAATCCCAGAAAGTTCAGATGCTGAGGTGGGAGGATCATCTGAGGCCAGGAGTTTGAGACCAGCCTGGGCATTATTGAGATCCCGTCTCTACAAAAAAAAAAAAAAAAAAAAATTAGCCAGGTGTGGTGGCACATCCCCATAGTCCTAGCTACTCAGGAGGCTGAGGTGGAAGGATCACTTGAGCCCAGAAGTTTGATGCTGCAGTGAGCTATGATCATGTCACTGCACTCCAGCCTGGACAATACAGTGAGATCCTATCTCACAAAAAAAAAAAAAAATTTCCCCTTGTGGTTCTAATGTGAAGACAGGTGTGAAAACCATAACACCCTTTCTTGAGTTTATTTCTGTTTTAGTATACAAATATATAAACTTGGGTCTCAAAAGGCCAAGACCTGGTCTCTCTTATTCAAATAGCTAGGTGTATGATTTTGGAAATAATTTTCCATAGCTTCATCTATAAAAAGACAGGCTTAGTCTAAAATCTCTAAGATCTACTGAACTCTGATATTCTTCAATTCTGATCCTTTTGAATAATTCTTTCAAGGGATTAAAAACTCTTGAAATCAGAACCTACTTCCCCTAGTCTTGGACAATGATAGAATATTACTTGGAGGAAGGATTTATTGTATAAATGAAGTGATAGAACCCACACACATATTAATTCCAGTGCTATTTGAGAGTACTTAGCTGTTCTCATGCCAGCTGAGAAGATGAAAGCCCTGAAATCCTCAGAGAGATTATGTAATCTTTGCAATCTAATTCGGCACAAGATCTGACAATTGAAATGTTGAAGGACAGGGTTACTTTTCCCAGAAAGAATTTTTATGGTTGCTTGTGGTGATGATGCACTGCATTGGGTGTGTCTTGTTAATGACCTAATTGTTCTTCTGCGTATAAATGGAGACAAACTGAGGGATATATAAGTTGTCTAAAATAGAGGGCCTAGTTCAAGGTGTGAAATGTGTTTTGTTAAGTCATTTTAAGTCTGTTTCTTATTCCTTATAAGAACAAGCTCCTTTAAAAGATTTAATGTTCGGTGGCTCACGCCTGTAATCCTAGCACTCTGGGAGGCCGAGGTGGGCGGATC
>VBSM01000272.1:12897157-12922953 GCA_008086735.1 Cheirogaleus medius | reverse complement strand
AAAGATTTAACGCTAGCATTGAATTACTTTAAGAAATATAACCCTATAAAAAGCCTCTCACCTCTGTCTGATCCTTTTGTCCCAGCTGAGTTAATGCATCAGGTAAAATGTGCTAGACATTCCCTCTTCCACATCACTCTGTGGTACCTTCTCAAACTCACCAATCAGCAATCCTCCCTTCTTCTTCTTCCACAGAGTAGTTGCTAATAAATAAAAATGTGGGGTGGGGGGCATCTCTCTACTTAACATTTTACTTCTGAGTTAATCATATATTATAGCCCATTTACTAAAAATATTTTTGAGTTCCTATTCAGTCTTCAGCAGGCCTTTAGATTTTTATTAGGCCAATTTTTTTTTTCTGCACCTCTGTATCTTGGCCTGTAAGACTTCCTGACCCATGTTACAAAATAATGTTTTTCTGCCTAGGTCTCAATCCACAATAAAAGTTACCTTTTCTGGCAATGGTATCAGCTATGAATTAGGAGAAAAACAATCAGATTTAATTAATTCACATTATTACTGTACAAATGACTAATATAGATTGTACTGTTTCAGTATGACAATCAAATGTATGCATTCTATTTAGCTACTTATAATAATCTTTTTTCTTCTTTCTGCATGTTCACTAAAAGGATTCTGTTATTTCTTATATGCATTTTTCAGAATAAGTTGAGTTTATATTTTGGGATATTTGGTGCACATTTGCTCATAAAGTGGAGCTATAAATGATGGCTAGCTTATCTACCAGTCCAAAAAATCCTCATTTAACTTATCTTGTAATTTATAATCAAAGGACTCTTAATAAGTGTTGCATAAGTGAAAAACTGAATAGAAGCTAGACAGGGAGGAGGACTAGTCCTTGGAGAGGAGAATCTGAGAGTGGTATTTAGTGCTAGAAGACATTTCCTCCTCTTTTCCTGGGCAAATCACTGCCCCAGATAAAACTATAATGCTCACACAGTCTCTTTTGTATCCTGCCTTTTTATTCATACTTCTTTCCAACCTCTTCAGGACCTCTCTCCAGTGCCTTCCTAGTTTCATGAGTATAATCTTTGACCTTGCCCTTCTCACAGAAGGCCTTCTTACTCCAACATTACCTATTTCTTCTCTACTCAGACCCTTCACACCTCTCAAATAAAATCTGTCATTTCTGAAACTCTTCCTAATCACATTTTAGCATGAAAATAATCTGATTTAAATATAATACTCCAAGATTGTGCTTTAAAAGACTATATATGTTAATCTGAAAGTATCTCCAACAGTGGAGCTTTATGTAGTTTGGCTAATTAGATGAAACTATTCAGGCTGAGTAAGGGAATATATTTTGGTCAAGAGGCCAATTTATAGAGTGTTTTGACTGTTTATCTCTCTCCAGAGCCACCTCCCTTTCATAGCTTTTCTTCTTTCCTTTTTTGGGGGGAATTATATTATCAAGTGTGTTTACATAGATCATTTACCTGGAAAATAAACATCTTAAACAATGAAATTGTTTTAAAAGTATTTTAAAATGCATTTATTATTTTTCTGTTTTTTTGGGCAATGCAAATATGATTTGCTATTTGCTTTGGTGCAGTATTGAAGCACTGAGAGGTCACAGGAAGCCGAGATCAGCACAGTGTGTGCTGACTCTCTCAAGACGTGGGTGTGATCAGGCAGATCATTAGGAGTAGATCAAAAGCTACTCTAAGTGGACATTGTGGTTTACCACTGAGCAGGAGATATCCTAGTCATGGAGGCTGAAAGAGAACTTTTCTAAGCAAAGGCGAGGAAAAGCACGTGGCTGGTTCTGATGGATCTTTCCAAGCACTGCTATGTGGTCTTCTTGTATGCATCTGCAGACACTGCATCTATACTCCTGTAGTGAGTGATTCTGACACATTGCACCTGCATGTCAACACAGACTTCTCCCAAAGTACACATTTCATAGAGTTCCAGTGACTATGAGTTTTCTTTTGTCAGTGCCAGTTTTTTTTTCTGTTTTTTTTTTTTAAGGAAGTGAGTGTCCACTGCAAATTCTGATTTTTTGGTGTAAGAAATAATAAAGTGCATTTGTTATGATTTTGTGAGTAAACATTTAAGTTTTAAAAAATATTTTCTAAAGGTAGCTGAAGGTGATGGCTCACGCCTATAATCCTAGCACTTTGGAGGACTGATGTGGGAGAATTGCTTGAGGCCAGTAGTTTGAGACCAGCCTGACCAAGAGTGAGACCATGTCTCTACAAAAAATAGAAAAATTAGCCAGATGTGGTGGTGCATGCCTGTAGTTCCCTCTACTTGGAGGCTGAGGCAGGAGGATGACTTGAGCCCAGGAGTTTGAGGTTGCAGTGAGCTATGACGACGCCACTGCACTCTAGCGTAGACGACAGTGCAAGATCCTTTCTCAAAAAAAATTTTTTTTTCTAAAAGTAAACTTGGATGATTTCAATTGAAGCAAAATGATTCAAGAATCCTGTAACTCCCAGCCAACTACTATTCTCTCACCCCTACCCACATCCATCACCACCTTGAGAAAGGGGAAGGGTGGGGAGGACTAAGCAGAGGGGTTGAATCACAGCATGCCAACTGGTTGGGAAAGAGAAAGAAACAGTTTCAGACTGGGGATTGCAAAGAAAGTTATATTTTATTTACTTATTTATTTATTTTTTTTACTTTTCTTTCTTCCCTTCCTTTGGTTTTGGCAAATGAAAGTCTTTAGTGGATGTGGAATTTGAAAGAACTGAAGAGGAGACGGGAAAACAAGATGTGTTAACTGTGATATTCTGCTGAGTGGTTAGAAATAGATCCCTTTACTGTCTTTACAAAGATTTAGTAAGGAATGGGGTTCCGTTTAAACATTCTTTGCCTGTTTTGATTGTGTACTTTTGATAGCAGTACTACTCATGGATCACAACCCAACAGGGTTGAGCTTTATCTTTTCTTCAATTGGTAGCATGAAATAATTGCATTAAATATAAAAGGTGAAGGCATAAATGTCTTTGATTTTCATTTATTTCTTACCATATCTTATTTCCCTCAATAGATCTCTATTTAAAGCTCAAAAATATCTTTCTGTCCCTTGATATTGCTTTTCTGTCTAAACTCTCAAAATTTTGTGAATGTGAAGCATTCAGATGCTCTGAATGTTTCTGAAGACAATCTTCCATTGTCAAAGTAATATAATCACACTGTAGAAAATTTGGAATAAAGGGAAAAAATACATGACCTACAGTAGTATTATCCTAGTACAAACTGCTACAAATGAATACAATTCTATTTTGGTTGCTTTCTCTTCATTTTTTCCTTTAAAAACTCCTAGTTGTATTAAACGCTTTACCTCAGGTAAAGCACTCAGGTTCCCCTCCTACTCCAATGAAATGGCTCTTGGGGCATTTGGGATCTGAGGGGAATAATCCTTGGTAGCCATTTTTTATATTTTAGGATTTCATATGTCAGGATCAGACTTTCAGATATGTTCATATTTATATCTGTTAAATTCTGAAAGTTCAGGGACAAACATTAAATTTATCCTTAGCAAAAAATGATAAGCTTGGAGGATGAATTAAATAAAATTTCTTAATGAAATACCATTATGATGTTCATATGTAATATTTTGATGCTGTGTATTTGTTCCTTACATTCTTGTCTGTACAGCAAGATGATGTGCCAAATCACCTTCTCAAGAGGTCGCTACATGATGTAGGCAAAGATACTGGAGTAGGTGGAAAGACTCTCTTATTACCCTTCCTGGGCCCAGTTTCCTCATAATGGAACTGAATTAGATGATCTTAAGGTTCAGTTACATTTTAGCAATATTTTCCATATAGTTGAGAATTCGAAGAGTTTCCTTCACTTAGCACAGTTATTTTTAGACAGTAATATCTTTTGTGTTCTTAAGACACATCATGTATGACAGTAGTTTTTTAATATTTTTTCTTACAAACCTCCTAAAAAATTTTAAAAAGCTATGTATCCTCTTGCACATTTAAATGGGCATTAACGTTTCTTACCATAATTATAAGCAATTAAAAGGGTATAATTTTCAGTACAATGTAAATATTGACCTTTTTGAAAAAATCTCTTTTTAAAGCATTCAATATAACCTAAAAACTGTAGCAATGTGTTACTAATTATAATGCATTCAAAAATAGGTGACTACTCTCCCCTCGCCTCCCCTCCCCTCCCTTCCTTTTCCTTCCCGTCCCTTCCCCTTCCCTTTCTTTCCCTTCCCTCTTTTCCTTTCGAGGTACAGTCTTACTCCGTCACCCCAGCTAGAATGCAGTGACATCATCATAGCTCACAGCAACCTCAAATTCCTGGACTCAAGCAATCCTCTTGCCTCTTGCCTCAATCTCCCGAGTAGCTGGGACAGCTGCGAGCCATGATACCTGGCTAATTTTTCTATTTTTAGTAGAGACAGGGTCTTGCTTTTGCTCAGGCTGGTCTCCAACTCCTGACCTCAAGTGACCCACCCACTTGGGCCTCACAGAGTGCTAGGGTTACAGGCATGAGCCACCGCGCCCAGCCTAGGTGACTATACTTTTCAAACCAGAAATTTCATTTGTAGTTTTCTTTGTACTTGTATGTTCATATCACTCCCCCACAGAATTGTTTCTTAGTTTAATATATTTTTATGCTTAAAAATCCATCATTGTTTAATATATTTATATACTTTTATGCTTAAACATTCTTTTATTAATCATGATATTACTATAAAAAATATGAATACCCATTTGGGAACTCATTTTTTAAAAAATTTCTGTCCATAAGGTCTAACTATTCAAATGTTTCTTTTGGATTGAGTTCTCAGTATAATTAATTATTAGTACAAAATTGAACTAAATGGTATAAATAAATTATAGATTTTGATACATAATTATTAAGCACATGCATTTCTTAGGGGGATAGATGGAAATTTTATTGCCAGTTACCTCATTGTAGACATGGACGAATATTCCTTATTGTTAGACAGGGTTGAGCATCAATTCTGCTCTATTTTTCTTCTTTACATATGAAAAGATTGTGTTCATTTAAATAAGGAAATGGGAATGGAAGTTTTGTTACTGTAATATCACTCAGTTTTTTGGACTTGAGTCATATGCAAAAAAATCACATATGATCTTTGTGATGGCTACTTTATATATCAACTTCACTAAGTTATGGTGCCCAGTTATTTAGGCAAACACTAGTCTGGATGTTGCTGTGAAGGTATTTGAGGAGGTGATTAATATTTACCACCAGTAGACTTTGAGTAAAGCAGACCACCTGCCATAATGTGGCTGAGCCTCATCCACTCAGTTGGAGGCCTTAAGAGAAGAGACTAAGGTTTCCCAAAGAAGAAGCAATTCTGCCTCAAGACTGTATTATAGAAATCCTCCCTGAGTTTCCAGCCTGCTGGCCTGCTGTACAGATTTTGGTCTGAAGACTGCAACATCAAATGCTACATGAATTTCCAGCCTATCAGACATGTGAGCCCCATTGCATGAGACAATTCCTTACAATAAATTAATATCTCCATCTCTATCTTCTTCTCAGTCTCTATATTCCTCTCTGTCGCTATGTCTATTTCTATTTCTAGCTCCTATTTTTCCATTTCTCTGGAGAACCCTGACTAATATAATCTCTGATTAAAAGTATTTTTAACGATCTACTGTTTGACAATTGGATTAGTTCCTCTTAAATTTTTTTAAGACAAGGAATTGAGTACTCCCTCAATTAAGAAAGATGCAAAAAATGGTTTGTTACCTAGTCTTAACTTTCTCTACCTGCACCAACATTTCAACTAGTGTCTTTGGTGCCCAGAAGTTTTTATGTCCCTAAAGCAATTTCTTTTTTTTTTGTGAAGCAGAAGGAAGGCAATTGTGAAAGGAAACCATTTTTAATGAATTTATTTCCTTAAAACTATCTTTGTTCCTATAACCCACAGAAAGTGTCAGGTAGTTAGGAAAGTGTTTGGTACAGATTGAGCATCCCAAATCCCAAACTCCAAATCTGAAATGTTCCAAAATCCAAAACTTTTTGATTACTGACATGACACTCAAAGGAAATGCTCATTGGAGCTTTTCGGATTTCGGATTTTCAGATTTGGGATACTTAACCAGCAGATAAGTATATAATGCATATATTCCCAAATCTGAAAAAAATAAAAATCCTAAATACTTGGGGTTTCAAGCCTTTCAGATAAGGGATTTGTGTTTCAGATAAGGGATTCTCAGCCTGTATAACGTATAAAATTAAATAGAATAGAAGTTTACCAACTTTCACAAAATGATGTCATTTCAAAAATTTGAATAGCAATTATGCGGTACAACCATTTAAGGAAAAAGTGAAGTGTTATGCTATCTAGTTTCCCAATTAAAAGGTGCCCATTCTAAGTTGGGAGAAAATGGCCATAAGATCATTTCTCATATTTGAAAATCATACAAAGCTCATCACAGTCACTCAGGCGGAGAACGTAGCTGAATGACGACATCTCCTCACATCTTTAAAAGCTGTTATCTGCTTTAAAAGGAAAAGCTCTCAGCATGACTTTAATGTTGCATTTCTGGACTACAGCTTGAAAAACTCTTCTTAGGGCTGAGCAGAGCATGAAGGCAAAGGTTATTAACTACCTCACATTTAAAAAAAGAAACAAACCAACACAAACACCTGCTTATTGTCTTTAGGTTCTGCTCATAACCGTAATATTTGTACCCCCATAATATGCTGAAATAAAAAAAAATTTAAAAAAAGCCCTTAAAATATTTCTTTCAAAATCAACTTTTATTCTGCAGTTACCTACTACTACAGCATTAATTTTTTTTCTTGTGTAATTATATTCAACCATCTCTCTCTTAGGTCTGATTGTATAAAAGGATGGCATTTGTGTTGTAGAATATTTTGCCTAAGTAAGAGATTAACTGAATAGAATATGAAAGATTACATTTACTAAATCTTATACCCTAAACTGCATAATCAGATTAGCAAAATGCAGATACTTTCATTTATTCAATGTTGATGGTGTAAGTGCATCCCATGCCCCCACGTTACTGGTGTGCTGAAATTGGATTGCACTGGTTTATGAAACCTGACTCTTTAATTTTTAGAAATCCTGATGGTAGCCTGAAATCAGTCATGGAGGGAGTATTTACACCACAGAAACCAGCAAATGGTACAAACCACAACTTTTTTCCCCTCAAAGGCCAGATGTTGAACATTAACCAGCACACCACTACCTGTGTATACAAACTGTCTCTCTCAATCTCTCTCCTCTCTCTCGTAAAGTTGGTGTGGTTAGGAGTGAAAAGTTCAGTGATTATTATCAAATTGGCTAGTAAAATTTTCTGTAAATTTGTTGTGAATCAAATGTACTATATTCTTAGGAGAAAAAGATGAAGTCCGGACAAAAGATGAATATCTTGTAGAAAATGTATGAATTGGTTTCAGAACATACAGTTCTATTTGTCTCCAATTGAAAACATGTTCAGTGAAAATGAATAACTGGTTTATTATCTTAATAAATAAAGACTCCATTCACAACTGAGCAACTTGTCTCCTTCTTCTTCTTTTTTTTTTTTTTTTAAGAGAAATATCTTACAGGATTCTTCCTCTTGCCTCAAAAAAGGAGCCCAAAGTTAGACTCAATTTCCATTTAATGTTAGGCAATGTTTCTTGGCAAAGTAAAATTGTAGTGTTCTACTAATATAGAATTAGCCCCAAGGTAATGCTGCTCCAAATACTGTTATTTATATTGTTGCCAGTTATAAGAGCCTTTTTTGTACTCAATGTAATGTACATGCCCTGGAGAAGGAGAGTCAATATTGGTGGTGGTACTGTGAGTTGCACAAATTTGCTGCTTGAGAGGCTATGTGTGTTAGCTAACATTAGCATCTATTTATGCTTAAATAGCTTTCAAAATGTAATACTGAGATTTCTCTCTTCTGCTCCAGAGTTCACACATTAAAAGTTACTTCTAAGATTGACAGAGTCCAAGATTCTCTCACAAGCCTACTTATTAAGAAAGCTTGTGAGACCTAGGTCATATTTATTTTCATTCATGTATTTTTTTTTCCCACACAGACAGCCTTGAGCAATAACTAGAGCTTTATCATGGTCTTATATAATTTTACTCTTTAATAAAACAGATTGCAATTATGACAGAAAAAACCATGTAATTATTATAGTAATGAATTGTTCACTTATGTTTGAGACAGACACCTACAATTATATGATAATTTGGCTTATCCTGAGTAAAGGGTTTTTAAATTTTTTTTTCATAGGATTTGAAATAAAATTATGTAGTAGGTAATTATATTTTGTAAATATTTCATTTGTATTTGAATAAAATGTGTATTTTCTGTTTGAAAGAGCCCATTTGAAAGTTTCCTCACATAATTACAGTTTTGTCAATTTCTTTATTTATATATTTTGAAGCTATATTTGACTATTTTTCCTTCTTGGTGAATTATTTCCTTCATAAATCTGAAATATTACTTTTTGTTCTTTTTAATTTCTTGAAATCCACTTTTTACTATTAAATATTAGTACATCAGATTTCTTTTTATTAGTATTCACTTGTTACAGGTTTTTTAAAAAATTGCTGTCATAATCTTTTATGTTATTTTGTTTATTTTTATTTATTTATTTATTTATTTATTTTTTGAGACAGAGTCTCATTCTGTTGCCTGGGCTTGAGTGCCATAGTGTCAGCCTAGCTCACAGCAACCTCAAACTCCTGGGCTCAAGCGATTCTCCTGCCTCAGCCTCCCGAGTAGCTGGGACTACAGGCATGCGCCACCATACCCGGCTAATTTTTTCTATATATTTTTAGTTGTTCCACTAATTTTTTTCTATTTTTAGTAGAGACGGGTCTTGCTCTTGCTCAGGCTGGTCTCAAATTCCTGACCTTGAGCATTCCTCCTGCCTCAGCCTCCCAGAGTGCTAGGATTACAGGTGTGAGTCACCACGCCCTGGCCTGTGTTGTTTTGTTTAAACGAGTCTTTTATAAATAATATAAATAGTACTTAACACTGAACTGTATCTGAGAATTTCTATCTTTAAGAGATAAATTTAAACCTTTAACATTTTTTTTGGATTAATGGTAAGTTTGAACTTATTTTTGCCATGTCATTTTTTGTACTCAGTTTACCATGCTTTTCATTCCCTGCTGTTTCCTTTTACTTATTGTTGGGTCAACCACTCATTCTGTTTTCACTTCCATCCATAGTTTGGAAGTTCTGCATTTTTTGTCAATTCTAATTTTTAGAAGTCCCCTACATTTTAAAAATTCTTATTGATTTTAAGGCAACAAATCATAAACATACAGCTTGATGATTTTTCACACTCAGATCAAGGAACAGAATATTACCAGCATCCCAGAGGCCCCCTTAGGCTTTCATCAGGTTCTAACTCCCTTTCCGAGAATAAGCCTTATTCTGACTTCTAATATAATAGACTAGTTTTGTCTGTTTTTAAACTTTATATAAGTGAAATTCTGTAGTATTTACCTATTGTTTGGCTTTTTTTTTTTGCTGACATTACGTTTGTGAGATTCATCTATATTGTTGCATGTAGTTGTAGTTTATTCATTTTAATTATTGTATAATACTTTGTTATATCACTATGCCAAAAATTTGTTTATTCATTCTACTATTGATGGGCTTTGTGTAGTTTTTGGTTTTGGGCAATTATAAATAATGCAGTCATGAATATTCTAGTATGTCTTTTGATGCACATTAGTACTCATTTCTATTTGGTATATTTCTACAAATGAAATTATTGAGTGAGTCATATGGTATGTAAATATTTAACTTTGGTAGACTCAGCCAGTTTCCCAAATAAGTGTGCCAATTTGAACTCTCATTAGCAATGTATGAGAATTCTATGTTCTGCATTTTCACCGACATTTAGTATCATATGGTCTTTTCACTTTAGCACTTATATTTTAAATATGAAAATTTTAACTCTTATGTTTAAACATAATTTTACAAATAACGTTGGGTTAATTTTCTTCTTTGTGTCCAAATACAATTATTTTCCTTCTCCTTCCTACCTAGATTACAATCATCTGAGATTTTAGTTACACATTTTTATTATTGTTACTTCTTACAATCAATACTTAACAGTTGCTATTACTGTTTTTGTTTTTATTACTGATTTTTTTTTTCTTAAAAGAATTCTCTAGTTAACTTTTCAGAGAAAGTTTGTGGGAATAACATTTTAATATCTGAAAAAATACTTTTATTTGTTTATTTTTTGAGATAGAGTATCCCTCTGTCATCCTGGGGAGAGTGCAGTGGCTGACGTCATTGTAGCTCACAGCAACCTCAAACTCCTGTGCTCAGGCAATCCTCCTGTCTCAGCCTCCCGGGGAGCTGAGACTATAGGTGCACTAGGACACCTGGCTAATTTTTCTATTTTTAATAGAGACAGGGTCTTGCTCTTGCTCATGCTGGTCCTGAACTCCTGAGCTCAAGCTCAATCCTCCCACCTCGGCCTTGAAAATATCTTTATTTTGCCTTTTCATGTAAACGATTTGAAATTCTAGCTTCAAAATTATTTCTTTTTTAAACCATTGAAGATATTTCTCCATTACTTTGTATTAATTCTTACCTATGAGACGTTGTATGTCATTTCAATTCTTGCTCCTTAGTAGGCAATGTCTTTTTTCCTCAATGGAGGATTTTCAGATTTTTTTGATGCTCTGAAATTTCACCATGATGGGTCCAGGCAACAGATCTTTTTCATTTATTCTAATCAGAGCTTTAAATATTCTTGCCATTTTTAAGTTCTCAAATTAAAACAAAGATTTTAAATCTTTTTTCCTTCCTTCCATTTTCTTTGGTCTTTTCTTTATTTCTTTTTTCTTTTTTTCCCTGAAAAAAGTTCAAACATGATTCTTTGGTCTTTTCATTTGCAATTCCAGTGAGATATTTGAAACCTTTCAATCTATCCTCTTTCTTGGCTTTTAGGTGCTATATTCTAAGTGAAATATTAAAGCTGTGTGTGTGCGTGTGTATCTTTGCATATGTATAATGAAACCCCATGTACTCATCATCCAATCTCAAGAATTACTATTTTCCACTTTTGTTTTATCTATTTCTACACATGATCTATCTAGCCATCATCTATCTATTCCTGTGCATGTACTATATAAATGTCTATATTAATATATATCTTTATATTTATATATATTTGTTGGAATAGTATAAATTCAAGAAAAATTATTTTACTAGTAAGTACTGAAATATTTTTAATAAATACTTTTTCTTTTAACTACAATGTCATTATCACTCTTAAAAGAATTAAGAAAAATTCCTTAATATTATTTAACATCTAACTTATGAGCAATTTTCTCTGAGTTTCTATATCAGTTGATTTGTTCAAATAAGTCCACACCTTTTACTTGGTTGATTTTCTTCTTAAATCCCTTTATTCTATTATAGTCATCACTTGTGTTTCACATACTATTTTTTAATTGAAGAAACAAGTTATTTGTTCTATAGAATTTTCTGTATTTTGGATTTTATTGATTGTATCTTTGTGGCATCATTTAATCTGTTTTTTATCACTTAAATTTTCTAATATTTTGATCTAGTTACTTGATGAGATTCTAATTCAGTTTTTGGCAAGATTAATTTATAAGTGGGGCTAGGTATGTAATTCAAAGATAGTTTAGTGATGTTAAGATTCCTCAGTGGGTTCAGGTATTGTCTGCCTAGCCATCCATTATAAAGATTCTTATCAACTTTTTATCTAGTATTTTCAGCAGACGTTAATGAATATTACATTATCTATTATTAGGGATAGAAAAGTATTGATTTCTCTAACCAAAATTGTTCCACAAAGAAGAAAAATTTTTCCCTTATCAACTTTTTGGTTATCCTGAAATGGTTTTCACAAAAAAGATAAGATATCTGCTAATTATTTCACTTATTTTAGTTTTCAGAAAAAGAAAATTAATGTCCTAACAACCTCCAAAGATTGTTTGGCATAGACTTTTGGAGTTTTATTATGAATGAATAAATTTTAGTATATTTGATGTGTTTCTATCCATTATAGTCACAATTATTTTTTGATTTTCAAATTTATATTCTTTAGTCAATGAGAGTTAGTATATGTTTTTACTGAAAAGATACCAGTTGTTTCTGATAGCTTTCTTGCATTCTAACACAGCAATGTGTTTCTGGCTTATCTAGTGCATTCTCTGCTCCAGACTTTTAACTGGCCATTCTTAAGGGAAACCTGGCTCCTTTTGGTGGGAAAAGGTATTTAGAGACCACGGTCTGGTACCAGGGGTTTTTGTTGCTTTGGAAATTTTAAATGCCTATTCTGTTTATCATATAACATGTATTTAGGCATATATAACACCATGTGAAAACACATAGAAATATATCATATTATATGGGAACATATGTTACCATACAGAAACTTTAAACATGTATTAAGCAATTTTCAAAATTTTGTTAATCTTGTTTCACTCCTCCTCTGATTTTTTTTCTGGATTGTTTTATAGCAAATTGTATGCAGAGAAGTTCATTTCTGGGTCTCTATTTGTCCTATCTAGACAATGTAATGGAGTTAGCACCTATTTTATCCAAAATATCCTCCTCTTCTCCATAGGACTCACATGAATCGAGAGACTCATTTGCACTGGGAGACAAACTCAAATGACAGACTCAAGCCATCCTTCTGGGTAAAGAACACTTTCATCTTAGGTCCATGTACAAGTTTCAATTGCTGTGTAACAAATTATCAAAAATTTTGCAACTTAAAACAGTACTCAATCTCACAGTGCTGTAGATGCAGCCAGCCTGGACTGGGTTCCCTGCACAGGTCTCACAAGGCCAAAACAAAGTGGCAGCCAGGCTGAGCTCTTATCTGGAAGTTTTGAGGAAGAATCTGCTTCCAAGATTATTCAAGTTACTGTTTGACTTTAATGTCTTTGAGACTGTAGGACTGAGGTACCATTCCCTTGCTGTCCACCAGGGGTTGCTCTCACTCCTAATGGTCTCTTGTCCTCAGCGGTGGTCCTATCCGTTTTCACAGCCCGCAGTGGTATGTAGATTCCTTCTTTTGCTTTTGAATCTCTCCGACTTCCTCTGGGTACTAGCAGACTTCCTACCCAGACAAAATTCTTTGGCTTTCAAAACTTTGTGTGATTATATTAGTCCCACTCAAATAACCTCACATTTGATTAACTCAGAGTCAACTGATTAGTCACTTTAAATGCTACTGCAAAACCCCTTTGCCAGATAAGATAACATAATCACAGACATGTCAGCTCATCGCAGTTGTGTTCCAAGGACAGGGCAGGTCACCTTCAGGGGCCATCTCAGAATTATGCCTACAGTAGCCCTGCTTATTTTTATTTTACCTTTGCCTCTTTTAGGATGAATTAGCCTTAAAAGTTTCCTGAAAAATAGTCTTCCAGTGAAGCTTCCTTTCTGCCTTGAGGGTTATGTCCAGATGTACCAGAATGTCAAATTATGCTATAGTTGAGATATTTACTTTACATCTAAAAAGATAAAAGATAAATCCATATTCTAAACAGCTTTTGGGTGTTAATATGCTTCTCTCGCTTAGAGGGATACTTAAATGCTCCTTCATAAAAATATTTAGCTCTTTTCATAATGCTGTATTTGAGGAGAAGACTACCTTTAATAGAAACAAGTTCAAATTATTCCTGAGAGTACTGAAGTATGTTCAGAACACTATTTTCTAAATCTTTTCTTTTCAAAATGCCAAGAGTTCTTGATAAATTAAAGGTCATGTTAATTCTTTTGGCATTTAAATCAGCACCTTTAACATGATTAATTGACTTGGTATTTAATACATGATTGTGCATTCCACTGTTATTATATGGAAATACTGATTTGGATCCAGAAGAATATTAAAACAATTATTAACTGATTTTAATTGTGCTAATCTTTGTATTTAATTCTCTCCATCAGCTTAATGAAATGAAATAATAACTTTGCTCTCATAAAATGTAACCTACTTTGCATTTTAGCTTATACATATGAAAAATAAAGGTTTAGAAATAGTTTTATAATATAAATTATATAATAATAATAATGCTAACCATTTCCATTGTGAAAGTTATATGACTATTCTGTGTTCAAAGGAGGAAAGTTTTAAAAACCAGTATGGTACTTTCAAGGAAGAACAATTGCAGAAATTTAACTTTTATTTCTTTGCTCTCTAGAGATGTTAATTTTGAAAGTGGAAATTCTTTTATACATTTTACTTTCTATCCTTTCTATTAGGAAGAATAAAGTAGGTGGATCTGTTGAATAGAACGGAAGCTCTGTTTTGATCCTGGATCTCTCTGTAGTATTTAATTCTTCTTACTGTACTTTGGTCTTCCTGGAAAAGTGGAACCTGGGATTTGTAATTTTATCATTATGGTAAATGTTTCTTGACTTTGCCCTGTGGCCTATTACTTTTGAAAAAATCCTTAGTTTTTTTTAAAAAAAGGGAAACTCCCTCAATCTCTTTGCTAGTACCTTAGTCTTCCCTTAGGCAATAGATGCTCTCCTGAACAAAAAACAGTTGAGACTGATTTACTCTTGGTATTAATTCTCTAAGAAATAGCTATTAATTACTGCTACTAAGATCCCTGGAGTTTCCCAAGTTCCTGTCCTTCCTGAAGCCTTTTAAAAAAATAGCTTTCCCTTCCATTATTTGAACTATCCTTATAGATTTTCAGTATATTTCTCCCCCTTCCTTAAGTTAAAAGGAGTTATTTTTTGTTGCCTGAAGCCAAAGAAACCTAATTAATACATTCATTTAACTGTGTAAAAATTCAATTCTATATCCACTGCAGTTCCTCTATATTTATCATGTTACTATCTTTAAAAGCCCCAATGTTCCAAGGCCGTAAGAAGACAGATGTTCTTTTTCTTCCTTGCTGTTTTGATTTAATTGATCAGTGGATCAAATGCTAACACATAGGGAATATTCAATAAATTTTTCTTTTTGTGTTAATGAAATCCCAAACAGTAGGTTTATGTAGCAGCAGCAAAAGGACATGGAGATCAACCCCATTTTTTTTTTTTGTACATTAACCATGTTTGGAGAAGACATTATTAAATCATCTGGCAGGTTGAAGAACTATTAATAGTATAGTTTTTGAAAGTCACAGCTATGTGTGTGTCCAGTAGCCCGGGGCAAGCCAATTACAGGAAAATATATTGAGAAAGGGGACAGAAAAGTCTTGACATGGTGGTATTTCTCAGATATTTGCCCACATTTGACTTGTATTCTCACACATTCATACCATACTGGTGGTTTCTTAAGATTGCTTTAAGATACTCATATCTATTCCTTTGTGCTTTAAATTGTAGAACAAATTTATATAAAATTTCACCTGATTTTAGAGAGACTTTATCTTTTCTTTGATTACTATCAGTTATTATGCCCTTTTTACGGTTTATCTCAAAAACATGCTCAAAAACATACCATTTCTGTGCTACTTTTAAAAAATTAAATTCTATATGTAAAAGTATATATTTCATAGCACAAATGGATGTATTTGATGGATGCTAATGGGACTTACAGCAAAAAAAGAATGCATGAAAGCAATGCCAATGCCAATATTAAAAGAAAGGAAAAGGAAGAGTATTAGAAAAAAAAAGAGTAATAAGATGTTTTTAAAAAAGGAAAGGAAAAGTTTGAAGCCCCTAATAAACTAGGCTCTTAAAACAGGTGGCCAGTGGGTCAAATTCAACCTCAAAATGCCTTCCTTCCCTCTGCCATCTGATAATAACAAGTCTCATTGGTTAGTTTATCAGTTACTTTTTGATGCATAACAAATAACTACAAAACCTCAATGACATACAACAACAAACAGTTATTTAGCATGCTCTGAAGTTCAGCTGATCAGGGCTGGGTTCACTGGAATGGTTCTGCTGAGTTCTGCAGAGCACACTGGGCTGGAGGAGGCTAGGCTTGGTGGAGGCATGTTAGCTGAGGCAGATCTGTCTCACTGGTTTCTTTTCCTCTTCCTGAAACTAGCGGACTATGCCAGGCAGAGCAGAGGTGCGAGAGTAAGCAAGTAGAAATGTGCACAGTCTCTTGAGACCAAGGCTTAGAATTGGCAAGGATAATTCTATTGGCCAAAGCAAATCACCTGGATGAGCTCAGAGTCAGAGTCAGAGAGCACAGCCAATTTACATGGACATAGGGAGGGTGAAGAATTGGGGCCTTTAATGCAATTTGCCACAGACAGAACCATGCCACACAATGATGTCTGGCTATGAGGGAGGCTGAAAAATATTAATAAAAGCATTTACCTGGGACATTGGCATTGAAATAATACTTATTTTTTTCCTTTCTTCCTTCTCCTTCTCCTTCTCTTCCTCCTTCCCCTCACTCTCCTCTTTCTTTCCCCTTTTCTCTTTTGAGCAAAAAAAGGAGTAGAAATAGGTATTAAGTAGGCAGCAAACATTGACAGTCATCATTTCCTACATGGTGCTCTTATATCTTTAGTGTAATTGCTACTGGCTCTCTCTGGCAGCCTGCCTTTCTTGACATCTGCTTATTTCCTGTTCCTGAAGCCCGAATACTGAACTTTACCTACTTCCAAATTTCCCACTTGTTGCCTCCTGCCATACCCCCTTCCCCATGTCATCTCTTGTCCTCTGCTAGGAGATCCCCTGCTTATCTGCCCTGAATTTAGGAGTTGGTACATTCTAGTCATTCTAGTATCCCCATTTAATTTTGACCAATATTAAGTAAAAGAAAAATGTAATGGTATTTTTGTGGATGTTACATAGAGATTATTTAGTCAGTCTCATCTGACTAAATGTGATAATCAAAAAATAAGATTAGATAAAAGATAAAAGAATAGATGAATTAAAACTGAAGATATAAAGCTAAGGCAAAAATGAGAATCTCAAATCAATAGGTGTTACTGAGAGCTTACTGTGGGCAGTGTTCCTTGAGTGCAGTGGATATTGACTGCAACCCCAGAGGACACATAGCGGAAACACGGTGGGAGAGTGTGAAGGTTGACGTGGCCCAAGAAGGATGAGACAGGAAAAACGATGCAAAGTCCCAGCTTGATAGCAAGCGTTGGTAAGCTGGGCTTGTTTCTGACATTTCTGAGACAATTTTTGAAGAAATTTGAAAAAATAATGGGCTAGGCTTTGATGTTATTTACGTGTATAAAATCAAAGCTGTCTATCAAATCCTAAATCATATGTTCTTGCAATTATGTCTCCTTGCTGTTCTCATTGCTTTGCAGTATTTCTAGAATTCAGATATAAATGTGATTATTAAAACCAAGGTAGGATTTTGGCCTTCAAATAGAGCATTATGAAAATATGCCTTAAAAGCAATTTATAAAGCGGGTCAAGTAGTTTCTTCCCTTAATTTCAAAAATTTATGGTAAAGTTTCTTGGAATCTGCCCATATCCAATTGAGTATGTTTATATTTAGCATATATCCTGATTGAAAGGTATAAACATAAAGAAAACAAAGCAAACAAAAAACACAAAACAAAACAAAACACTACTTAGTGTTCTAATTGGAGCAGGGTGCCCTAAATTGTCCCATTGGCATTAGCACCAATTTGACACTTAAATTTACATGACTTACTATCTCTAGGCCTCAGTTTACACATCTGAAGAGCTGATTGTGAAACCATCATTTCATTACTTTATTTTTAAGAAATGATGTATTTATAAATTATGATGAACTAACATAAACTCATGGTAATAAAGTCAAGTAGTACCAAAAGTTGCACAGATAAAATACTTAATTTTTTTCACTAATGCCTAATTCTTACCTTTTATTCACCATGAATAATCTCTCTTACCCTTATCTTGTAGATATTCAATAATTTTACCTCCATATACAAGTTATAGGAATTCTTAGGCCTGAGCGAAGAAAGAGAGCAGGTCCTTGTGCTCAGCACCCATCATGGAGCCTGGCACACAGTAGGCCCGCAGGAAAGATCTGTACGATAACTGATGTCTGAATGCCTTGATCCCTGTGTACTAGGTCCTGTCTTATAGACTGGTTGGTGCTCAGTTTCTTTTTCTTCTGTGTCCTGGCTTTTTTCTTCTCAATTCCCTACATTGCTAGGACTTCGAGCTCAGCCCTTGAACTTCAGTCTGTGGCTGGGGCTCTGCTGGCTCCTGATAGATATTTTTCTGAAGCCAAGTACCGCTTCCCATCTGGTAGCAGCCTGGCACCATGGGGCACACCCAGTTCTTGTCTCAAGCCAAGCCAGTCTCCCCTTGGCAATATGGTCAACTCTTCCAAGTGTGGTGACTGTGTCCTAAGAAAACACATAACAGCATGGGTATTTTTAAGTCTGCGGTGATTTCTCATATGTCTGTTGTACAGTTGGACCGTAAATGGTCACCTCAGGCCAGGGCAATCATCTGGAGACCATGACATAAATACAGTGGGGCTGAATTTACTGGCTCTGAGTTTTCCCAGCATGACCTCAAACTATTACTTAGGTCTTTATATAAGCAAATAGACTTTTGGCTGCTACAGGTTCTAGCGCAGATGCCTAAAGGAGTGACATAAAATGTGTTGCAGATTAACTGTCTAGAGGGACTACATGTGGAATTTGAAACCATCAGAATATCCATGGGCTTTCCCAAAATAACTTTTCTGGAAGAGATGTTTCTGTGTCAGCTAATCTGTTTGTCTGACAAGCTATTGTAATAAACACACAGGACCATGAACATGCTTTTGCCATATTTGGTTCAAATTTAAAATTTAATTTAATATTCTATAAATAAAAGACTGAATCTGGAGACTATAGACTAAAGAGTATGGATGCGTATTCCAATCAAAAAGCAAGTAATACATAGTAAAATCTTTAAGATAATAATTGTCTTCTACTTAGACTAATTTTATTGATTGTTTAAATTAATTGACCAGATTAAAAGTATAATCTAAGATAGAGCTAAATCTACTATAATGTACTACATATCAGTTACGTATTTTTGGGGGAGGCTAAAAACGAAAACAACCATGAGCCCAAATGACCTTCTAGCTTTTATCAGTTTACCCATGTATTCTGTAGATCTTTTATATAATTATTTCTTGTAAAAAGGTTTATTGTAACAATAGCAATGAAAATCAAAATGAGAGAAATATTCTCTCTCTCTCAATAACTGTTTACATTTTCTCACATCCTTTTAAAATTCTTGCTACTCACATATTTATAAGTTTTTCATATTTTAGTTGTAGTGTATGATCACTTATCTTTTTTCTTTTTTCAAATAAAAATATTTCAAATTCAGAGGATAATATTATGAGATGACATGCACATATAACTAAACGTTTACAAATCTTAAGATATTGGTACTTTTTTTCAGGTATTTTTCCTTAAAAACAAAGGGAAAGAAATTAAACATTGTAGAGTTGAGAGCCCCAAACCTCATATGCCCTTCTCTAATTTTATTTCCCTTCTTTCCTCTTCAAAGGTAACCACTATCTTGAATTTAGTGTTTATTTCTCTCATGCAAGACTTTATACTTTTACCATGTAAGTGCTTAGTCTAAAGCAACCTGGACTATTATTTTTCATAGTTTTATACTTAATATAAATGGTATTATTCTAGATGTTATTCTTTTGCAACTTGCTTATTTCCCTTCACATTATGTGTTAGAGATTTACTTATGTTGATTCATATAGTTTTAGTTTATTAATTTAAACTGTCACATAGTAGGCCATTATATGAATATACTGTGACATTTGTCCATTCTCCGATTGAGCTGTAAGCATAATTATTGCTTTACATCACTGGTTATTGCGGTGATTTGTTATGCATCTTTATTATGGCAAGAGCTAACTAGCACACAGGGTGTGTATACCATTTTTATTAGATATTGATAAGTTGCTTTTCAAGGTGTTTGTACCAATTTTATAATCCTATGATTGCTTCTCAACATACTTGCCAAATCTTGGCATTGGCAGATTGTAACATTTTTGTTAATTTTATGAGTAGGTAGTGATATGATACTGTTGGAATCTGTGTTCTTTTGGTTGTTGGTCAGTTTGATCATCTTCTCACATGTTTGTTGGCCATTTAGGTTTCTTATTCTGTGACTTGTATATATTTCAATCCTTTACCTATTTTAAAATTTGGTTATTAATATTATTCTTATTATTTTTTAGGAATTCTTGCATTTATTCTAGGTACTAGTCCTTTTTCAGTGATAAGTGTTGAAAATGCCTTCTTCCAGCCTTTAGCCTTTGCTGTGTTAAAGTCAAATTTATTAATAGGCCGGGCGTGGTGGCTCACGCCTGTAATCCTAGCTCTCTGGGAGGCTGAGGTGGGCGGATCGCTCGAGTTCAGGAGTTCGAAACCAGCCTGAGCAAGAGTGAGACCCTGTCTCTACTATAAATAGAAAGCAATTAATTGGCCAACTAAAAATATATAGAAAAAATGAGCCGGGCATGGTGGTGCATGCCTGTAGTCCCAGCTACTCGGGAGGCTGAGGCAGGAGGATGGCTCGAGCCCAGGAGTTTGAGGTTGCTGTGAGCAAGGCTGATGCCACGGCACTCACTCTAGCCCGGGCAACAGAGTGAGACTCTGTCTCAAAAAAAAAAAAAATTTATTAATAAATTCCTCTGTGACTTGTGCAATCTGTATTGTTTAAAGAATTCTTTTTATAACAAGGTCATAAAAATATTCTATATTCTCTTTCAAATGTTTTAAGATTTTGTTTTTTAACATTTTTGGTTTTAATTTCCTGGGATTTATTTTGGTGTATTGTGTAGGGTGGGCATATGATTTAATTATTTTACTTTTGGATATCCAATTATCCTAGCCCTATTTATTAAATTATTGGCAGTGCCACCTCTATCATATATTAAGTCTATATAGCCCTGTGTCTGTTTTCTGGATTCTATTCTGTTTCTTGTCTGACAGTTTATCCTGTTAATTCTCTCCTATCTTAAATTATATAACTTTAAAATAAATGTCTTAATATCTATTCTTTAGTCCCTGTTCATTAAATTTTTTTCTTTATTATTTTGACCTCTTTGATCTTTCATATGATTTTAGGATAAGCTTGTCAAGTTGCATAAAAGACACTGTTGGGATTTTGATTGGAATTACATTAAATTTATATATTAAGTAAGGGGTATTTGATACTTTTAAGATCTTGAGCCCTGGCATCCATAATACTGTATGTATAATACTACTATATGTATCACTTTTCTTTTAATCAGCTCTTCAATAATATCTTTCAAGTTTCTTCATAGAGGTCTTGCACAATTTTTTTAGTTTTATTTTTAGATACCTTTTAGATTTTATTGCTATAGAGAATGGTATCTTTTTCTTTTACATTTTCTAATTGCTTATTAATGGCAAAAGAAAGGCAACTTTTTGCTTACTGACTTTTTGCTTATTGACCTACCCTTCTGAACTCTCTCATTAATTTGAATGGTAGGTTTGGGAATTCTCTTGGATTTTCTAATGTGGACAATTATATTGTCAGCATATAAGGACTGTTTTATATATTCCCTTTTTGCTATCACCATCTTTTCATTTGTTTTTCTAGGTCTTCTAATAGGCTGTTGAATAGAAGTGGTGATGAATGCATTCTCTTCTTATTTCTGACATTAAGAGAATGTCTTCAAAGTTAGTTTGGCTCACTGATAGATATCCTTTATCAAGTATGCTGGTCATTTCTCTCTTTCCTGTCAGATCTCTGCTCTTTTCCTGCAAACTACATCTCCCAGACACAACCAACTGGGGTTTGGCTATGCACTGCTAGGAGACTGGCGTGGAAGAAAAAGAGAAGTCAGGGAGTTTCTGCCCCATTCTTGATGCTTCAGGTGTCTCTGGCAGTAGCTCCATCTCCTCCATGACATCACCTGCCATAAGACAGTCCCTCATTTCATGGCCTTTGCTTATCCCAGGCAGTCTCCATATACATTCAACTCCTGCCTGGTGGCCTTAGGTCTTGGACTCTGTTTATGCTACCTCCTTCTTTTGTTTCCCCACTAGGGATGTAATAACTTCTGCTTCATTAATTTATGTCAACCCTTTTTTGGCTTTCATCTCTCCCCACATCTTTAATTAATTCCCTATGTTAAATTTCCTTCAATAGGACTATTTGGTATGGGATCTATTTTTTTGACTGGACCTCTAATAATACATCAAGTTAGAAGAGTTCCAGTCCATTCTTTGCTAGTGCTTTTGTTTGCTTGCTTTGTTTTGTTTTAATACAGTGAGATTGTATTTTACCAAATAATTTTTGGTATTGAGTTGCTATATGTGAATAATTAAAAGGTGTACATATAATTTCTCTTTTATTCTGTTAATGTGGTATATAAATTTAATAAACTTCCTAAAGACAAACCATTTTTGCATTCCTTGGGTGAACCCTATTTGTTTATGATGTATTTTTGAAAACACTGTGCTGCATTTGATTGCTATATTTTAAAAGAATTTTTGCATCTATGTTCATGAGTATAATTGTTCTATAATTTTCTTTATTTGTATTGTCCTTATATAGTTTAGCAATGCAATTTCTGTGCTCACTGTGAATTTGTGTTCCTTTAATTTGTTATTTGTTTTAGCTTTTAGGATTAATTTTTCATCCTTAATGATTATGGTTTTAATATGATTTTATCCTTTTGAATAATTATGTCTTTAAAAATTATTTCTGCATTGTTTCTTTCATACTTTTCTTATATACCTGTGAGATTTACATTAGACACACTTTCACCACTGTGTCTTTCAAAAAATTAATTACTTCCTTTAAGTAAAACTATGTTTTTATTTTATCTTTGCAAGTTGAATTTCTTAATTTTTTATTTTTTCATGGATATGATTCCATTATCAATTTAAATACTGTAATATATTGATTACAATTTCTTTGTTAATTTGTTTTACACAATTAATTTTGTCTTGAGTAAGTAAACATTCTGATTGTATATTTTGCTGGCTGTTTTTTTGAACTTTAGATTTTTGTCATAGTATTTTGATTTGCAGCCTCATTTTGAACAGTAGTTTTCCCCCCTTTTCTCTCCTTTTGTGCCTGTGCCTACTCATCTCTGATGAGTGGTTTTTTTTTTTTTGGTTTTCACTTAGGCCTCAGGTCCACAGTGAAAATCAAATGTTCTAATGTATGTTGGTGCCAATGCAGTGACACAATTTTGGCGATTTTGCAGATCTAGTCACTAAGCCAGCTATTGGATTAGTTCTTTTTCTAGTCTTGAGCCCATGTTTGTACCCTACTACTCTGCCAATTGTGGTAGGCAGAATAGTGGCTCCCAAAGATGTCCATATCCTAATTCTTAGAACCTATGGGTTGATATACTACCTTATATGGCAAAAGAGACTTTGCAGATGTGATTAAGGTTAAAGATCTTGATATGGGGAGATTATCAAGGTGGACCAATCTAATCACATAAATCCTTAAAACCAGAGAAATTTTTCTAGCTGTAGTCAGAGAGAAATGTGATGACTAGATAAAAGGTCAGAGAGTTACTGGCTTTAAAGATGGAGGAAGGGGACCAGGAACCGAAGTATTCTGAGTGGTCTTAGGAGTTGGAAAAATGAAACAAATTCTTCCCTAGAGCCTCCAGAGAGGAGTTAGCCTCTCTGACTTCTTCTAATTAGCCCTGCTGACTTCTTGATTTTAGCCCAGTGAGAACTGTATCAATGTATAGGAGTGTAAAATAAATTTATGTTTTTAAGCCACTAAGCTTGTAGTAATTTGTTATATTAGTAGCAATGATGAAAGACTAATAATAATTAGTTTTATAAAACAATTATAAGCTGTATTTTCAATAGAAGGTTAAGTGTCTCTTTTTTAATCTTTAAAATTTTTTTGGAGAGATGGGGTCTCACTATGTTGCTCAGGCTGGTCTTGAACTCCTGGCCTCAAGTGATCCTCCCTCCTCCCTCCTAAACTTCTGGGATTACAGGCATAAGCCACCACACCCAGCCTGTGCTTGGTATTTGTTGAGCTTCCTGCATCTGTGACTTGACATTTTGCCCATCAAATTTGCAAAATATTTCCTCCAAATATTTTTCTGCTCTATTCCCTCTCTCTTCTTCTGCAACTTCAACTATTCATGTGCTAGATCATTTAAGTCTATCTTACAGAATACAGATGTTTTATTTACTTTTTTTACAAACTTTTATTTTCTTCTTTAGCTTACATAATTTCTATTGGCCTATCTTCAAGTTCACTTATCCTTTCAACTGCAGTATCCAATTTGCTGTTAATCTTATCCAATGAATTTTGAAATTTAAAATATAGCACATTTTGTTTGATTGTAGAATTCTGTGTGGTTCTTCTCTCCTAAAATACTTTATCTCTTTACCTACTATATTATTCTTTAATATATTTATAACAATTGTTTTAAGTCCTGTCTTCTCTTCAGGTAACTGGTTAGCTATAGTTCTGCTTCTATTGACTATTTTTCAGACACTGTGATAAAAAAAAACAAAAACACAAAACAATGGAGGCATTTCGTCTCAGAGAAGGTGAGAGGCTGATTGCTCAGATTCCTGTTAGAGTTGAGTTACTCCAGATTGGGCCACAGCTTTAATTAGATTAAGTTCACCTGTGACTAGCTCAAGGCCCAAAATCTGGTACAGATATCCTTTTGATTTTGTGTTTGAGCTGGGAAGGTGTTGAGCTACAGTTTTTGATTTTTTTTCCCACTTTATCCTTAGATTTACCCAGACTAGTTTCCAGGATCAAAATCACTGTGTGATTATGCAGAACTATGGTTACAGACCCGCCCCCCCCACTGGTGCTATAATTGAGTGATAGAAGATGAAGTTTTGGGCCATGTAAATTTTGTTTGTGTGTGATTGCACACTCTTCCAGCTTCCAACCTGTCTTGCTGGTCCACACTATCTTCTAGAAGCTTGTCTAATTTCCCCTCTTTCCTGTATAAATTGTGTTGGGGCCAAGGGAAAACTTTTCTTTCACCCTCCGAAGGTTCACTGAAAATCAACTCACAAAAGAAAGATTAATAGGAGATAAAGCATACAAGTTTATTAGCATGCATGGGAGTCTTACAAATTATAAAATCTCAAAGCAAGGAAAGATGGTTGATGCATTTATACCATCTTGAGGTTACAGAAAGAATAGAGGCTTTGATAGTGGCAAAATAGATTATGGGAGTAAGAGAAGAGGAGGCCTGGTTAACAAAGGTGGTCTTGTTATACAGATGGAATATCACAGGTAGCAGCCCTGAGAGGAAATAGATGGTAAATGTGTTTTTCTTTTTTTTTTTTTCAGATCTTTAAAGGTGCCAGACTCTCAGTTATTTTGGGGTGAAATATTTGGTTTCCTTCAAATGTCTCTGTGGAAAGTTTGCTATTCTATCTTCCAGTACCTAATTCAAGCACCCAGGTCCAGGTATGGAAGTTTCTCTGTTCTCCTAACAAGGGATTTGGCTGAAATTCCTTTTATCAGACCACAAGTAAACTATGAATACTTTGATGCTCTATTTATCTTAATTGAGACTTAAATTTTCTCACATGGATTGTCTTTATCTGTCTTTTTTGAAATTATAATAACTTTCCATAAAACAGAGAGTGGGTTTTATCTTCTTTTCATAGAGTTAAAATATAATTTGGTCAGTCTTTCAATTACATCTGGGCGTCATGTGCTCTATTTTGTAATTACTTAGAAAAACGAGAGTTTTCCTCAAGTGGCTCACAGGGTTTATTGATGTGAAAAATTTTAGAATGGCTACTTCATAAAGTATGCCAAAAACTCTCATAGTGAGTATTATAGAGAGGCTGTAGGAAACTAGTAGTGCAATTTATTTTCACTTCTTTTTTTTTATATATATATTTTTTTATTTCAGCATATTATGGGGGTACAAATATT
>VBSM01000272.1:12877881-12897057 GCA_008086735.1 Cheirogaleus medius | reverse complement strand
AGGTATCTCCATATTGCTTTCCACAGAGGCTGAACTAGTTTGCAGTCCTACCAGTAGTGTAGGAGTGTTCCTATCTCTCTGCATCCACCCCAACATTTATTGTTTATTTTCACTTCTTTTAATTGTCAAAAAAATTCCTAAATACAAACATACTAAAATACGAAGTGGGGGTTCCTGTTTTCATAGAACTGTCACTAAACTATGAAAGCTGAAAATAATTGGCTGATTTGTAACACTCTGAGTGCCCATGTAGGAATGGGCCTGTTTTGGGATGGTTGCGGCCCTGCTGGGTTATATTTCCCCCAGCACAGAAAGAAGTTGATACATTGCGACAGCAGGGATTGCAGCAGAGAAAGAGTTTATTTCAAGCTCTGAGTGAGGAGACAGAGAAATTTCTCAAATCTGTCTCCCTGAGAATTTGGAGACTAGGGTTTTTAAGGCTGGTTTGGTGGGCAGGGGACTAGAGAATCAATATTGCTGATTGGTTGGGTTGGGGGTGAAATCATAGGGCTATAGAAATTATCTTCTTGAGCAGAGTCAGTTCCTGGGTACAGGTTGCAAGACCAGCTGAGGTATAGGCCACTGGTCTGGTTGGGTCAGTTGGGCCACCAGAATGTAGGGTCTGGAAGATATCTCAAAGACCAGCCTTAGGTTACACAAAGGTGATGTTGTCTATGGGAGCAATTAAGAAAGCTATGAATCTTATGACCATCAGTTATGTGACTCCCGAGTAGTAAGCAATTATAGGAAACAAGCTAGAGAATAATGGCTGTTTTTTTTTTTTTAAGTATGTCTATACCTTTGCAGAGTTTAGGCCCCTACAACAGTTCCCATCTTGTGTCCCTTTATTAATTTTATAAAGGGTGGTTTGAGGACACTCTCTATCTGTTTCACTGCTTTATTTGCCTGTCTTTATACCAGGTATGTCCAGGTATGTGTTTACCTTTAACTATACTACTCAGTAACGAGTATGTGCATTTTATGTGAAGATTACCTTTTTCTGAAATTCAGGAAAATTATCAACAGGGTATTTTCAATTGCCACTTCTTATTCATTCTCACTGTTCTCCATGTCTGGAATGCTGATTAGCTTCCTGTTGGAGCATTTTAGTCTATACTACAGGACTGTTAAATCCCTTTCATATTAAAAAAAGTCTCTTTATATCTCTATGCTGGCTCTGGCTCAGTTTTTCTGTACCTCTTCCAATTCACTAATACTCTCTTTGGCTAGGATTTCTATCTATTTAATTTTTTATAATGATTAAAATTTTAATTTATAGGATTCCTAGTGCTGCTTCTCCTCCCATTCATATCATCTCCTCCATTTCTTCCTCCTCACTGATTTTTCAAAATCTCTACTGTCCTTGGTGTATAGTTATTTGTTTTATGTAGTTTTTATTTTGGCTTTTTTTGATGTTATTCCTTTTTTAAACATATTGAGAATTTTAAGGACATTTGTTTTTCTAGAAGACTTTCCTATTTATTTTTATTTGGAATAGAATCTTCCCATTTGTTGAATGTCTTAAAATTACTTTAGCTCTTTTTCACCTTGCCATTATGTGCTCTGGAATTTTAGTTTGCAAGTCTGTCTTATGTAGAAGTTTCCTGTGTGTCTCTGTCCATCTTCCCTGCCTCCCTGCCATCTTTATATCTCTTGGTGTCTGGTGCTTCTGCTGAGTTCTGCAGTGTCCTCCATTAAAAAAAAAAGTGGATCAGGACTTTTGTTTGAAGAGATATTGCTGATCAATAAGTAAGACATCTGGTTCAGGTCCTGTTGCTCCTTCCTGGTCAGTCTAGACAATGGCTCTGTACAGGCTTCCACAGAGGTGATGCACTGACTTTGGTTAATGGGTGAGGAAACCCTTATGGCAGGACAATTGGGCTTGACACATGGGCCTGTCTAATCTTTTTCCTTGAAATGACTGGGGACTTCAATCCCTGCTACACAGCAGAGGGGAAAATTCCCTGTGTGTTTTGGATCTCAGACACAGTGCTTATCATACTTGTATTTTTGTTCTTTTTTGGAGCCATTTGTTTGTGAAGATAAATATTAATATATGTTTGCATATTTTCTTATATTATATCTTTGCTATTTTGGGGTGGAGGTGAGAGGTGGAAGGGTGGTCTTCCATGGGAAATCATACACCATCTTGACCAGAAGTCCAGATTTATATTTTAGAAAGGTAAGTGTGTAGTCTGTAGTCAATTAGAGGGCATTGAGGATTAAGACATGATTTCCATTCTGAGAGATTCTAAGAAAAAAGATAAAGAGTGGTCTAGTACAAGAATAATGTAAGAGAGAAAGATAAATTACAATATTTTAGAAAATAGTATCCAAGTGGAGACAGAACACTAGTTCTCAACAGGGCTACACTGCCCCCCAGGGGGTGCTTTGGAAATTGATGGTAATATTTTTGCTTGTCTTAGCTATGGTGGAGAGCTTCTGATTAGGTGGAGGCCAGGCATGGCTAGTTTCCTGTAATGTGCAGGATAGTCTTGTACAACAATCTTGTATGTCCTGAATGACTTTCACGTGTCTCAGTGAAACACCTATTTAAAATCATCTAAGTGAAGATCCTATTTTACATATTAATACTAAGTATTTTTCACAAGATTTTATTACATACTGAATTTTCCAGGAATATAACTACTACATTAATTTAGTGAACATTATACTTTGTTTTGTTTGGAACTTCACCAAAAATTATTCACCATTTCAGAAAAGCAATTCATTGACAGCAACAGTGCTCATGGTATGTAAATCACCAGAATCATAAAACTGGACTATTTTGTCTTCTGTGACTTTCATGTACAATAGAGAAAATAAATTCTTTTGAAATAGATGTAGAATTGAATATCATCTAATGAAGCATGAAGATTTCACTGAATTTTATTTATAAGTTGTTACTTAAAAGAGTTTTATATTATAGTCGTCATATATATATATTTTGTGTGTGGCAAGATGATAAATACATATATGTTGAAAATTTCATAATGAAATTAGTTACTGTTTTTGGGCTGCCTGTTGCATTTAGACATTATTCTGATACTGTCTCCAAAGGCCTAGCAGACTAGTTTTCCTTAGTCTTTTGTTTTGAAGTTCCTTTTTAAAAAAACATCCTCTATTCTCCATCACCTATCAAAAGCTATGATTTCTGGAGTCTTTGTAAAATTTTGAGACTAAATGTATGCTTCAACAGATAGGGACGTTTCAGGAGATATGATAATATTTTTGTATTACTTCATCCCATATTGTAACAAAAGGATTATTTGAACACTATACTTTTAAATATAGTCTAGCTCATTTGTGAGACTATCTTACCTCCACTCATTTCTCCCACTTCGAAAACACGTAATTAGTCTTGGCATTTATCCCTACTTCATCCAATGCTATTTTGCTCTTTCCCTCACCTTATACAAACCATTCTGGTCTATTATTACATATCTCATCAGGTTTTATACTAGTGCTACTCATGCCACTGCGCTTTTTTTCTCCAACTACTTTGTATAGTTGACTTCTAATCTTTTTCTTTTCTTAAATCTAAATGGTTTCATTATAAATGGATGAAAGCCCCTGACTACTTCAAAGTATCTTCTACTGTAGTGATGTCTATAATTTAAATTTTGAAATATTAATATATATGATTTTATCATAAATTTACTTTCTTTTATTTTCCTTTCATAGTATTCATAGGACATTATTTTGATTATTTTGATATTGTTATGGACAGAATTTTGTTCTCGAATTAATATGTTGAAGTTCTAACCCCAGTATAAGGCCCCAGTGTGATAGGGCCTTTAAAGAGGCAATTAAGGCTAAGTGACATCATAGAGGTGGGGCCCTAATCCAATATGACCTGTGTCCTCATAAGAAGATGAAGAGGCAGCAGGGATGTGAACATACAGAGAAAAGAGACTGTGAGGACTCAGTGAGAGGGCAGCCTTTGGCAAGCCAGGGAGAGAGGCTTCAGGAGAAATGAAGCCTGCTGATATCTTAATCTTAGACTTCCAGCCTCCAGAACTGTGAGAAAATAAATTTCTCCTGTTTAAGCCAACCAGTCTGTGTATTTTGTTATGGCAGGCCTAGAACTAATACAGATATTATATCTGTAGGCAAATAAATTGTCTATGATTATCTCTTTCAAGCAAGTTAAGAGGGTATTACAAACATTTGTTATAAAAGGAGTTTGGCAAAGCCACATGCCCCCCATATTTTCCTGCCTCCATGCAGTTTGGTGGACTATGAAACTAGTGTTGACCCATGTGCTGTGAGCAGAACTACTTGTATTACTTCTGGGCTGAGCCATAGATTAGTTAGAGTGTGACCTACTCACTCCATCTTTTTACTTGCTGCAGTGATTAGCAAGGTCTTGTGCTCAAACAGTGGAGCACAAGAAGCTAGATCTCTGAGATACCTGCTCTTAATGATTGCAAAACTCACACTGGACATTGTGTGAATGAGGGTCTGGGTCACAAGGTTAATTTGTTAAGATAGCATAACTTGCTGCCACCCCAACTGCACAAAATTTGGTATGGGAAGTGGGATACTGCCATAACAAAACTGAAAATATGTGTCATTGGCCACACTGTCAGGAGTGGGTGGCAGGAAAACTTTTATTGGAGGCTGGAAAGATGGTGATCTACATTATGCAGAGTCAAAATATGTTAACACTATTACCTTTAGTAACATAGAAGTCTAGCAGGTGTAAGGAAGTGGTAGGAAAAGAGAACATTAAATGCGTGTGCAGGTTGCCATTGGTTACATTCAGCAAGATATAAGAAAAGAGATGAATAGCTTAAAGCATTCTGGTGAATCAAAGGAGTCTACAGCCCTTGCATTATCAGAAAATTCAACTGTTTTGGTATCCTAAATGCAAGAGATAGTAAGGCAAGGCATTCAGAAATAAATGCCTTGAAAACCTCTCATGTACTTAAAAAGTCTCAGGATAAAGATTAGATTGAGACTATAATCTCCCCATAGTAGCCCAACAACTTCAAGGTAGCAGCCACTGAGTTAAAAACAAACACACAAAACAACAACAGTGGGGAGGGGAGGCAAGATGGCTGACTAGAGACATCAGTCACCAGATCATTTCAGAAAGAAGGAAAAGTTTTAGATTGGAAAAAAAAAACATAGCTTACATCTAATTCTGAGGGGAAAGTGGCAGAACTTACTGGAAATTCCACAGGAAGAAGTTGCAGAGCAGAAAAAGAAGGAGCAAGATTTCAGCAGAGATCAATCCCCAAGGAATTTGGAGCCCTGTGGAAAGGGTAGGTGGGAGTGTTTGTTTCTTCTCTCCTCACATCTCTGGCAGACTGCAGGCTCCCAAACAGTTGGAGAGCTTCTCTACCCTCATCAGCCCAAAAGCTGCTGCCACCAGTGAACTGGGAACTTCTTGAGAACAAAGCACCAAGCTGCCAACTCCCTCAGGGTCACTTTGCCTCACCACAGACCCAAGCAAAGGCATGAGGCTCCATACTCCTTTTCCGCCCATTGTGTGCCTTTGTCCTCCTCAAAAAGCTTCAGCCCTTCAGTTTTCTTGTCACTGGTCCCCATACAAACAAGTCCCAACACCTGCCCAGACTGTGGTGACCAAAGGGGGCCAATGGGTCCTGGGGTAACTATGTGATCCTGGAGCTTGAACATTTGGGGAGGGCTGACTTCAAGGAGAGGAGAGTGCAGCAAGCTGGGGGGGAGGGCCTTGGGACAAGGGGGACCAGAGTGTCAGCTTTCCTCCATTCATACTCTTCTCCTCATCCCCTCTCCCACTTACAGCTGCCAATGCAGCCATGGCAGTCCCCAGGTCAGTTGGCATGGGCACACCAAGAGATGATGAGCTAGAGCTCTAAGGAGTGGCTCCTTCCCCTCTGTTGGCATACTTACCACACTCAGCCTTCCACAGAGAGTAGGGCTGACACCCTTCCTCTTAAAGATGTTCAACAGACCAAGTAATGCTTAGACCATGAGCTCCCTGCCCACTGGCCCTCCCCAGTGCTGCATGTCTGGCTGCTCTACCAGAGCAGGGCATACCCTGAAGTGGAGGGACATAAAGCTTACTTGAGCATTCCATGGACAATGCAGGACCAGCATGCTTTTCCCAGGTATGATCAGGGATCAAACTTGGGATATCAGAGAACAGGCTTGCAGGCCAGATCTCACACCCATAGGACTTGATTGTGTTGCTTGGGGGCACGGAGGAGAAGAGAGCTTGGTGAACTAATCTTGGGAGGCAAGGGAGCCCATGTGGATAGAACTAAAAGGAAAGTGTGGTGTGAGTCAGAACTACAGCACACTTGCAAATCACCCCTCCCCCACAGGAAAGGGCAGGATCCTGGGCAGGGAAGCTCCCAGCCTGTGGCACCATTGCCTGTGAACTCAGCTAGTTTGGACTGCTGCTTGTGGCCAGACACTGGAAGGAGATCCACAGGGTAAGGGAGGAGGGAGAAGGGTGAAACCCACTCCCATATGACAGACTCTGAATCCCAGACTACCCTTCCTCCTCAAGCAGACTTTCTGGCTTGGTGGGGCCACTTCAGCCCCTCCCCGCTGGCTTTCTCTAGCAGCCTGGGAGCTGACCTTGCTGAGACAGTGCTTGTACCTGCCTTTGTGAAGCCTGAAGACAAGCTCACCAGACTCAGCCCTTCCCAGCTTCACTCCTCCACCCACCTCTGCTGTGGTGGAGCACAGAGGGAGTCCCCTGGGAGCTCCAGGGCCTCACCCACCACCTGGAGTATCTGGATGCTTCTCCTGATGGACTAGAGTCAGTCACTGGGGTTCCATGAAACAACACTGCAGCTGGATGTTTCTTACAAGTGCCACCTACTGGCAGGGAGGACAACTTTACTTGTACAGCCCATTACAGCATTTACTGACTTGGTCATATAAGGTGTGGCATACTCTTGCCCACAAGCATCACCTGCTGGCTTAGAGATTAAACTGTGTGTCCCAATATAATTCAGACTATTAAGAAGACCACAGTACTGGAGAAACAGAAGGAATTTCAAAGACCTCCATTTTTCCTTATCAGTAAGAAACAGGGAATCTACCCATGCACATAGTATGCCACATCCATAGCCTACAAATAATTAGCAATTAAGAAAACCACCACACTAAAGATATCTATAAGCAAGGTATTCATCCAGAACCTAGACCCCCTTCAAAGCACTCACAAGCAAAGCCAAAAGTTCTTACCCAACATATGCTACAGGCATACCCTTAAGAGGCCCTTAAAAGTGAGGGGGGAGGGAAGCCCATATAAGCAAAAGAAAATCCAAAGATAAGAAGCGATAGGTGCTCCAGATGAGAAAGAATCAGTACAAGAACTATGAAAGTATGAAAAATCAGAGTGAAAAGACCTCCCCAAATAAGCACACTAGCTCTCTAGCAAAGGATCTCAATCAAAATGAAAATACCGAAATGACAGATAGAGAATTCCACATATGGATTGTAAGGAAGTTCAGTGAGATCCCAGAGAAAATGGAAAACCAACTCAAAGAAACAACAACAAAAAAAAAAATTCAGGAAATGAATGAAAAATTTACTAAAGAGATAGATATATTTAACAGAAAAACAAATAAAACTTATGGAAATGAAAAATTCATTTAAGGAAATGCAAAACACAGTGGAAAGTTTTAAGAATAGACTAGATCAAGCAGAAGAAAGAATTTCAGAGCTTGAAGACAACTCTTTTTAATTAATCTTGTCAGTCAAAAAATAAAGAGCAAAGAATCAAGCATAATGGCCAAAGTCTATGAGAAATATGGAATTATGTAAATGACCAAGTATAAGAATCATAGGCATCCTTGAGGGTGCAGAAGAAAAAACAAAAGGCCTAGAAAACCTATTTGAGGGACTAATTGGGGACAACTTCCCTGGTCTTGTTAGAGATTTAAACAACCAGATACAAGAAACTCAAAGAATATCTGTGAGATTCATTGCAAAAATGGCATCATCAAGGTATAGTCAGGCTGGTCAATTTCAATATGAAGGAGGAACTCCTACAAACCGTGAGGTGAAAATATCAAGTAACTTACAAAGGAACACCCATCAGACTAACAGCAGACTTCTCAATAGAAACCTTATAAGCCAGAAAGGAATGGGATCCTATCTTTAGTCTCCTTAACACATTGACTGTCACACATACAAAAAACCAAACTTTTCCTTGGGGCCACAGTATTTTATTACAAAAATAGTATAACAACTTTGAGTCTAACTTAAAGGGAAACATAAATAGAAAAAAGAAATTTATTGACTTCTATTAATTTAATCCACATTTTTAGAATTAAATTGTCAATATTAATTGTAACAATAAGATCACCAACAATTTAGATTTTATATATGCTTCATGTGGTCCCTGGGTCAAAACTAAAATGAGTTAAATACAACTCCCATGGCAGTTAATGTATTAAACAGAATAACAGCCAACCCAGAATTTCGAAACCTGCAAAGCTAAGTTCCACAAATGAATGAGAAATAAAGTCTTTCCCAGAGAAGCAAACACTAAGGGAATTTATTACCACTTGACTGACCTTATAAGAAATGCTTAAATGTGGTCCATACATGAAACTGAACAATTGAAACCCACCAGTCTAAAAACATCCAAAAGTTAAAAATCATAACTCTTATAAAACAGTAACACAAGGGAGAGTATAAGGCAAGTAGGTAGCAATCAACATGATGACCAGATCATCATATTGTATTAATACTAACATTGGATGTGAATGGTCTTAATGCCCCACTTAAAAGATCTATGTTGGCTGAATGTATTGAAAAACACACACCAAATATATCCTATCTGCAAGAAAACCACTTAACCCACAAGGATTCTCATAGACTCAAGGTAAAGGGACTGAAAAAATATTCCATGCAAATAGAAACCAAAGATGAGCAGAGGTAACTACTCTCATATCAGATAAAATAGACTTTAAGTCAACAATGACAAAAAAAAAAAAAAAAGAAAAGAAAAGGATGGTCATTATATGATGATAAAGGGATCATTTCAACAAGAGGATATGGCAATCATAAATATATATGCACCTAATGCGGGAGCTCCCAGATTCATAAAGCAAATTCTCCTAGATTTAAGGAAACAAATAAACAGCAACATCATCATAGCCAGGTACTTCAACACTCCACTGACAGAACTAGACAGATCATCAAGCCAGAAGATCAACAAAGAAACACTAGACTTAATAGGATTCTAGAACAAATGGACCTAACAGACGTTTATAGAACATTTTACCCCAAAACTGCAAAATTTGTTAGGTTATTAGGTATGAAATGTCCGATTTCCTTAAGTACTAAGTTTGATAGTTGATATCTATGACATTTCACTTTGATACTTCTTGTTTTATTTTTATTGTGAAGGTATGTCCTCATTCTTTCAAACACATGGTTTGGCTTGCAATTATCTTTCAAAATTTTTTAGAGCAATTGTTTGTGAAACCATGGATAAGTCAAAAATTTGTCTTATTTTTAAATATGAGTTCCATCATGGAACCAATGCAGCACAAACAGCTCAAAATATCAATCAAGTATTTGGGAAAGATGTGGCTAATGATTGCACAGTACATCAATCATTTGAGAAGTTCTGTTCTGGTGATTTTAATCTTGAAACTGAGCTACATGAGCGGCATGAGACAAAGATGGATAATGATGAGCTGAAAGTTGTAGTGGAAGCAATCCATCTCAACCTACATGTGAATTAGCAGCAAGGTTTGATGTTACTATTCCAACAATATCGGACCATTTGAAAGAAATGGGCAAGGTAACAAAGCTGGATAGATGGGTTCTGCATTAATTAAACATGCGTCAGAAGAGAAATCATCTCAAATCTTGCCTTTCTTTGCTGTCATGACATAAAAGTGAACCATTTCTACACCGTATTGTTACATGTGAAGAAAAATGGATTCCTTTTGACAATCGCAAGCATTCAGCACAATGTCTGGATAAAAATGAAGTGCCAAAACAAATCCAAAACCAAATAGTCATCAAAAAAAGCCAATGGTGTCTGTTTGGTGGTCCAGGACTGGTATTATCCACTACAGCTTCATGAAACCTGGTCGATAAATTACAGTGGATGTCTACTACAACAAAATGGATGAAATAATGAGGATGCTTGCAATTAAGCAGCCAAGATTGGTCAATAGAGACAGTCCAATTCTCTTGCAAGATAATGCTCGACCACATGTCGCACAAACAATGCTGCTCCAACCACAAAAGTTGGACTTGGAAACTCTCTGTCATCCACCATATTCCCCAGACCTTGCACCGACTGACTACCACTTCTTTCAGGCTTTAGACTACTTCTTGCAAGGAAAAATATCCCATTCTCAACAAGCTGTGGAAAACACCTTTCATGATTTCATTGTCACTGGCTCTCCAGGCTTCTTTACTGCTGGCGTAAACAAGCTACTGTTAAGATGGCAAAACTGTTTTGATAGTTGAGGCGCATACTTTGATTAGTTGTTCTGCTTCTTGTTTGAGATATGATAAACTACACTTTTGATTTGAAATGGGACATTTCATATTTAATGACCTACTACATTCTTCTCATCAGCACATGGAACATTTTCTAAGATAGATCATATGTTAGGCCACAAAACAAGTCTCAGAAAATTTAGAAAAATCAAAATCATACCATGTATCTTTTAAAACCACACTGGAATAAAACTAGAAAACAATTCCAAGAGGAACTCTCAAAACTACACAAATACATGGAGATTAAACAATCTGCTGCTGAATAATCATTGGATTATTGGTGAAATCAAAGAATTTTTTTAATTGAACCACAAAGGTGACACAGCTTCAAACATCTATGGGATACAGTAAAAGCTGTGCTAAGGGGAATATTTAAAGCCTTAAATGTTTTCATCAAAAAGACAGAAAGATAACAAATTAACAACCTAATGTCACACCTCATGGAACTCAAAAAAGAAGAACAGACCAAACTCAAAGCTAGCATAGGGAAAGAAATAACAAACCTCAGAGCAGAACTAAACAAAATGGAAACAAACAAACAAACGAATATAAAGGATCAACCAAATAAAAGTTGGTTCTTTGAAAAGATAAACAAAATCAATAGACCTCTAGCTAAATTAGCCTGAAATAGAAGAGAAAGGCTCCAAATAGGCTCAATCAGAAATTAAACAGGAGGGAGACATTACAACTGATACCACAGAAATAAAAAAAATATCACCTGTGACTACTAGGAAAATCCCTAAGCACACAATCTAGAAAACCGAGAGGAAAACAGATAAATTCTTGGAAGCACACAACCTCCCAAGACTCAATCAGGAAGAAATGGAAATCCTGAACAGACCATTAACAAGTAGTGAGATTGAAACAGTAATAAAAAATCTCTCAGCAACAACAACAAAAAAGCCCTGGCTCAAATGGATTTACAGCTGAATTCTACCAGACCTACATAGAAGAACTGGCACCCATTCCACTGAAACTGCTTCATAACAATGAGAATGAAGGAACCCTCCCTAACTCATTCTACAAAGCCAGTATTGCCTTGATACAAAACCAGGAAAGGACACAATAGGATGTGTGTACCCCCATAATATCCTGAAATTAAAAAAAGTATGAGTAATAAAAAGAGTAATTGACACAAAACATATCATACTGGGTGACATCAACGTACCTCTTCTACATATGACTGGACCAGTAGAGAAAAAAGATATGGAATATATATATATATAACCTGTAATAAAGATGTGAGCATCTACAATGTGTGATAATCCAGAATCTTTGATGTGAAATTCAAAACAAAATTTTATATATTCTTTGAATTACTAATTTCATATAGTTTTTTAAAATCAAAAGCCTCAATGAAAAAACTATTTCTGAGTTGTATAAATGTATAATTACTATTTTCTATTTATAATAATTATTTTCTATTATAATATTCTATTATAATATTTCTATTATAATAACTATTTTCTATTATAATTTATAATACAAAATTATAAATAGAAAAGGAATCCATGAAGTTTTATTTTTCCTTGATGTTCATATTGGTTTTAGCTAATACTATTAGTACTTATATATTTATGCCTATTGATGGATGATAAGATAGATGATTGATTGATAAATATAGAGCTTTGAGAATCAATCCTGAAATAATTGTTTTATCCTTATACATCTACTCCATCCAAGACTATCTTAGAAAGAGTTTATGAACCAGTACTAACCAATATAAAAATTTTATGAGTGTATTTTTACTAGAAACATCTTTCAAAATTTCTAAAATTTTGAATCTCTGAGTAAAAATAATGTTTTGAATAAAGAAATATGAGCCAAAAGAAGAAGAAGAACAATAACAACAACAAAAAACCTCATGTGAATGAGAGAGGAAAGTATAGATTGGTGACATCTCAAAATGACCTGAGGTTGTAATTTCTGGAATATTGTTCTCTAAAGAAGCAGATAAATAATGACACATGAGTCTGGTATTAAAAAGCTATGACCATCGGAGACTTAAATATTTAACACTTACTACAATACAATCTTGGTATCTTAATACAATGAATATATTTTTTTATTTACCCCAAACCTGATTCTAGTGAACTATTTAATTAGTGAGGCTGAGCATATCTTCACTTTTATTGGCCATTTGAATTTCCTCTTCTGTATATTAGCTATTTATATTTTTTGATCAGTTTTTCTCTTGGATGTTTGATTCTTTTTAACTGATTTATGTACTGTGGGTAGTAATCTTGCATCTCCATATGGACTCCAATATTTCCTCCATCTCCCACTTGTTTCATAATTTTGTGTATGTTGTTACTTTTTTAATATAAAAGTTTTCATTTTTCATGTGGTTCAGTTATGTCAGTCTTTTACTTTATGGCCATCTTAACTTTTCTACGTGTTCCTTTTTTATATATAAAACACTATTTTTCTTGTCTTATTGAGCTAGGCCCTTTAGAACAATGTCAAAGAATGGCAGTAAAACAGTCATTGTTGCCTTGTTCCTGACTTTAACTGGAAGATGTCTAAAGTTTCAGCATAAAATAGTATATTAATGTTTACTACAGGACTGGCTTGCTTTGAGTAGCAATTAGATGAGGTCTTCAGTACATAAGCTATAAACAATAGCTTTTATTTATTATTTGACAAACCACTTAAATTCTCTTTTCCAAATCTCCCTACTTATAAAGAAGAGACTGAGTCTGAATAATCTACACTTGATCTTAGCCAAAAGGCCGAGAAGCAATAGAGTCTGAATAATCTGTAAGGTTCTTTCTAGCACAGTGAGTCTTGCAATTCCAAGATAAATTTTCAAAATGTCTCATGTCATTTCATCAACTTAAACCAACATCAATCTTATCTGTGAAATAAAACACATGATCACAAAGACACATAAACACATAAGCACAAGGGAGCCCCTCAGTCATCTCAATAACTCATATATATTGAAATATATAAAGTGGTCCTAGCTAAAAGATTTTAACTTTGATATATTTCTAGTCACTTTATAAAGTTGTTTGGCAACTTTCATTAAAGGGAATAAAACGAAGTTGAGAGGAATTGAAAGTAGAGCAATGATTGGAAAAATCACTGGTGAATATGGGAATATCCCAGCTTCAAAAGCCAGTTGTACCTAGTCAGTGCTGGAGTAAAAGTGTTGGGGCTCAGAAAATGATACCCCAAAGTAAAAAGCCTAAGAAGCAGCCTTAGAAGCAAAGTCTCTGACCTTCCTCTGCCTTCCTGTCTCTCACCCTTGATTCTCCCACCAGGAAACCATAGAAACCAGAATTCCCCTTCCCCAAGGCAGGTCATAGAAACCAGAACCACTTTCCCCCAAAGGCAGCCATAAAGTCCCAAAACATTACTTTAATCTTTTGCCTTGCCCCACCTTTCTGTGTAAGAGCTGGCCCTAAAGAAATTAAGATCCTTATTCCAGAGTGAGTCCTACCCCATACCCAGGAGGAAGGAATGCTGCACAGAAGAGGCCAAGAAAAATGTGGACAGGTGTTGCTGAGTTTCCGCACTCGGTCTATTAGCATTAGATCGTACCAATTTTGCCCAACCATATTTCTACACAGCTATCCACACTTCACTGAACCAAAGTACAAATATGGACAGTTACCTCTGTATCTTTGGATCTTCATTCTGAAGGCTCTCATGTTACATGAAGCTATGATCAAATAGATTTGCTATGCTTTTGTCTTGCTAACCTGTCTTTGTTATAAGGGTGTCAGCTGTGACCATTATGATGGAGAAGAAAGGGATCACTCCCTTTATGCCCCTACAAAACTAAATTTTATTATTATCGTTATTACTTTTCCCCTCCAGTGAGGTGGAGACTCAATGTCTGGGAGGTATAGGAAGGGAGAATGCCAAAATTGGAAATAAACAATTAATTTCCTATCTCCCATAAAGATACAAGAAGCAAAGGGAGGAGAATGTTTATTGGGGTAAGCAACTGAAATTGCTAAAGAATGAGAATTGAGAAGCAGCCAGAAAGTGTGCCGAGCGGAGGAGCAAAGATTGCAAGAAATTGGCAGGCAGCATGATAGACGAAGCCAGAAAGGAACACACAAAGGGCCTGAAATGAGTCAGACGTTATAAAAGGAGTTACAGGGGAGGGAGCAAAAGGCATGAATGTGGGCGCCTACCCAGAACAGAGGAGGGTGAGAAGAGTAAGGAAAGGGTCAAAAAATAAGGTTAAAGCTAGTTGGAAAAGCCACCTGAAGATAGCTGGAGTTAGCAGATTTTCGGAGAGCAGATTGTGCATGAAAAATACCCAGCAAATTGAAATACATGGTGCCATCCAAACTCCAAGAGGCAGGGGAAATACAGTTGAGATATAGTGGAGTTAAGAGCAAAAGCATCTCCAGTGAACCAGATACGGCAAAAGCTATTATGGGAAGCGGGACGGGGCGAGGAGTAACTCTCACATTGTTTTATTTTCAGAGATGGAGCAAGAGAACAAATGGAAGCCCATATTCCACATGGTTAAAAATTTCTTAAAGTTATAAATCAAGCTACCAAACTGTTAAATATAATAAAATGGTCTAGCTATCTATCTTGTCAAAATACTTTCTTAAAGACATAGAAGGCCAGGTTCACATTTAGAATTCCTGGACTTTTTGAAGTTGGCCAGAATATGGCAGTAATTAGGGAGCTGGTTCAGGGCCCTAGGGCCTCAGCCTCTACCCCTCTCACCCCAGCCCCAGCCCTGCTCTTCCACCCCTTGCTCTGTCCTGCACCGTGAAGGCCTGGCTTGCTAAGTGAGGGTACCCCACCTAGCTTATTTGCCCAAGCTCCATTCACCACATCCCTCTCAAAGCACCATGTACAAATAACTGCCCTTTGCTCATTCCCCAAGACCAGGGACTCCACTGGGAAGAAAGAACAAACCTGGGAAAAGGCTTATGTAGTCCTCAGAAGGGTTTTAGGGACTGTTTGAGCAGTAATTCCAGGTCCTGAGCATCCAGAGTATGGTGTGGATGCTCTGGGCATCTGGGCCGTTCTCTGGCCCTGTTAGCTCCTCATCCTTTGGGGTGGAGATGAACAGAGGAGGCCCAGCATGGACACCTCTAGAGCATGAGGGCAGAGCAGGCACCTTCTTGCCCAGGCCTAAGAGTAGTCCTTGTTTCTGTACCCTGTCAAATGAAAACTAGGAGTTCTTATCACAGAGAGAAAAAAAAATAGTTTCTATCAGAGTTTCTTCTTTGGAAAGCACAGGTACTTCATTCATAGACTATCAATTTTTCTGGCCTTTTTTGTCTTATATTGGGTTCCAAGGATTTTCTGTCTCGGTTTCCATGTACTGATCATCAGGTTCAGTGTTTGCGGTGTCCACAGATGAGAAGGAGCCAAATAAGGACAAGTTGACTGGGCTTTTAAAAGAGAAAATTGTCCATACTCTGAAATATATGGAGCCTGGGTGTCAGTACTTTTTTGGTATATGAAGATATGTTTTATGTGATTTAACCCATATTTTGATGTTTTCACAGGTAAATGTCTATTTGCTTAATTTCCACTAAGACTTGTTTCACTCCTATTACTATTTGCATCTCTTCCCCTGCTGAAGTGTATCCTCATTTCTGAAACACTTGTCAGCTCAGTCCTGATTGATGCTGTGGCTTCAGAACACCATGTGGCATAAGACATATGTCAACGAGCTGGTCATGAACACCAGGCTGAGAAAAGAGGAGAGTGGGAAGGGCACATACACTCAAAAGTTTATTATTTAGCAAGCACATGGTGAAATAACACATTCCCCTTCCTGGCTGAGAGTGAAGAGCATTTCTTAAATCCTCTGAAGAGTCAATGGGTGTATGTGTCTTCTTGAATTAAGAATTGGCATCAGACTAAGCCCTATGATCTTTTACACATTTTTCAGAAAGCTTAAGGTTAGAATACTAGTTGCCATTAGCTCTTAGAATGTAAATGGATCAGTTTACAGGTTTTTTAGTATTCTGCAGGGAAATATGAAATATAGGATGAAGAAATTATACCTCTGACTATTTGGCAGAGTTCTATTTTAACTTCTTGGAAAAGTAAGCTTTTCATTTCTGAAAAAAATCAGAATTGAGTAAAGACTTTGAACTAGTTTTCAACTAGCTTAAGTTTAAATTTAGTTCCATGAAGTGTGGGAGTGCCTACAGCCTGGCAAAGAATAAAGCATTCCTGCACAGATCAGTTAGCTTGGGTCTCTGCTGGTGAGGGTCACAATTGGGTCAGTTACTTATAGCTCAAAGTTTCACAATTTCAGCATGATGAACATTTTAGGCTGAATAATTCTTTGTTGTGGGCAGCTATCCTGTGCATTGTAGGATCCCTGGGATCTACCCAGCAAATGCCATTATCCTGTGCCACACTTCCCTAGTTGTAGCCATGAAAAATGTCTCCAGACATTGCCAAATATGCCCTGGGAGTAAAAAAATAATTTCTGATTGAGAATTTCCCAATAATAGGTTTATTTTCTACTCTTATCTGTGCATTTCAGGTAGGAAGAGGGAGAGAAAAACCTGTAGGTGAGATGAAGGCTGCTTTTGGCTTCTGAGACAACTGGAGGAGAAAGGAAGGGAAAAACAATACTTCCTGAGCATTGGTTGTGCTTTTACATAAATCTGGGCTTCTCAAACTAGAGTGTGGGCCAGGGATGCACTAAACCATAAGATAAACATTAACATCAATTTTACTTGATGGTAAAGACTTTAAAACACTTATTTTTCTTTGAACCACACACATAAAGAGAAGAATATCAAGTATGTATTAATATTGAAGTTAAAGTATAAAATTGCAAATAAATGTTGCATGTGGTATAGGTCTCTTATGACTGGCTTTGCCCTGAATCTCTATAGACATGGAGGCTCTCAAATGCTGCTGGGTTCTTTGGTGGAAGCGTGTGAGAAGCATGATGTATATTAGCCAGTTTGTATCTCTGTGAATTATGTAGATATATTCCTCTTACTTAATTTAATTTTTTTTTAGATAAAGAAACTAAGGGTCAGTGAGGTCAAGGAACCTATCTAAGCTCATACTGCTATTGTACAACCACTATTGAAAATTTCATATTACTTCACATTTTATGTGTTTCTATTAATATTATTTTCTGATGCCTTAATAGGCAGGGTTAGCTTGGGGTAAATTTCTGAAATAGATGAAATTTTGTCTTTTCTTTCTTACTCTCATGTCTGTGCTATTTTTATTCTCTCCCCTTGTAACCGCTCTTCCCAGAAACTCAAACACCCAGTGATTTTGCTCTGTTCAGACATGAACATCCAGCGAAGCACCTGTTAATCATCCCCAGGCTTGTTTATTTATCAACTGGAAGAAATGGCTGATATTTCAGAAAGGGTACTGGGCTCTATGTGGTGGTGGTGATGGAGGTGACAATAGAAGAAAGTGCAGGAATTTCTCTTACATCACATACTTAGCTGAGTCTCTTCTTGTGGAGGAGAGCAGTGGACATAGATGGAAACCAGACAAACAACTCCTCTGTGTGGCTTCAAAGACTTCTTTGTCTTTCACTCTGAGAGTCTGGTGGTTGGAGGGTCCTACCACTTATCTGGTAGGGAAGATCAAATTGTCTTGAATTTTCTAGAAATCCCCAGATGAAAAGAAAAAAAGAGAAATGAACTGGGAACCACAAACTGCATTTGCCTCATGCCTTTGTAGGATTCATATCACCTTTTTTTTTTCTTTTCCCTCCTCAACACTGTGCTGTCACCAGGGAATGAGGGAGACACAGCTGCCTGGTTTCCTTTGGTGGGGTCTTGCAGCCGCTTTTTAGTTTCTCTTGTTATCTCTCTCCTCAGCTGACCCCAGAAATGCTTAATTGGGCTATGTGAAAGTAATGCTAATTTCAGTCATTTGAGTAATCATTTGCCATTTATGCCAAATTGCTGTGTAATACTACAGTGATTATGCATATCATTATGTGTATGTCACATTATCCTTGTGGTGGGCTTTATTTGATTAAAACACTAAATTATGCTCAGGATTCTTAGACTTCTTGGTTTGTTACTTATATGATATTTAGATTATTTTATAACTTGAAACTTAGAATAGTGCCATTGAGGGAAAGTTTGGTAGAACACATGTCTTTTCTTTCCGGCCTCAGAATAACCATGACATTGGCAGCATTTGTATCATTGGCGTCTTTTGGGTCTTTAAATTTACCTTTTTGATCTCACAGTGTGAATTGTCTCCACAAATTCATTCTTTGATACATTTAAAAAATAAACAGTTTTAAATTGTGCTTATAAAAAGCTTATCTACGTTTTCCTATTGGATGTGCCTTTTTTCTATATTCATCATTAGTCGTCACCTATATGCATAATATTAATGCATGAAAAAGAATAATTGCTTTCCACAGAACCCAAATAGCTTTTTCTCCCCAGAGAAATAAAATCTTAAAAGATATATACTAAATATGAATAGTGCTTTTCTACAGATCTTATATTATGGATTTTTTTTACTTTCTTTATATTTTTCAGTACTGTAAGTTTTTTTAAAATAATAACAAGCATGTTGTTACACTTATTTTCTGAAAGTAAATATTCTTTTAACACTAAAATGTTTCTTGAATATATTAATTTTTAATTGACTTCAATATTAACTACTCTCTTGACTATTATCTTTAGCAAACACATGTAATTTTTTTTTAATTTTTTTTTTATTTCAGCGTATTATGGGGGTACAAATATTACG
>VBSM01000272.1:12825014-12873100 GCA_008086735.1 Cheirogaleus medius | reverse complement strand
CTGACCTTGAGCAATCCGCCTGCCTCGGCCTCCCAGAGTGCTAGGATTACAGGCCTGAGCCACCACTCCCGGCCAGAAAACCTTAATTTCTTACTTGAGTTATTTTAATAGTTTCTTAATGGGTCTTCCTGCTTCCTATTTGTTCCCCTCTAATTCATTTCCCACAATGTTTCCAGAGTGACCACTCTGAAAATTTGATAGGTTTATACTCCTGATTAAAGCCTTAAGTAGCCTCCTTTTTCTCTCTGGGAATAAATTTCAAAATCTTCAACATGGCTTTCCATGGTGTGTTCCCCAATTTTCAGCTTCATGTATCCCCTGTCCTCCTATTTCACGTGAAACATTCTGGCCATCCTGAACTTTTGTTCCTTGAATATATGATGTTCTCTTTTGCTTCTGAGCCTTCATGGATTACTTACTCCAGGAAGCCTTCCTTGACTTTAAAATCTGGATTAGTTCACCTTCTTTCTGCTCTTTTACCACCCTCTACGTCCCCTCTGCTGAACTTGTCGTTCTATACCCCAACTGTTTCATTATCTATTTCCCCATTCCTCCCTTAGGCTGGGGGAGGACTGTCTGCCTTGTTTATTTTATACCCAGGGTTGCACTTTTGTGACACACAGAAGGTGCTCAGTATATATGGGGTGGATGATGAATGGATGCCAAAACAACTCTATGGATACCAACACTTTGATAACATTGACGAATTCCTCTTTGTCACAGCCAAGAGGCATTCAAATATTTGTTGAATTCATGAAAGGAACAATAAATGAACAAAAGATTTTTTAAATTCTTTGTATTTTCCTCATTTTCCTCTGATTGTTCAACTGCTCATCAACAACGGTGGTATGTGGCCACCCACTCAGCCTATATATATGTGGAGCAGATAATGGCTCACATAATTTATAATGTCATGATATTTGGAAGCATTTCCCACTGCGAGTTCTCCCTAACCTCAGCCCAGGAAGCAGTGGTATGAACGGCACTGGTTTTGGCCAGCTTTGAACACATGGTCAGCATAGGAGACCAAAACAGCCATGATCTAAGTGGTGGACAGCAAGGTCGTGACTTTGGTGGATACCAAGATTTTCCTCAGTTAAAGGAGAAGCTTAATACTGGGTTCCAATTGTAGTGATGTTTCCTTTATTTAAGTTTGAATGTAGCAGAAGCCTTACCAATGAGTGGTTACTGAGAGACTGGGTCATGAGTACATTTGAGATATAACTCAGGTCTTCTGGAAATAGGTTGGTAATTTTGGAAAACTTGATATTCCTCAATATGACTAAATGGGCATATTTGATTCCTATCTTTACCTGTAGGTAGTCAGGGAAATATTATTATGTACTTAAAAGTTGTATTCCCAGGCTGCTGTGACCAAGAGAAATAAGGTTATATAATTTTACATAGGTACCTATTGGACTCTGACCCAAATCACCAGACACCCTATTAATAAAGCAAGGATAAATTCATTAAAACTCACTGTAATTAAGGAGACCACCACCTTGACAATCAAGGTAGTGTCTTAGAAGGAGAAAGTCAGAAGTGGTATAATTTTAAAGCTTTGGGATCTGAGCTCAAGTGGGTTGAGGTAGATCTTTTAAGCTGAAGAATTGATTTGGATTGGGCAAAATTCATGACATAATAGTTTAGAATTGCAGGACCCTGCAAAGTGAGGGTCTTGAAACCAACCTTGGTAAGTAAACTTGGTGTGATAAGCAAATGTTTGCCCAGGTGAGCAAACTCTTGTCTCTGATTATTGATCTATGAGAATTTCCAGGAGCAAACAGTGAAGTTTTTTTTTTTTTTAATTGGTTTACAGCTTTATCGTTCCCAGGCAACGTTTCCTGGAACAAATAACTGATTCCTGTTGACATAGCTGGTCTATATTCTTAAGTCATGTCAACACAGATAGTCCCAGCACTCATATCTTTTAGTTGTTTTCATTCTTGAACACCTTGAGACCTTTATGTGTCTCAATGGTTTTTAAGAACAGGTTTTGAAAAGGAGAAGGAAGGAGGGGATAAAGCCTGAGCAGGGGAAGAAGCACCACTGAAAGAGGGAATTGTGGGCAGCCTTGAGAAAATGAGGGTGACAAAAATAAACTACTTTTGTAAAATTTTGTTTGAGGTAAGGCTTCAAGCCAATAGAATAATCAAACACAGGTTTGATCTTCATTTCCAGAGATATCATCTGTAAAAGTGAACCACTACTTTTAAGTAATTGAGATTGACCTCTCTTGCCTCACCCCAGGTCGCTATAGCCCATGGAAACAGACATTCCACTGATGCTGTTGGGCTGGATGACTGCTTTTCACCTACTCTTCTTTCAGAGTCCGGGCATTTGAACATCAAGGTGATGAGTGAAGAAGTACTGCAAGGATGTGATAATGTAGTCCCAGGGCAAAAAGAGAACCAGGTTCTGACATCAAAATAATTGTGGATGTTTGATTATCTGCGCTCAGTGCTATGAAACACTGCATTTAGTAAATAGCTTAGGTAGATACTCTCTCATTTACTCATTCAACGTCTTTACAGTGACAGTGGACGTTTGCAAGGTTGTAGATTGTAGAAATTAAAAGCCCAAGCCCTGGAGTGAAATGGAATAGGATATAAATCCTGACCCTAAAATGTTTTAGTTTTGTCATCTTAGGTAAGATGTTATTAACACTTACTTGTAACTTCAGTTTTTAATCTATATATCTCAGCCTCATTTTTTGTCACGTATAAAATGGAGATAATTCATAAATTCCTGATAAAATTGTGGTAAATAATAATAACAGCTATATAAAACTTTCAGTCTAGTTCATAGTGTGAACTCAATAAATGTCAGCTATTATTATTATTATTAGGCAGTAAGGTATGCTTTGTGGCTCATTTGAAGATGAGAATCATAGAAACATAGATTCAGAGAACAGCAGAGTTGAGAGGGCTCATAGAGATGTTCTAATCTAGCACCTTTATTTTTTAAGAGAGGAAACATTTAGACTCAAAGGAACAATAATACCCCGAGTGAAATAGCCAGTTAGGAAAAGGCAGGCATCGTGTTTCCATTGCTTGCTTGCAGGCCAATGTTTGCCTGTTAAGAACGGCTGTGGGAAACGTGCCTCTAAGGTTCTGGTGATAATCCCTACTATAGAGCCTTTTGTTCATCACTGTAGAGGGTTAGAACCCTGGTCCAATTTGCAGTATTTTCAGTGGAGAATAGAAAGTGGTCAGACATAATTTTGAGTCAGACCCTGCAGTTTGCTGGGCACAGTTTCATCACTTGGCAATAACTGATATCCTTAGAGCATGAAGTAAATATTTAAGATTAATAAGCCCTATGGGAATGCTAAGCTCCTGATCTGTTGACACATTCTTCCTGTAGTCAGAAATTCCTCTCAGCAACTTGTCTTGCCAATAATATACCAAATATTATTGAAAGAACAAACGGCTGCAAGTATTGAAAACCTGTCTTTTTAAGAGGTTTTCAAAATAAATGACTAGAAAACATAGAAAGTGAATTTGCTATGAAGTAAAAATAACTGTTGAGAAGTTATTATTTCTATTTCTAAATCAATAAAATTTTATTGAGCATTTGCTTTGTACAAAGCACTGCAGGTGATTTTAAACATGTTATTTTTGCCCTTAATGTGCTGGCAATGTAGAGGAAAGATGAAATGTAAGTAAAAGTTAAATAATAAAATGTGAACAAGATAATATTTGAGAATGAAAACCAGAAAGCATTGATAGACAGAGCCTGATGAATCACAAAATGAATGGTTCTGTTGCCATGTGCCCAATATACATGCCCCCTTCTTTTAGTGACAGTACTCAGTTCAGTTTTTGGAATCATTTTCCCTTGCAGTCTTTGGGAGCTATGAATCAAGGTGCTCGACATTTCTCTAGTCAAGGAGAGATCATGTGAACCAGATCATGCCTACTGGACTGTCTTCCAGAATTACTCAAAGATTGAAAAATGTAGTTATAGCTGATGAAATTGTTAACCCCCTTTGGCCAACCTGGTTGCTGATCTTTGCTAAGCTATGAATTTCTAGCATTTCTAGCATTCTGGTCAATTCCTATGCCTTTACCTTCTCAATATTCTTGGCATAATCTTTTCTGCATGAGTTAGACTTGGTGTATATAGTGGTGTCAGATAGAAGGGAAGGAGATGCCACTTTGCAGTATGGATGTCTAGAAGAGAGAAGGTGAAATATGAGTAGGACTTGCAAAGGGGAAGAGAATAAGCAGAGTGACAGAATTTTCAGTTTGGTGGCCTCCTATTATGTCTACTTTTGGAACACTGTTGGAACCACTTCCTTAGCTTCTAAGAAAGCTTGTTCACAAATCCTGAGGATTTAATGCTTTGCTAAATGCAAAAAATCAGAGCAGTAGAGTTAGAAAATATTTCAGGTTCTTAGTTGAGTTAAAACATATAAAAGACTATTAAAATATATAGGGCTACAGATGTAACTATAGCTAAGATAATATTCATTTCTACCTTGAAAATATCTTCAGAGTCTCTTCTCATTGTATTTAAAATCTATTTTTCTTACCTTAGCTCTACGATAACTCACTTTTAATAAAGAAATTCATTCTTTCATCTTGCAAGATTCAGTAAATCTAATCTGTACTTTCATCACAAAACAAGATAGAGTATTTGGAAATTATATTATCTCCTTTTGCTAGTTCTTGTTAATATTTGAAATCATATATCATTCTTGTAAAGAGCTCTCAGGCACTAGTGAATATAATTCCCTAAATTCACTTTACATATGAAACAGTTGTATTCTTTGATTAAATAATGTGGGTTAAATTCTGTCTGGTGATACACATATTCTTCCTAAGCCAGTAAGCAATAAGTACCAATATTTTGGGCTAGAATCGGGTCCAATTAGCACTCTAAAAAAAACAGTTTTACTGTTGGCAAAATGGAAATGTGAGGAGGAACTGGGAAAAGGAAAATGGAGAGATTAGCGAAGTCCACCTCCTCCCTTTCTCTTCTGAATGTATTATTTTCTTTTTCTAAACCAAGCTCTCTTTAAGTTCCAGAAGAGGAAAATCTTTTTTCTTAATGTGATTTTTTTTAAAGGAGGAATTTTAAGGGCATTTGTGCTTTTCTGCTTGTGGAATCAAAACATTTCTTACATTGATTTTTATAGCAAACTGGTAATGTCTACATTTGAATTTCTGGCAAGCCCTAGAACATAACACTATACTTGTTTTGCATTTATTCTTCACTAGCTGGATGAATTTTTAAAACATGAGACAAATCAAGTGGGAAGATTAAAATCAGATGGTTTTGCATAGACTACCAGTAATGAGGGGTAAAACTGGCATTTTTCCATCTGCTTATTTGATTATACATTTTAAACTTATTTTAAAGGCCAAACTAAGAAGAGTTGGAAAGTATTGTTGAGATCCAAAACGGAAAGTGTTTCTTAGTTGTTTTTATAATGCATTTTGAAACTTTAAAATGCCTATGGCCAGACTATGTTAGAGACACGATCAAGTAGGTTTTTCTTTGCTCAAAGCGTTTATTAAAAAATGTATTTGTGGCAGAGACTTCTCATTTAGTGTATCTAAGGGAGATCTTTTGGGAATTTTGCTCTTATCTGTTTATGTTGCCATGGGAATGTCCGTATCTTTGGAGAGATATAGTACTGCTTTTCAGGGTGGCGAAGCAGAGAGAGCAGGGGCCTGGTGGTTAAGAAATACTGTATCTACCTCTGGCCTCTGCTAGTTGTAGGACTGTGAGTAAGAGATTTAAGTTCTCAGAACTTCAGTTTTTTTTTGTTTTTAAAATAAAATTGAAGCAATTTCCCATAAGGGTTGTTATGAGCATTAGAAGTAATATTAATATATTAGGTAAAAATACTGGGTGCATCAGAAGGCATTCAGTAAGCAATAGTAATTGTTATTATTGATGTGATCATGAAGAGAGATATAAACATGTAAATGTTCCCTGCCTGACTCCATGCTTCCATCTCTCTTAGAGCACTTTCTGTCCTTGTCAGCTCAATCCCTGGGTCCATTAGTGATGTAAAATGAGAAAAAAAATGCTAGAGAAGGAACGGGACTGAGAAGCGGAAGAAAAAGGGGGAGGGCTGAGGCAGAGTGCCCCCTATTTCATTTTAAGAGCTAGGAAAGTTGGGGTGACAAGGCCGCAGCACAGGTGGGTGTCAGAAACAGTTTGGTGGTTTGTTGAGGTCTGCAGGTGCACACTTGTTCTCTGTCTGCACTGCCCACTAAGGCAGCCACTGGCTGCATGTGGCTATGGAGCTCTCAACTGTGGCCAATGTGAATGAGGAATTTGAAATTTCATTTCATTTTAATTAATTTGAATTTAAATAGCTATGTGTGGCTAGTGGCTACTTTATTGTACATCACAACTCCAGAGAATCTAGAGGATATCAGAGACTGAGGAAAGGAAGGAGAGGAGAGGAGAGAAGGCAAGTATTGTCATGGATTGTGAATTAGATCTTCCTTAATATTTCTTGGGAGATGAGACTAAAATATCAAAATTTATCTCAAATTAGTTTGGATGGCTGGATTGCATACACACACACACATATGCACACATATATGACTCACAGCTAAAGACAGGATGCATGGGTCCCTGGTTAATATTACAGATACATGGATAATAATAAAAATGTCCTTTTATTAACATGATGATAATTGATAATTTTTATGGAAATAAACTCATAATAGAAAGAGGTTATTTATAGAAATTATTTTCATTTTGAATACACACCCATGGCCATACTTTTCACCTAAAACTCAACCTGATATATAAATATTAAGTTTAAATATTTGATTTAGAAAAAGAGAACTAAATTGGAACTAATTTTCTATAAGCTTTACACTGTATACCAGGATTTGTTTGGAGATATATATATATATATATATATGTATCCCTTTTTACCCTCTTTATCTGCCTGGCATCTGACAGCCCTTCAATATGAGTCTTGTTCACCTCCCACTGTGGAAAGTGAAAATGTCAAATGCTTTTCCACGCTCCTTGCAGCTAGAGTGTCAACATTTGTCCCTTACTTTACCAGTGTTCCCGGGCTCTAATTGGGAACTAGAGACCTAAACATACAGAGTATGTGGGGAACTCTCTGACGGTGGTGGCAATCGCAGGAAGAGTGAGTCTTGAGGTCACAAGGACAGCAGTCTTGCCCCAGTGCCCAGTGATAGTGATTCAAGCAGTAAAGCCTCAGCATGGATATTCAGAAATGGCAGTAGGGGTGTCCTCACTAAAAATGATTCTGAAGAAAGATTTTGGACATATTTCCTGCTTGCCTAACCCCAAAGCTGATTATTCACCATACCCAACAATTCTATGAACTACTCAACATCCTTTTAATGAATTGAAGTTTTGCTTAAATTGGGCAGAATTGGTTTTTGTTCCTTGCAACTAGGCTCTGACTGATACAGATACTCGATGGAGTCTGTAACCCCCAAATCATTGAAATCTATCCTATAAGACCTCATTTATTATAACTATATGACCATCAAAAGTTAAAAAAGTTATATGTTATGAATAGAAGCCATAAATTCAAAGCTGAGGAAAAGGTGCATGCTTCAAGTTACAGCTAGTGTTTGCTCAATAGTATAAACTGCATCAAAACACAGAAAGAAATATAATCTTAGAAAAGATCCTTGGTTTGGGAAGGAGAATATCAATTTATCTCCATTATAGTGAACTAAATATGAACTTAATGTGAATAAGTTCACATATAGTGAACTTAATAATGGAAGAGTCTACTCTGTCTAAAGGTTCATGAACCCTGAATGACATGTTAAAAGTAGTGATGCTTTCCTTCTGCTCAAACGTGTGAATCCAATGACACTCAGTACCCTTCATCTTCCATTCTTTCTCTCCAAATTTGATATCAGTGATATTTCTAGTCAACACTGTGGCATCCTATCTAAAAATTCGATCAAAGTATTCAAACACATACTAATCTCAGTCTACAATTTGATCATGCCTTTAGATTTGTAAAAAGCAATACAAATATATAGTCAGAAGATCCATTCTTGGAAATTGATATGCAATATATGAATTATGAAAATATAAATTTTCTCTGCATATTTTAATGGGAACTTCAGTTAAAAAGTAGATTGGGCTAGAATTTTAATGATGTTGGACAGTGTCATCTTGGAGCAAGAAGTCTGAGATACAATCCCTTCGTAACAAACAAAATAATGGCATTTAATTATATTAAAAAAAATATTCTTCCATCATTTGCTTTGTGTTTACACAACATGAATTATCACTGAATGGTAGACATGCATTAAGGAAGGAATAATGAGCATTCTTTCCTTTTCACATTTTAAAGTTCTAAATTGCTACATACTTTATATTTAATTACAAAAAAACTCAGAGTTGTGTTTTATATTTATAATTGAACCATTTTGTACTCATTATAAACTAAAATCTTCAATGTTGCCATTCTTTCCCAGAATGGGAAAAAATATATAAAACTTGGAAAATAATTTTTCTTTAAAATTTTGTTATAAAATTTTTCAAACATGCAAAAAAGTAGAGTGAATAGTGCAGTGTACTCCTGTATCTCTTCTATAGCTTTAATGATTGTCAATATTCAGCTGTCTTTTTTCCCCACCCCTGTTACCCCACCCCGCCTTTTCTTATTTTTGCTTGTAGTAATTGAAAATAAATACAAACGCTATGCCATTTCATCCCTGAATAGTTTAGCATGCATTTCCCAAAAAAGTAAGAACATTTTATAATATAGCCACAGTGGCAATATCATATCTAATAAAATTCATAAATAATTCTCTAATATTATTTAAGGCCTACTCCATGTTCAACTTTTGTTGATTTTCTTAAAAGTGTCTTATTGCAGTTCACTTAATGCAAGATCTAAACAAGGTAGTTCCCACATTTTATAGTTATTGTATCTTTTAAGTCTGTCCCCTCCTCTCTTCTCTCCAGCTCCCTCCCCTATCACTCACCTTGTTATTTTAAGCTCTTGGCATAGTGGAGAAATCAGATCGATTGATCCGTATGAGGTCCTACTTCCTGGATTTGATTGTTCCTTCTTTGTGGTATAGTTTTCTTTGTTTCTTTTATTGTGTAGACTTAGTTATATTTAAAATCTGGTTCCAATTTTTTTTTTAGTCCAAAATACTTTATAAATATCTCGTGTATTTCACAGTGCCCAACTTAGGAAGCAGATAATATCCCACTTTAAAAGTTTTAATTTTTATTGATATATAATAGTTGTATATTTTTATGGGGTACATGTGATATTTTGAAACAATCATATTATGTGTAATGATCAAATCAGGGTTATTGGGATATACATTCCACCTCAAACATTTATCATTTCTTTGTATTGACAACATTCCAAATCCATTCCACTTCTCTAGTTATTTTGAAATATACAATAAATTATGGTTAAATATAGTTGCCCTATTATGCTACCAAACACTAGATCTTATTCCTTCTACCTAACTGTATTTTTGTACCCGTTAGCCAAACCCTCTTCATCTTCCACCTTCCCCCATTACCCTTCTCAGTCTTTAGTATCTGTCATTCTACTCTATACCTCCATGAGATTAATTATTTTCAGCTTTCACATATGAGTGAGAACATGTGAAATTTGTCTTTCTGTGCTTGGCTTACTTATATCACTTAACATAATGTTCTCCAGTTCCATCCATGTTGTTGTAACTGTCAGGATTTCATTCTTTTTTATGGCTGAATTATATTCCATTGGGTATATATTCCACAATTCCTTTATCATTCATCCATTGATGGACACCTAGGTTGATTTCATATCTTGGCTATAGCGAATAGTGCCGCAATAAACATAGGAGTGCAGATACCTCTTCAATATACTGATTTACTCTCTTTCATATATGTACCCAGCAGTGGGATTGCTGGATCATATGACAGCTCTATTTTTATTTTTGATAAACTTCCATACTGTTTTGATGGTAAAATTAATTCATAAATTCAGGAGATGAAACTAATCCTTTCACTGTAATTCTTTCAGCATTTTCCTTCATAATTTTGGCTCCTTTTAATGACTATTGTATGAATCATATTCTTTACTTAGGGGTGCAAAATGCTGATTTTCCAACTCTCTCATTCCTTTTGCATTTGTTAGCTGGGATTTTTTTTTTTTACAGAAGTTCTCCTCATCCTTTAATTTTATGAGGTTAGTTGGCCAGTTTATTCCAAAAAGGCAGAATAAATGCTGAATTATTTATCTTTAAAGACTACTTCTTAGAGGAAAGAGTTGGAGTCAGAAATTGATGCTGTGGTGTATCACTGACCTTCCTTAAGGACCAAAACAGTCATTCTGCAGCTGTGGGGAAGGTTGGATGTTGCCTCTTAGGGCTAACCCTCCACACTACTGCATTCCAAGTTTTGTCTTAAGAACTCCAATCCTCAAAGGGTACAGTATGGTAAGGAGATAGATGAAACAATAACACACTGTTGTGGCTAGTACGATGCTAGTTATAGGAGGAGAATGTGTGACCTTGGACATTTTGCATGCCTTCTCTGTGACTTAGTTTCTTTATCTGTAAAATGGAGATAATAGAATATCCTTAGAGAGTTAATGTGAGGATTAATTCAATCGCTATATGGAAAGAGCACTGAACATACTAAGCATTCAATTATTATTTGATTATTAATAATTATTATTATTCATGTTAGCTACATTATAAAGAAACTGAAAATTAAGCCTGAAATACTGTGCTTAATGGTGAAATATTAGAGCCATGATATCATAACTAATGTAATTAAATGAGAAAAAGTTGAAATATAAATATTGGAAGGAAAAAGGCAAATGACAATTATTTGGAGATGACTGTATACATAGAAAACCCAAATAATCAACAATAAAATTATAGAAGCAGTAGGTAAGAACTTAAAGTAGCTGACTACAATATTAATGTGCAAAAATCAATAGTTGTACAACATACAAAAGCACAAAACATAATCGAATGATTACATTTACTATAATAAAAAAATCTATAAATAAACTTCATAAAACTTCATAAAATCTATGTGAAAAAGCTTTACATTGCTTTTGAGAGTCCAAGATAATTTGACAAACTATAATGATATATAGCTTGTTCTCAGAAAGACCTTATTATAAAGATACTAATACTACATAAATTAATCTATATGTGTAATATGAACCCAATAAAAATACGACATATTTATTCTAAAGCTTACATGGAAAAAAACAGAAGATTAGCTGGGAAAATTCATAAAACAATACATAACTATGAAGCACTAATTATACCAGGGTTACCTGAGTCGTCTGCTCGGTATCTCACAAGGCTGTGATCTTATCTGAGCCTCAGGATTCTCTTCCATGGTAATTGAAATTATTTGCAGGGTTCATTCCTTGCAGTTGTGGGATTGAGATCCCTTTTTTTGTGCGGGCTGTTGGCTGTGGATTGTTCTCAGCACCTGGTGGCCACCAGGTCTTAGCCATGTGGCCATCTCACAACATGGCAGTTTACTTCTTCAAGTTCAGTGGAAGAATCTCTGTCCAGTGAGCTACTAGTGAGTCTTATAAAATCCAATGTCATCACAATAGTAGCTATCCTATCACCTTTGCCACCCAGTGTAACCTAATGAAGGGGGACTATCCCAGCATATTCACAAGTCTCAGTCAAGGGTAAGGGATTAGACAGGGTATGCTTACAAAAAGGTAGAAATCTTGGGAGCCATCTTAGAATTCTGCCTACTGATGCTATTTTAAGAATTCTTCCTTGCCATTTGTTATCATGGGTTTTATTATGCTGTATCTAGATGTGAATTTCATTTTTATTTATCTAATATTGTAATTTATTGATCTTTAATCTGTGGATCAAACAATTTCATTAGCTTTAAAAATTCTTAGGCATTATCTCTGAATATAGTTTCTTTTGTTCTCTTGATCTTTTTGATTGACATGTAATAATTGTATATATTTATGGGATATAGAGTGATATTTTGATACATGCATATAATGTACAGTGATCCAATCAGAGTAATTAGTATATCTATTACCCAAAATATTTATCATTTCTTTGGGTTGTGAACATTCAAAGTTCTCTATTCCAGCTTTCTGAAAATGTGCAATAAATTATAGTTAACCATATTCACCCTATAGCATGGCAGAACACCAGAATTCATTCCTCCTATCTAACTGTAATTCCAAATACAGTTTTAAACCATTCATTTTTTTGCTTTCCTTTGGGAACTCCAATTACTGTATGTAACATGTTTTTACTATGTCCTCTATGTCTCTTAAACACTTTTCTATATTTTCCATTCTTTGCTTAATTCTATATATTTTTTTCTGAGCTATCTTCCAGTTCTCTTTTATCCAAATCTAATATACTGCTGAAACAAAACACTTGAGTTATTAATTTTTGTTTTAGTTTTTGCCTATATAGCTTCTATTTGGCTCTTTTTCACACTGACTATGTAATTTTTTAATAATTAACTCTTGCCATAATTTGTTTTATGTTCTTAAACATAGTAAGTACAATTAAAATTTTAACAGATAATTCTAACATATGAAGCTCATTGTGCGGTTTAAGATAGACTTACAGTTGGCAGATATCCTTCTTCCAGCATTGTGTGTGCTGTGTATGTGTGTGTGTATGTGCATGTGCAAGCCTGTGTATGTAGGTGTGGTGAGGGAGAGTCTGTGAGGAGACGTGCTGATAGAATATAGCTTAGGGTCCATAGATAGCTGAAGACATAAAACAGTCTCTCTCAGTTTCTTAGTAACTGAATAATTTATAACTAGAGTTACCACCAAGCATTCTGAGATTTTCTAAAGTGACTGAATTTAACTTTTGGGGATATTTGTTCTCTCCACTCCCTTGACCTCTGATTTAGATGTTAATCAGAGTAGTTTAGGTCACACATAGATTTTTGTTCCAGCTCCATTGCTTTCTATTGAATAATCTCAGAAAAGTTATGTAACCTCTCTGTGCTTCAGTTTTCTCATTTCTAAAATGTCAATAATAATAGTACTTATTTTATAGAGCTGTTAGGAATATTGAGTGAGGTAAAGTATGGTGGGTGCTAAACAGAATGCCTGGTACTCATTAATGTAAATAATTATTATAATTATTAAATCTTAACTATTGAATACTCAATCTTAAATATTAAAACTGGAAGAGATCTTTAAGATGCATTGGTCTAAGACCCTTATTCAGAGTATAACACTTAGTGAGATATTAATATTTAGTACTATTTCAAAGGTCATATAGTCAACCAGATTAGAACTCAAACTTGGGGCTTTAATGACTTACAGGATTGAATATTTTTTCCACTGAAAAAATTGTTAGATAAATGAGAAATGAGTATTGTAAATAAGTATTGTAAATGAAATTTCCAGATGATATTTAAGATAATTCTAGGTATAATTGTGATTCTAGAATGTAGAGAATGAATCAAATTTTCTTAAGATTCTAAAAATATTTTAGATTACCATAACTGTGAATGTTTTAAATAGAGCTTTGGAACACATATGACAATGACAGGCATACCTTGTTTTATGGAGCTTCATTTTGCTGTGTTTTGCATTTATATTGCATTTTTTTTACAAATAGAAGGTTTGTGGCAACCCTGCATGGAGCAAGTCTGTTGGTGCTGTTTTTTTAACAGCACGTGCTCACTTCGTGTCTCTGTGTCACATTTCGGTAGTTCTTGAAATATTTCAAACTTTTTCATTATTATTATAACTGTTATGTGTTCTGTGATCAGTCATCTTTGATATTGCTATTATAATTGCTTTGGGGTATTATGAACCATACCCATATAAGATAGTGAATTTAATCGATAGATGTTTTGTGTTTTCTGACTGCTCCCTCGATTGGCCGTTCCCCATCTCTCTTCTTCTCCTTGGGCCTCCCTATTCCCTGAGATACAGCAATATTAAAATCAGGTCAATTAATAACCCTAAAATGGCCTATAAGTGTTCTAGTAAAAGGAAGAGTCACATGTCTCTTACTTTAACAAAAGTTAGAAATGATTAAACTTAGAAAGGCATGCCAAAAGCTGAGACAGGCCAAAAACTAGGCCTCCTGTGCCAGTTATATAAGTTGTGAATGCAAAGGAAAATTTCTTGAAGGAAATTAAAAGTGCTACACCAGTGGACACATGAATGATAAGAAACTGAAACAGCCTTATTGCTGACATGAAGAAAGTTTTAGTGATCTAGATAGAAGATCAAATCAGTCACAACATTCCCTTAAGCCAAAGCCTAATCCAGAGCAAGGCCCTAACACTATCCAATTCTATGCAGGTTGAGAGAGATGAAGAAGCTACAGAAGAAAAAAAAATGACATTAGCAGAGGTTGGTTCATGGGGTTTAAGGAAAGAAACCATCTCTAGAACATAAAAGTGAAAGGTGAAGTAGCAAGTGCTGATGGAGAAGCTGCAGCAAGTTATCCAGAAGATCTAGCTAAGATAATTAATGAACTGTACTAAACAATAGATTTTCAATATAGATAAAACAATCTTTTGTTGGAAGAAGATACTATCTAGGACTTACATAGCTAGAGAGATCAATTCCTGGCTTCAAAGCTTCAAAAGATAGGCTGATTCTCTTGTTAGGGTCTAATGTACTTGGTAGCTTTAAGTTGAAGCCAGTGCTTATTTACCATCCTAAAAATTCTAGAGCCCTTAAGAATTATGCTAAATCTACTCTTCCTGTGATTTATACACGAAACAACAAAGCCTGGATGACAGCACATCTATTTACAGAATGGTTAGTGAGCATTTTAATCCCACTGTTGAGAACTACTGCTCAGGAAAAAAGATTCCTTTCAAAATATTACTGCTCATTGATACCTGGTCACTCAAGAGCTCTAATGGAGATATACAAGGAGATTAATGTTGTTTTCATGCCTGCTAACGCAACATCCATTCTGCAGCCCATTGATCAAGGAGTAATTTTTAACTTTCAAGGCTTATTATTTAAGAAATACACTTCATAAGACTGTAGCTGCCATAGATAGTGATACCTCTGAGAGATCTGGGTGAAGTAAACTGAAAACCTTCTGGAAAGGATTCACTATTTTAGATGCAATTAAGAACATTTTTGATTCATGGGAGAAGGTCAAAATATGAACATTAACAGGTGTTTGGAAGGAGTTGATCCCAACCCTCCTGGATGACTTTGAGGGGTTTAAGACTTCAGTAGAGGAAGTTACTGCAGACATGATGGAAATAGCAAGAGAAATATAATTATAAGTGGAGCCTAAAGATGTGATTGAATTGCTGCAGTCTCATGATAAAACTTTAATGGACGAGGAGTTGCTTCTTGTGGATGATCAAAGAAAGTGGCTTTTTGAGGTGGAATCTACTTTGGGTGAAGATGTTGTGAACCTTATTGAAATGATAAAAAAGACTTCATAATATGACATATACTTACTTGATAAAGCAATGGCAGGGTTTTCAAGGGTTGATTTCAATTTAGAAAAAAGTTCTACTGTGGGTAAAATGCTATCAAACAGTATCACAGGCTATTGATGAGAAAATTCTTATGAAAGGAAGAGTCAATCAATGTGGCCAACTTTGCTGTTGCCTTATTTTAAGAAATTGTCACAGCCACCCCAGCCTTCGGCAACCACCACCAGTCAGCAGCCATCGATACATAGGAAAGACCCTCCACCAGCAAAAAGATTATGACTAGCTGAAGGTTCAGATGATTGTTAGCATTTTTTTAGCAATAAGCATTTTTAAATTAGGGTACATATATTGCTTTTTTTAGATATAATGCTATCGTATACTTAATAGGCTACACAACTTTTATATGCACTGAGAAACCAAAAATTTGTGTGACTTGCTTTAATGTGATATTCTCTTTATTGCAGTGGTCTGGACCCACACATGCAGTATCTCTGAGGTATGCCTGCACAGGGTCTGTAGGAAAAAAGGAAGCTGAGGGAATCTAACACATAATAATTTAAATGAAACACAGAAATTGTATGACTATTCACAATGCATGGCTACAAATGTCTGAAGAAGTTGAGAATTATGATACTATGTCCTTTATTTTAGAAAAGATTTTGGAAAGGGGCCCAAAGGAGAAGGAGTGAGTAGGTGGTTCATTTAAATGAGCGTTGAATCAGACTTCCACTGTGAGTGATACTCCAGTATTAGTATTTTCCATTTCAAGAGCTAGATCATTATGTAAACTGTCACTGCTGAGCCATGTTTGCTTTTATTAGCATCACTGGGGCTCCGTGATACTGGACCATTGTCCACAATTGCCATTACAGTCTCCTTTTGATTGCAGTCCTCTCTAGGCAGCTAATCTGGGGAATGGCTAAGCCCTGGGTTGCTGGGGAGATGAAAGATGTGAGGGTAGAAAGAATTAAGAAATGGTTCTGTGAATAGTCAAGAATGTGGTCTTCAGCTTTTCCTCACTGGGCAAAGCAATGAAGCAGAGACTTCTAACTTGGAGTAAAGATGTGGGATTTTTTTTTTTTTTTTTTTTAGAAAAGATTATAGAGTGTGGGGAAGGCTGGAGTGAAAGGTAAAGTGAAGGAGAGAGAAGGAGGGCAATTTTGCAGTCTGTTTTTAGTATCTAACTTTAAGACCTTGAAGATGATAATTTTTTGCATGAATCCATTACCATGGAATTACAGACATTACTCTTAAATAATGAGGTCATTTTAAAAATGCACAGTAAAAAGGTGGGCTAATGCAGGTCCAGGAAGAGGGCTTGTGTGTGTCACTGGGGTGTTGAGTGCATGAAGACTTGCGTTATTGCTGCTCATGGCAGAGACAGCCCAGGAGAAAGCCTGGAGGCCCATGTTTTCCTCAGTCATGTCCTTTCTCTGACATCTCCCTCTCAGGGATCCATCAATCTCAATCACAGAATAACTATCCCCACATATCAGATATGGCTTAAATTTCTTGATATAGGATGGATGTGTTTTAATGATGAACACTGTACTAAATGTTAAGATGGGTAGAAATGTGGCAGCCTGCCTTAGAATTTCTATAAGGAATGGAAAGATAAAATAATTTTACTGAATTTTATGGACCAATTGTGAAAGTTATCATAGCGTGGATTTTTTTGTGTGTCTGAAAACACAGCCAGGATTGTTGGCTTCTTCCTCTCCTTCCAGTAGGAAATGTAGCCTCTCCAGGGCTTCCATTCCATTCCTTTAATTTGCTTGTTTATTCATTGCTACATTTATTCATTTATTAACCAACATCTTTTTAGGATCTGCTATCAAGCTGGACACAGTGCTGAGCTCTAGGAGATGATGGGAGGCAGCCATTAGTCCTATACTTATAGCAATAGGATGTGCTTTCTGGGGCTAGAAAGAGTATATTGCAGAGAGACACGACTCCATCAAAATCGAGTCAGGGGAGTCTTCTTCAAGGACATGATGTTTGAGCTGAGATTGGAGAGGTGACTAGAAGTTAATCAAAGTTGAGCAACTAGAAGGGCTGGAGGGAAGAGATTCAGAGTGACAGGAATGTTTCAGTTTGGGTAAACCGTAGACTGCATTGCTTCGTGGGAAAACCATGGTGCATACTACACAATGTGAGTGAAGACTCTGTGCCCTAGCACAGCAAAACATTCTGACCTGGCACCATCATCTCACTCATGTATATCATTTCCTATGGGCCCTGCCATATTTTCCCTCAAGTTTCTTTTAGATAATTAAGACTCTCTTTAAAATTTAATATACTCCTGCTGTGTCATCACTTTATTTCCTGCCTCTTGCCTCAACTCAAAATTCCTTTTTTCCCCCTAAGCACTTATTACAAAGAAGAATGTGATGTGGAGATTTAACGGAGCTATACAATCCAGGATTACTGGTATTTGGCAGGGTTCCATACCATTTGATATATTTGCATATTGTGGGACCTAGAATTAAGCTCTCTTCAATCATTGATTCATCTACACTAGAGATGTATGTATTGTGTCTAACAATACCATTGGTATAGAAAACTGAACATTGAAATCGTTCCTATCCTCTGAAAAAAACTTTTTTTTTCTTTTTTGTCAAGCAGGTTTTAAAAGCATGACCTAGAATTTCTTTCCCTGCTGGTTTTTTCCCCCTCATTTATTTTGTACATTTCAACAATTTCTAAGCTGGCTACAGACCTTCAACTAACAATTGGGAACACTTTGATAAGTCTCAGTTAAGAGCTCATGAAGCATTATGTAGCTCAGCAAGAAAGTGTGTGACTGAGAGGTACAATTACCTATCCAATGGAGTTCCATTTCCCTCCTCCCCACCTCCAGCTGAAGGTAAAAAGGCTCTTGAGGTCATCAAATAAAAGAATATTCTCTCTCTCAAAAGAAGAGGTACATATGTTCTCAGCAAACCAAAATGTTCTGATGAAAGCATTTCCCAGGAAAAATGGCAGGAAAATGTTGCAACTGCGTTTCATTTTGGGTTCAGGTTCTGCTAAGATAGCATTCTTTTCACAAGGCTGGGGAGGCAAGCATGTTGGAGCTAGAAAAATGAGAACCAGGCCGGAACCATACTGAAAAACCTGCTGGGTAATGACGCTGTTTCCCTTTTATTTCTGTTTGAGCTGCAATAAAGCTGGCACATTCGAAACACAAAAGCCAGGTACCTGCTGTGAATTCTCAAAGTGCTTCTCAAAATACCCATGCAGCAGCTGACATACAAAAAAAAAAAAAAAAGTGTACATGAATGTCTGGATGGCTTCCTGGATCTGTCTGGAAACACACACCCAGTTTCAGGTAGGTTCAATTTATGATGCTCTGCAGTCTGTTTTTTTAAGTTGTTTGTGTTCCAGCCTAACATTCATGGAGTCAGGCATGTCCTTTGGCAAATCCGCCCCTGACTTGTTCAGGATTGCTGTTCTATTTTGGAATTAATCAGGGAAGGTGGGAAGAATCTTCTGAAGCCATCATGAGTCCAGGGTTCTATTCTGGCTCTGCTACTGGGCCAATGTTTAATGTTGATCTTTTACTAGATGTCAGTTCCTCATCTGCAAAATGAACAGATAAAACAGCATGGCAAGTGTAGAAGGACTGTATAAAGTAATTGCAGTAGGGCCAGATAAAAACCTGCCTGGTTGATGTCAGAGCCATCCAGGCACCAAGAAGTTTTTATCCAGGCCAAGTGTCTATCAATTTTAATAACCTGAAAGGATTTTTCAATCAAAACTTTAAGAATATATTATAAGGATTAGTTGAAAATGAATGACAACTACATGCATGGTACAATTCTGTTAATTATTAATAACATATACCTGGGGGGCAGTCTGACACCTCGATGGTTTAGATAACCATTTTCAGTTTCCTCTATAAAGAATTAATGTAAAAGAAATTAGACTCAATTTTTTTTTCTGTCTTTCTCAAACTTAAGCCATTTCTGATTTTCTAACATAAGTTTTATTCAAAGCTATTCTAAAATGAAGTAGCACATTTTGAAGTTTGTTTTCTTTTTCACAATTCTAATTATTAGTTATGAAAAAATTGCCAGACTCTACATTATTTCTCAAACTTTTCTCCAAATATTAAATTTTGATATGAGAATTTCTAAATAATATACTCTATACAATGCCAACTACCTACTTTGTTCTTTAGTCCTCAAAAGACTTCATTTTCTGTCCAGTGCTGCTGCTCTCTGTGCTAACAGCTAACATTTACTGAGCTATTGGACCAGACAGTGGGTAGAGTGCCTACATCTGTCACTTCACTTAGTAACACATGTAGTCTGGTAAGAGTTGGTTTCTTTTAATTTGGGAATAACTATAGTCAACTTTCATTAATGTGGAAGTTGACTAATAATGTTAAGAATCAAAATGGGGAATAAAACTGATACCCATATTTAACAATGTAATTTGCTTTTAGTTACAAAATTTTGAGAATTTCTTTCTCTAAAACATTCACAGCAGAGATACTCATTTCACTCGCCTATTTTACCTCAAGATACTACCACAATTTCTGGAATCATATGAGGTAAAGGAATAAACCCAATGGCTATTAACCCACATGGCTATCTGGAATTATGATAGAAAAGCTACTTATGGCCATGTCTTACAAAGTGCTTAACGCTGGACAGAAGACCTTAAATGAAGCTAAAATCACTTAGTACCTGAATTGAACACATTATAAACCACAGTCTTCCTCCTTTCCTGCTGCCTCACCACCAATTAGCCTGCATGTGAAGGAAACATGAGAAATGGAATTGGTTTTTGAGCCAAGAAACAAAAAAGTAGATGTTTTAAATGGTGAGGAAACCTGAATAGATTTGATTTTGACAGGGGAATACTGAATACTGAACAAGACTCCAGAAACTCAGGAAGAACTTTTCTGAAAGAGAGGAGGAGGTGGGGTAAAGTAGTTGATACTTTCTATCAACTATAAGAAATTTTACATCTTAAAAAAACATGATGACAGCAAAATGCAGATAGAGTCAGCTCCATGAATTAAATATGATAATTTATCTTCATATTACAGATATGCAAACTGAGGCTCAGAGATGTCGAGTAACTTGTCCAGAGTCTAACAGCTAATATGTGACTCGCAAGTCTGATTCTAGAACCAAAAAGCTGAGTTATTTTTCTGAACTAACCTGTGGGCTTTTAAATCTTCCTAGGACGCTACCCTAGGACGTTTCTTCCTAGGACGCTACCCTCTTTGTTTTCTGAATTTTGGTGGGAAGTATAACTGAAAATAGATTTCTCTTTTGGTAGTCCCATGACAGCCATGACATTTCCTGTGCAACATCATGAACTGTCCTCCCTGGCTGAAGAAACAGTTCAGGATGTTGCAATTTAACCTTTCAACACTGATTAACAGGTAAGCAAAGAAAAAACCACTTTAACAAATGTCACTATATAAATGTATTCTATAACTTTCAATTCAGTTTCAATAGTGGATCTATTCCCACTAGAGGCTTTCCATACAAATACTTCTGTTTATTTTATTAAGCACCAACCTATAATTTCTGATGAGTCCCTGAGATAGAAAGGAGATTAAGATTCTCTGGTACATGGCAAAGCTCAGCATGAGACATAGACCTTTATATAGCCTGCAAGGAGAGTCCACTTACTCACTGGGCTCTATGAGCACAGTGCCAAAGCCCTTGGCTCTTCTTAAGAGCCTACAAAAATGTTTGACTAGAAAAAGCAACTAAATTGTAACATAAAAAACCCCAATGTTTAAGTGTCCACACAGTGCAACATGTCAGCCTTATTAATTTTTAAATGTAATATTCATAAAAATTTAATTATATATGAAAAAATGTATAGGTTTGATTTTTTTCTTAGTATGTAAAATGATTGCCAAGAAATCATAGGTCATTGTGAATTAAATGGCTTAATTGCAGTCTTTACAATTATCTTGCTTATTTTCCTCTTATTCTCTGTCTTCTTCTGCTAGAGTATATGCTCTGTGGGAGCAGGGATCTTGTCTTTCTTTTTTATTTTTGTATCTCCATTGCTTAGAATGTGTCCAGCATACCTATAATGGATACTCAGTAAATATTTATAAATGAATGAAACACACACACACACATGCACTCACATATGATTAGTCATTATAAGCTATCCTACACTTAGGAGGCAGTATAAGTCTGATTAAAGGAGGGAGAGATGGGATTAGCTTGTCTGAGGGCTGGGAGACCCTGACAAGAATAGGAGAGAGATGAATGAGAAATTTAGCACTCTCTTCTCCCTCCCAGGATGTCATGTTAACTCCCTAGTGCCATACATTACAAAGGAGTGGGTGGGAAACTGGTTGACAGTCAAAAATTCTTTTCCATGTGCACATAGTTACCGGTATGTTGTACCATCTGGGGGTAATCCTGCAAATTTGGTGATGCTATGTAGACTGTATGTAAATGGCTCCACTCCCAGAGGTGCATAAGCAGCAAGATTTCGGTGTGGAACAGACTGAGTGAACTGAGCAATGCATATTAACTGGAATACTGCTTTAAACAAAACAGAACAAAATAAGGAAATAGTCACTTTTGCAGCAACAATGCAGATCCCAAGATGATGGTAGAATTTAGAGTATTGTCACAGTGCACACAGAAGTGCCTTGCTGCTTGGCTGCCCGCTTGTCTACATGGCAACCACTCTGAAGTCTCACCTTTTTTTCTTTGGAAAAGAGGAAACCATGGCACATATATGCTGCTTTTCCTTCAGAGCTGATATCTCTTTCAAGTGCATGTTCTGAACCAAATCTTTTATTAAAGTATGTCCACTGAATCAAGCCAGCATGTGGCTGAGAATGTTCTTGTTTTCCCCTCTGTTTTCTCTTCCACCCACAGCCCCAGGATACCATCTACTATTCAAGAAGAGATGCCTGTAGAAGAATTTTTCTCTAGATATGGTATTACCTGGCAAATGTAGGCATCACAGAAGACACAGCATACTTTCAGACTTTGGGGAAACACTATAAATGACTTTTAGGACATTTTTAGGAAATACTGAATCTATTTCAAATTTGCTTCAAAAACAGAATATAAAAACTTGATTTCTAGTATTCATAGGACAAGTCAATTTTGAAAACTTTAGTAAGGTTAGAATTTGACAATATTTAGACATAGCTTAAAATCCTAAATCAAGATTTGGGGGAAATTAATTCAAGTATTAAAATTATTAATTTAAATCTTTGGGAAGTAAAAATAGCTTATAATTTAAATGAAATGTGACAAAATGTTCATTAGTTCTAGATTGATCTGAGTTTTGATCCTAAATGATTTTATTTAGATTTTTATTTTCACCATATCAGACTTCCATGAGCTTTAATCAGATTTTTAGGATAAAATAATTTTTATCCTTATTTAAGAACTAAATTTCTTTTTGAAAAGACCTGATATCATTGAGATTAATTGTTCCATGTGAAAAAATATATATATACATTTTATAGAAAACAGTAATAGCAAGATTACTTCTGGAAAAAAATGCTTAAATGGTTTATGGCTTGGAGGACTATTTTATGTAAATTAATTCCAGTTGCCTATGGGCAAGAAATAAAATTGGGCAGTTGAAAATTTCCCAGAGGATAGGTATGGAAATTTTTTTATAATGTAATTTTTGAATCCTAGCAAGTGCGTGAATGGATAATAACAAAATGAGTGTCTTGGTGACCTCTTTAAAAATGATTCCAACTTTTAGTAAAGGGGATTGTAAGATTTGTTGGAATGTGGGGCTTTTGTTCTATTAAATGGTTTGAATAAGGATTTGGCTTAAATGCTTCATTCCCTGTTGCTCTGCATTAAAATAAGTATTTTCAGTGTTCAAACTGCAATTTGGTCCATTAGCTCTTAAATTGACAGGTATGCTTTTCAAGTTGGTGGATACACAGAATCTGATGACTGTTAGGGGAACATCATATATGAAAAGCAGGGGAAAATGAAATAATTTTATTTATTTCTGGGACTATTGGCAAGGATGGTAGAATAAGCTAATTGAGGCAAGAGAGCTGGTTTTAGCCCTGGTCATGTCCACAATGTTGGGAAACCTTGGGAAGACACGTAACTTCTCTGGGCTTGATCCATAAAATGGACATGCTCCTGGTCTTAATCTACCTCATAGTAATAAGTAGGCATTATACACAGAAATGCCTGGAAAATATATAAATGCTATAAAACCAAATTAAGTTGTGGAGTTGAATCACATTTTGGGGGCATTTTTATAGGTGAAAATGGTCAAATAGAAGTCTTTCTATAAAGTTTTTGAGTCTATCAGAACCCTATTACTTTTTGCTACACTATTATATGCATTAATATCTTACTTTGTAAAAGAAATGAGACTGTGGTATTGGGCAGAATATCATATTTAGGGATTTGGCAAAATGCCTTTAATAATTGTTCTATCAACAGGAGCACCTACTTAATATTAGACCCTATGCGGACGACTGAGGATACAGAATGAAGGCGACAAAGTTTATGACCTCAAGGAATCTGAATATGTGCTAATATTAAAATATTTCAGAAACTTAGCCAAGCTAAAAATGCCTTTCTGAAAGATCTGAAGTTCTAATATGAATTTGACCAATTTGGTCTCTCCACTTGGTTTCTGCAATGTCCCTTACACTCCTCCCACAGGGCTGAGTGCAAAGGGGGATTGAGAAGTGGTGGATTTAGGCAGTTAAAGGGGTATCTCCTTCGCACAGAGCCTCCACAGCTGAGTTAGTTTGGACTAGGACAAACAGCATTGCTCTTTTTATTGTGACCCTTGGGGACTCCCAGCACTTCTCCATGTTCTCTTTCCACAGGCCCTGGAAATAAACCCTGAGTTTAGGCTCAGAATTAACCCAGGCACTAGGAGTGACCCCATGTGGTCTCAGGCAATTTGTATAAATAACAACCCAAGGGTGGACAATTCAGTTACTTTCCTGGGTTTTTCTTTCTGTTACCTGCTGAGACCTGAACCAGAAAAGGTAGATATGTAAAGCTTTTCATAAGTGTTCAAGGGTGGGGAAAACTTGACATAGAATTTTATATTACTGAAATGACTAACTGGAGCAATTTGCTAGTCAATTGTATCAAAAAGTCAAACAGCTGTCTAAAAGTTTTCTCTCATCTCCATTCTCTGCTATCACTGAAGCCTGTATGGGTTTCTAGGTATCTATTAATATTTGATGATTTCATTCGTACATAGTTTAAAAAAATAATACTTGAGCATTTGAAAAAAGACTAACATATTTGATTCACTTTAATTTACATCCACAAAGAAATGTTAAGTGTCAAAGACCCAGTTGATCTGATAGATGGGGCTCCTTTTTCATTTGCTTATTTGTAGTAAAAAAGAGGCCTTTTAACGTTTGTTCTTAAACTCACCACAATGTGGCACTCTAGTAATTTCTGTATCTCTGGGTGCTTCTAGTTGATGAAGATGCCTTCAAAATGTTAGACTAGAATTCTAGCAAGAGTTCTCTGCCTAAAAATGTGAGTCATTCTCCAAGATCTCCACCTACAAAATCTTGGAGGGCCCAGTTAATTATGTGTGCTCCACGTATATGGGTGTTTCCCTGTGCTTTGCTTAAAAGACAGAAGCATAAACAAAACATTTTTCTTGATTCCTTAATCATTATCTTTTCGGTTTCTTTCTGGAAGGCAATCTAGAAAAATAAAAATAAAAATCTTACTATAATGATTATGGAAACAAGTCTAAAAATTAATAAGTATGTGAACATAAAGGTGAGGTATGGAGTGAAACTTTTGGTTCATGGAAGATACCAATGTATGCATTGGGGAAGAACATTTATTTCAAATGCAAGAAAAGACAGCAATATTACTGAAGGAATTTTGATGAGTTCTCATCAGATGATTTGATTTTCTGATGTGGTGTGCAAGCTGAGCACAGCGGCCTCTTCTTTACCTACAGGCTGGACATCATCATACCTTCTGGGGGTAGCAATTATATGAGGCTGGGAAGTGCCAATCCACTTCTCCACCAGAGCAGTATATGAGAGTTCTGTTTATTGGCACTTTGGCTGTTACTTTGATACACAAACCTAACATGAAAACAATTATGGTATGAACACGTAATATATTGATTCTAATTTAGGAAGGACTTAAACCTGAAATTAAGACTCACCAACCATAGTGAGAAGTCAGCAAGTCCCTTTCCTGATACTATTAATATTACCTTCATTACAAAGGAATTTCCATTTTCCTTTTGGTTTTTTCCTCATATTTATGTGCATATAAAAAGGAAATAGTAGGAAAAGAGAAAATTAGGAAGAAATTGAGAGAGGAAAATTCAGAATAATTAATTCTCAGCATATAGAATTTAGCCGCATCTCTATTTGTAGTAATAAAACTTAAAAGAATGAAATGGTCAATATTTGCCAAACTAGAACAATTACCAAGCATTTCCCAAATACTGAATTTTTAAGAGGGGCCAATTATGGAAAAACTAAAAGCAAAACACAACAGAAAACATAAATAAAATAGGTATATGGTTTTACATATTAAAATGTAAAGGAATTGAATTTGAAAGACTGACCTACTTGTCCATATCATTAGCAAATTGTTCTTAACATTTCATATTATTTTCTTGCATGTGACCCTCCAGTTCACTGAACAAGTACTGCTCCTTATTGCCATGGAGCTATAAGATACTCTGAAATTTCCAGTATATTCCTCTTGATTTATCACCAACGAGCTGTGACTAAGGGTAGGTCTGTGCTGTATTTCCATCATCTGGAAATGATAAAAGCTTACGAAATATATTTTGAGTGTTCATATATTCAACTGTTGCCCACCACATGAGTATCCTCATTATCCTTGAGTCTTCCAGCTCCAAGACTCCAAGCTTTAACTTCCTTTCATACTGCATCTGTTCCTCATATGGGTTTTGGTCATTTAACATAATTTTATTTTCCAATTTGTCTCCTGATGGTGTTTTCACTTCTATCAGAACTGGATCGAGGAGAGAGTTTTCCCTAGACTACTATGGCTCTTTGGCCTTCCATGATTTCTGTTTTTCTAGTCTCCAAGCTGATGCTTCCTACTTCTCCAGGCAGAGTATCATAGAACACACATGGTCAGTGAAGTCAAGTTGACATGAATCAAATTTCAACTCTACTATTAATTAGCTCTTTGCTCTTAGACAAATGATTTAACTTTTCTGGACCTGTCACTTACTCTAATACATGTAGATAGTAATACCTTCTTCAGAGTGATTGTATGGTTTAAATGAGAAGGCGCATGAGAAGTGCACTCATTATAATGCAAGCTGTCGGCACTCAGTGTCAGTCCTCTTCCTCTAACGTTACCTCAGAGTTGATGGTCATTGCTGGAGAAAGTGCAGATTTAAGCCCACTGTAAATTCTTGACATCTAAGCATACTATTAGACTATTATTTATTTCTTACTTTTGTTTTAATCTGGGCTTCTTATTGCCAGCAACAGAATCCACTCTAGCCAGCCTGCCCCCTGCCCTCCTGCCTGCCTTTCTCCTTTCTTTTTTTTCTCCCTCCCTCCCTACTTTCCTTTCTTCTTCTTTTTCCTTCTATCTTCCTCCTTTTCTCCCTGCCCCTCTTCTTCCTTCTCTTCTTTCTTGCTAAATTGAGGTATAACGTATATAAAACCCAGTGGAGTTTCTCACACACACACACACACACACACTGTATCCAGCATCCCTATCTAGACATAGAACATTTTCTGAAGCCCAGAAACCCATTCTTTGTCCCTTCTAATTACATGCCCCTCAGAACCCTCTCCTGAGCTAACCACCGTTTTGACTTCTATTACCAGAGATTAGTTTTGCTTGTTCATAAACTTCATATACATAGACTCATATGGTAAGTATTTTTCTGTTTCCCTATTTCTTTTTCTTTAACAATATCAGTGAGATTCTTCCATGTTATATGTAGTGGTAGTTTTTTTTTTAAATTGGTGTGTGATAGTCCATTGTATGAATACATTATAATTTATCTATTCTTTTTCTGATAGACATTTTGATTTTTGGTGATGAATAGAGCTACCATAAACCTTTTTATTAGACTTTTGGTGGAGATATATATCTCTCTCCACCAAACATATGCATATATATGCTCATTTTTACTGTGTATATACTTCTCTATATTGTTATCTATTTTACTTATGTGAGAAATTAGGAGGACAAATCTGTCTTTTCCAAGGATTGTTCTTTTGTTTATACTCACATCTTCCTCTGGGCTCTTTTTCCATCCCATAATTCCTCTTTTAGCTAGGGATATGCATTGTTGAATCAGGGGTACAATTGAATCAGTGCCTTAAGGAGTCCTTGTGGTACAATCTCTTTGGAAGTTGTTCCCAGAATTGTCTGTTGGTAGGATATCTTCATATTGTGTGTGGCCTTTAGCCACAGTTTCTCCCAGCTACAGTTCATGTAATTGGTTGCCAGTCCTTTCTGCTTGCAATGAAGTTTATGAAGCCCTTCGTAATTATTGGTGGCTTGCCCTCAACACTGACTTGTCTGCTGATCATTACTCTTGGTTAACTTGACCATTTCCTTCATGGCATTTGGAACTGGTAAAAAAAACTTTTATGTTAACATCCAACACGCTTTTATTTCTTGGTTTCTTTGTAGTGATTCTAGCCCCAGCACAGTTTTGTCAGCCATTATTAGTCAAAACTTTGGGCCCGCCGTTTTGCGTCCTCTGGAATATAAAATAAATGTTATAGAAGGAGGTTATTGTAAACAAAAGCCACAGTTCAGATGGTGTGGTACGTAAGACTATTTACAAATTAAAACTCATTGGCTAGGAGTATAAATAGCTCTCAGAGCAGGGAGAGATCTTTGTTTTACCACTGTTCTGTAACCAGTTGCTTTTGGGTGTGTGTGTTGTATTATGTAAACATACACATGCATATAATGTTTAATACATTAAATTTAAAATATTTTAATATATTTTAAAATAAATTTTAAGTAATTTGTTTCAGTTACAAGTAGCATCATAACTTTGGGCTCTGTTGAATAGAGCGAGCTGGAATTATCTTTCATCTTTTCCTCTCTATTGATTATTTTTCTTTTGCCTTCTAAAATACTCAGGTCCTTGTTATACCTGAATAAACTTTTTATCTACCTTGATTCTTACAATTATTTTCCTTTTTAAAATTAAAAAAACTCAAAATTGAAGTTTGTTCTCCATTTCTATACCCCTTGCTCCTTGACTCTTTGGAATTCACTTTTAGTCTTGTGCCACTTCACTCAAACCACCTTCACTTGTGGCACCGCTGGTTCCCTAAACCTGTACTCCATTGTCATTTCACAGTGTTGATCTCCTCTACTTCCAGGAGCGTTTGCCACTTTTCCCTTCCTTTCCTTTGTAAAAATCTCTCTTTGCTCGTCTTCCATTATATTTTAGAATCCTAGTTTTCCTATTTTTCTGCATCTTTAACTGATATTTCCCTTTGTCCTTACTTTAAAATATAAATGTTTCTCCAAATTCCGTACCTCTTCTCTTATATTCACCTCTTGTCCCCACCCCCACCTCCACTCTTTCTTTGAATGTTTAGCCACACTCCACTCCCTGTCTTCAACTACTGCTACTGTATGAGCATCAGCATCTGCCCTGGTCTTTCTTGGGAGCTCCATTGTAATATTTTCAGCTGCCTGATGGATTTCTCCACTCAAATGCCGTGCCAGTATCTCTACCCTATATCTGAAAAAAATTTCCTTTTGATCCTGCAGATAAGTTTTTCTTTTGACTTCTTTATTTGAGTACCCCATTGTCTGAAATTCTATTATCCTTGTCTCTTCTCTCTTTCTTGCTTTCCTATGTTTAATTGGTTGCCAACGTCCTATGGGTTTTACTTTTCCAATATCACTGCAGTCATTTCCTTTTTTCCATCCCCACCCTCAATGATTTTATTTTAACAAATGAGTATGTTTTTAAACTGGTCTTCTTGCCTCCCCCAACTGATGAATTTTAAATAGTTCAGACAGCTTAACTGCATTAAAGCACAGATATAACCTTACCTTGTTTAAAAATTTTATGTTTCAGTAAAAATACTGACAATGGTATTTAATAGAAACCTTGGCACAGCTACCTTAAATAATGATGTTTATCTCAAGTAATCAGAAGTTATGAGATATAAAACTTCCAAGGCTTTTTATTTTGGTTGCTTAGTGACAGGTTCAAGAACCTATTTCCTTTTCATCTTTCACTCTGCTATCTTCAAACTGGATACCATAATGGTGAAAAAATAGATGACTATCTCAGTTTAGTCATTTTGTCTAAATATAACAATATAAGCAGAGAAACTAAACATTTCTTTGTGTTTCACTTTTTTTTTTCTTTAAGTGTGATGAAACCTTTGCAAGATTCACCCCCAGCATGATTCTTCTCACATTTTACTGGCCAGAATGGCATCAAATGCAGCTGCCTAAACAGTTAATTGGCAAGGGCTGGGATTACAATAATTGGTTTAGAATAATCAGAATTTATCCCCAGTTTCCTATGGTATTCATTTCTGTACAAATTTAGAATTTTGTTAAAAGGGAAGAAGAATGTAATGGATGTTGGCTAGGAAACCAACAGGTTGGAACTGTCACTTCCATTTCATTCCTTGTCGCTCTCTACTCCTTCTTACCCTCCTTCTTCTGGACTATTTACATTATTTTCTCTTTCTCATTTTGCTTTTCTCTTTCTTTAGACTGTGCTTGATAATGTACCTCTGGTGACATCCAGGTTTTGTGCAGTTTCTTTTCTATGAAAAGAGTTTCAGTGAGAGGGATATGATAAACACAAGAATGGAAAAAAAACACCATATGTACTCACTATTAAATTGGAACTAATCAATCAACACCCATGTGCACATATGGTAGTAAAACTCAATGGAAACCAAGTAGGTGGGAGGGGGGTGCGGGGGAATGGATACTCCTAAAGGGTACAATGCACACTACCTTGATGATGGGCACATTTATAACTTTGACTCAAACTGCACAAAAGCAAATCATGAAATCAAAATGTTTGTACCCCTGTAGTATTCTGAAATTAAAAAAGAGAGGGATGTGGTAGGTAATTTTATGCATCAACTTGACTGGGCCATGGGATGTCCAGCTATCTGATTAAACATCACGTCCAAGTATGTCTGTAAGGATGTTTCTGGAAGAGATTAGCATTTGAATTAAAGATTGGATAAAGCACATGGTCCTCCCCAGTGTGGGTAGGCATCATCTGATCCACTAAGGGCCAGAATAGAACAAAAAGGTGGAAGAAGTTTGACTTACCTCTGCCTGACTACTTGAGCTGGGACATCAATTGTCTCCAGTCCTATATGTTCCTTGTTCTCAGCCCCAAACCCAGAGTGGAATCTGCACCATTGGCTCTCTGGCTCTCCGTACTTCTAACTACACCATTGATTTTCCTGAGTCTTCAGCTTGCAGACAACATATCATGGAACTTCTCTGCTTCCATAATTGCAGGAGCCAATACCTTATAATCAATCAATCTCCCCTCTCTCTCTTTCTCTCTCTCTCTCTATATATATACACACATATATATGTACATTTATATAAAATCAGGGTTTATCCCCAGTTCTTTTAGTTCTCTTTCTCTGAAAAACTCTGAATAATACAAGGGATAATTTTTTCCCCTATTATTCTATAACATATTTTGGCATTATCTAATAGATGAGCTAATAGCACATTCTTAGTATCATCTATGATCTGCAAAAATTTACTCTGTACACTGTAGAGGAAGAGAGTGAAACATGTCAAAGCTCGTTTTCTCAAAGAATTTATGATTGATGTAGGCTTATGCAAAATTTCTCAGTAAAATGTCTGAACTAGGAGTATACTTTAATGCCTACATCATAGGGGAAATACATTGATACATGAAATCCAAATGACCGTCAACTGTTGCAAATGCTCCCCTTTTGAAGTGGTAGTAAATGGCAACATTTGTATCAGTGAGACAAAAAAAAAATCTGTGACTCTAAATCAGCTAGGAATAAAAGAACAGAATTTTTAAAAACTTTTTCAGAGAAAAGGAGATGTTAGGAGAATTTTGAGGGGAAGAAAGGGAGTCAACTTGGCAGGATAATGGAGCTTGGGCAAAAAAATGGGAAAGTGGGAAATTCCCAGTGGCAGGGAGCCTAAAGGTATTGTGAGACCAAGGATATTGAACATTCAGTGTTAAGTTGTTTATGTTTCTGTGATTTAAACACCCTCTATCTCTCCAAATCTGAAGTACAGCCTTCTTATGTACTTAGAGGCAAACCATGGAGTCCTATGTATGGGTGAGTGTGGACCAGAAACATAGGTGAGGGAGGAGAGGCAAGCATGAGATTGAAAGTTTCAGCGAGAGCCAGAAGTTGAAGCCAACACATGACACTGGAACTCCAAGCTAGAATTGTCCAGGAGAAAATACACTTTTGAAACCACACTGGCCTATCTGCAAGATGTAGGATAAAGAGCTCTGGACAATCTTGTTTATCTCTCAAAGGGTAGAGTGATTTCAGCTGATATCTGGGTTACACATATAAGTACCCAATTAATTAGAAAAAACAGGACCAGCTTGGGGCCTGAATAAAGAAAAGCATTCTATAAATGTCATTTCTCTCCTCTTTTACTATGACAACCAAAGGAAATGTGTTGAAATTACAAACAAACAAACAAACAAACAGAAAAGCACCACTTTTTAGGCTGAAGGACTTTAAAGTGTTAACACTGTCTATTATTCTATGTGTGATCTTTGTTAAATTTTCTACTATTTAGGGTTTTATTTTCCTAATGAGTAAAATACTCATATTAATATCTGCTTTGAAAGGTTAATCAGGACACAGCATCTGAAAGATAGTAAGTGTTTAATTAATTGTTATTTATACTAATGAACGAGAACAGTTATTATGTACTTATTATGAACTTGCTACTTTTCCTAGTGTAATACTTTGATTTATCTCATTTAATACTTACAATGGCTTCTTAAGGTAAGTGAAAAGATCTCTGTTTTACAGATGCGGAAATGGAGACAAGATGGTTGACAGCTTTCCCAAGGTCACATAGTCAGAGTCCAAGTTAGGACATGAAACCAGATGAAACCTGTTGTCTCCAGCCAGATGGAAGAGAATAATAGGTCTAGGCATCATAAGGTAGACTTCCCGGACGGGGGACTTCAGTGTGGCATGCGAGGATCTAGAAGGCTTGCTGAGTCACCTTCACTTCTAAACAAACATGGAGAGGCAGGTTTAGAGTCAGTCTCACCCTGACTGTGGTGGTCAGGATGAGAAGGGAAGCAGTAAGAATGGATGAAGCTGTGGAAGCCTGTGCAAGGAAGCTGTAGGAACAAGGGAGAAAATGTGGCTGCCACCTCAGGCAAGAGGGTTGGAGGTGCAGTGGGGGTGAGGTTGAAGAAGTTTATTGCTTTGAACTTACAGAATATCAACAGGCCTTGGGTATGTTGGGTGAACCCATTGACTGACTAAAGTTAGATAAGAAATGGTAGATCTTAAATCTCATGAGGCCAAACCTTAGTGGCTGGATGACACAGCACTTACATGGTAAGCATTGGGCTTCTTTCCTAAGGACTTACGGCAGAGGGATCACATAGGCACTTATCTGGAAGCACTTTAGAATAAAGATGAATTGATGCAAGTGTATCCTACCTACCCCTTAATAAGATCACATGAGTTCATATAGTGAGGAGAAGAGAACATAAGGAGAGGGGAGAAAAGCGGGGAGGGAGCCAGTATAACAAATCGACTGGTCTTACAAAAAGGCTGTGAGCATTTCAGTGTTTCTAGCTTTGCCCACGTAGCCCTGACTGGCATTCTGTCTGCCCATGGCTACTTTACTTTTCTGGACTGCATTGGTGCATCAGGTCAATTTTAACACTGCCCTTTTCCATACTTTTTTGGCTACATTACTGGTAACATTAAGCATCAAGCTATACACTGCCTACTATTAATATTATGGTTGGAGACTTAGAAGCCATGCATTTAAGCTGAATGAGGTGAGCAAGTATGTGTACTTACCCTCACTTCCAGATGAGATTGTGGAACAAATCAAGACCACTTCTTTGACTTCATGACACTATCTTTGATCTAAGCTGAATTGTACTGAAATGGAGCACTGTGTTTCTACATTGCATAGTAGTATAGTTATCTCTTTATCTGACTATTTGCATGCTGCAGCTGCAGAGCCCTGTGATTGGCACAGAGAAGGAGCCTTGTAAATCCTTATCAAATGAGTGAATGCAATTATACTGAAAATGAGCCATATAAAAGGTGAATGTAAGATGTCATAGGATGAAATGTTCATAAATACTACTGACCTGTTGTATAGATAAATTTGTACTGTTGGTCTCTTAAGATTATGTTCTTTTAGTTCTCTTTCATCTGTTGATTTCACTTACATACTTGACATTTCTTTCCACCAAATCTATGCCCTGGCTTTTGCTGCATCATTACACCAGCAAATGTTTGTAAAATTGGTATTGTGAGCAGTGTGAAATGCAGCAGTAATATCATGGGATGGGAATTTGACTTTTCAGAATGTGTCCTGTTTGTGAATCAGACTAATTATTTAACAAACCATAAAAAATAGCAACTCTAATCATGAAAGTATGGTCTTTCCTTTTCCTAAAAGAATTGTCTTCTCTGACAAAAGAATTTTAAGCACTCAAGTATGTTAGCTGGAGGGAACATTAGAGATAATTTAGTCCTAACAAAGCTTATTTTTTCTTCTGAGTGCCACGTTCTACTTTGAATTTAATTATGAAATTAATTCTAAGTCATTATTTTGTGATAAAATAAGATCTTTTTAGCTTATAAGATTATAGAATGCACTGATAACATGTTATAGGATTAAGAACTACATAAAGATTTTCCTTTCCCAAGAATTGCTGCTCTCTCTCCCTAAACTTACTAGAAATGGTATACTTAAGTAAACATATTTTTCATCCAAATATGTGTAATGTAACTTTTAAACAATGAGTTCCTTTTAAAATTACTATTGCAATAGTAATAGATTAGCAACTCTTCATTTTTTTTTTTACTTCTCTGACGAGCCATGTATGTCATACGATTATTTCAGAGCCCATAAAATTCAAAGAGATTCATATATGCTGGTGAATGTTAAAACTGGTCACCTGGAACAGGTGCTTATGCAGGTGAGGCACCACCCCAGCACTCAGAAGGCTCCATTCTTTGGCTACAGCCTACTGAGTGCCGGGATCACTTCTCAGTCAGCTTGTGGCATCTCTTGGCTCTTTCCAATGTTCTATCGATACTGGAATTAAATTTAAGCTTTATTCTTTCTTAACTCTGCCCTGGGGCTCCTCTTCCCTACAAATATGCTTGTCAGAGAGTTATAGTTTTCCCCCCTTTTCCCTTATTTTCTATTTCCTTTTTCACCACACTGTAAAATACAAAGACCTCTTTTATTTTAAGAATTTTACTGTTAATTTTTTTTTAAATAAAAGATATTTGGGGAAACAAAAATCACACACACACACACTTCTCAGAGTCATTAAAATGAAATATGAGAAAGAGTAACTTGTAGGGAACCTGACAAAAACAAGCCTTGATAAAATTCCAAAGGAAGGCTGCATATACTTTATTGTTTTGACATTTGAAGCTTTATGCCTTAAACCTTAAATCCAATAATCAATCAAATAGGATCTATTTGGTTAAGAAATTTATATTCAATAATATCAATAATTGAAGGAGTTATTCAATTCTAGACTTGTAAAAGAAAAATATTTTTTTGAGTATAATTAACACTCTGTAATGAGAACTTTATGCTGTTTAGTAATTATGGTCAGACTACAAGTGGTCAAAGGCATATTTGATAATAATAGCTATAATTTAATGCATCCTTGATATTACATTATATTACAGAAATTATATTGAGTGATAAAGATCTTCCCCACAATCATTTGATACCATACCTGTGTCTCAATTCTTAGTGGATGATCTTGCCACCTTCCACACAGAGAAATTAGGAATCACTTTGATTTCCCACCACTGGCCCTGCTCATTTTTGTGAATCTCTTCTTTATTCCTTCCTATTACAGTTAAGGAGGTGTCTCTCCTTTTAAAGCCAATACAGCAGTGTTCTGGTAAATGATTAACAACTAGCTTTCTGAAAAAAAAATCCTAATTTGCAGCATTTACTGATTCCCATGGTGTAAATACTTCCACCATGGTTGATTGCGAGCTACCAATACCAATATGACATCAATGCACAATGCATGGAAAGAGATGTGCACATGGGCTCTGAAAGCCAATACAATCCAGCTCCATCACACCACTGGGTAGATCCCTCTTATTTTCTGAAGAAGCATTAGAATGGGAGGGGTGGGGGGAATCTGTGCATAGATTCTACAGTCAGATTTGCTTGAGTTTGTATCCTGGTTCTACTGCTTAATATGTCTAAGTTTTGGATAATCATAAATTTTCTGTACTTCAACTTCCTAATTGGCAAAATGATGACTAACGAAGACATCCCTATCAGGTATAGCAATATTATCCTCCCAGTACATAACAGAAGGATAAAATATCTTTGAGGAAGAGTATTATTATCAATCTCCATTTTACAAATGAGGATATTGACAAACTAGAGCTACTATTCCAATTCTTTCTTTTTATTTAGCCAAATTTTATTTCATTTCTTCCACTCCCATTTACTCCTCAATACATTCCCTTCTGGCATCAGCACACATTATGCATAGAGCTATAGCTACTAGGAATAACCTTCTATCTTATGTTGGGTTTTCTGGAAACAGACTTTTAGACAGAGATTTGTGTGTAAGAAGATTACTGGAGAGTGCTTTCAGAAGGGACTTTAATGAAATGATGGGGGGAGCAGGACTGTGAAGAAGCAGAGATTGGCATAACTGTGATGCATTTATACCAGAGGCCTTACCAGGTATGGTGGGTTCTGGAACTGAGATGGTCCATCAGAGCTGTTCTGAATTGAGGTGAGGGGACAGGTCCTTTGTTTGCACCAGTCACTGTAGTAGAAGAAAAGAAACATTGGGCAAGGAGGATCCCTTTGGTACTTTCAGAAGTTAAATACAGCTGTGAGGCCCTAGCAGCTAACAAACCAATCAGTCAGCTGGGGGAATGAGCTCCTCTTCTAAAACGGGGGCCTGGGTGGATCTATATTCCTTGTACTACTCAGAACCATTTGTTTCATATGGTAAGTTCACCACATCAAGTGACAGTTGTTCTATGATTCTTTATCTTTTTTTCTTTTTTTTTCTTTTTCAGCTGTAAACTGGTGAGATCAAAGATTCTTATTGGTATCATTTCTTGGGAAAACTTACTAGACGCATGTTAATAGGATGAACTAGAGCTACAGCTGCTGTACCTAGTCTTGAGGCCACAACAGATTTTCATGATTTCCTCCTTAATACCCATACCCCTCACCCAAGTCACCATGCCTTTCTCAGGCTATGGCTGCTGGACTTGTCCATTTTCCTGTCCATTCAAAATTGGGCAGGAGTCTACCAAGAGAAGTCCCAGTGGATGGATCACTTCAGTGCTGAACATAATTGTTCTCTATCCACTTTGTGTACTGGTGGTCCTATCTCTTTCTGAGGATTAGGATAAATTACACTTGTCAGATGGTAACTCCTTTCCTTACCTGTTAGTCTGTTGGTACAATGGACCAGGTTGGACTTGACCAGATAGTAGCCATAACTCAAAGTTAAATGGAAATCCTGCTGAGTTACCTCTGTGGGAACTAGCGCTATAGACCCACAATGTCTCAAGTTGTGGTGGTACATTCCCCAAGTAAGTCTCTGGGAACTGCTTTCACCCCTTGGCTCCTGGTCCCATGTATTCTACTTACTGGGGACACAGCATCACCTAATGCTCATTACAGTCAGATGTATAGTCCATTTTGGTAAGTTCAGTTCTGATTATGTCACTCTCTTACTTAAAAGTCTTCTATGGTTTCTCATGGCTCTTTGGATATTGACCAAAAGCCTTAACCTGGCCAAGGCTCTGTTGTAATCTCCTGTTTCATCATGCCACACACTGCCCCTCTCTCCTTTTGTGTCAGTTACAGACTTCCAGTTCTTTGAAAGTGCCATTCTCCTTCCTACCATGAAGGCTCTGTGCATGCTGTGCTCTCTCCCTGGAATGCGTGACCACATGCATACTCCCTTCATTTAGGTCTTAGCCATATTTTACATGTCAGCCCCAGCATCACTACTTCATGGAAATATTCTGCTTGAGCAGATTGATAGAAGAGGCTTGGCAGTCCATTAAGCATGAAGAATCTTCCTATTTGGAGTCAACTGAAAATGTATTCCTCATTTGTGATGAGCCTTCCTGGCTCTTGCTTGTGTTATACCATTGAACATCTCCAGGGAACCGTAGAAAAGGGCATTGCTGTTTAATCAGCTCCTGATTTATCATGTAGACTACAAAGACACTGTAAAATGCTGGCCAAATACTAGTTCTTACTAGCATCTATTTCACATGGCAAAAGTCCCTGATTTTTATGTAGACAAATATCTCATCAACTGTTTTAAACCAAGAAAACTGGGGGTGAAGTAAGGTGAAGGTGGCTACTCTTGTTTTTATTGCTCTTTCTTTCCTTCAGACTGAGCTCTGAACAAACATTAATATTTCATATCCGATTCCTGTGTCTGATGTGACTCAGGTTGTTTCCTCTGCCTGGAATGCTCCCCTTTCTGAACCACTCTTTTTACCACTATCCCCTCCACAACTGTGCACATGTCTTGGGTTTTCAAATCCCATTCATCTTCACTTTTTGCATGACTTTTTTTTTTTTTCATTTCATGCCCCAACCTTACTCTCATTCTGGTAATCCTACTTATCAGAACTCACATTTTCTGAACCTTTCTTATTGTAGGTTCGTATATCCTTCTTTCTATTTTAGTCTTATATATGCATGCTTTACTATACCATGAGATTCTTAGAGATACATATGTTTGATTTTTAAAAATTCCTCACTGTACCTGGCATAATGCTTTGCTCAAAGAAAGTAATCAGTACATATTTGTTGAGTAAATAATACAATGTAATGAATCAAAAATATTGGTGACCAGTGAGGAACTAAGGATTACATAGGAGCCAGGGATAAAGAATAAATAACTGGAAAAAGCAGTGAGTTAAAAGCCAGATAAAGAACCCAAGAAGCAAAGAACAAAGACAACCCTTTAAGAGAAGAAGACCTTGAGACTAAAGCTTAACATTATATGATTCAGTTGAAATGGCTGAAATTGTAGGAGGCCCCAAATCAGGGGCAAGTTAGGTGATTCATGTGTTGAGTCACGGAAACCTCTTTGCTTAAAAGAGGGTGCTGGTTGACTTAAATTATTAAGTTATTTTAGGTGGTTTTCCTTCCCTAACCTAAAGTCAGAGGAGGAAAATGGTATTTCCTTTGAGTGGGAAGACAACTGGGAAGATAGGAGGAAAGGAGACATTTCAGCAGCAAACCCAATCTTGGGAAGTAGAATGATAGACTTAAAAGAGGAAAAAAAGACAGAATAAGAATTTTGTTAAACTTCTTAAGGGTAAGTGGGAATGTAATCACTCACTCAGAAACTTTGAAGTCCCCCAAAAAGAGAGCCTACAAAATAAAAAGATTCAGTGAAGTTCTATTGGTTGAGAGTCTAAGGAGTCAGAAGGGTTAGAGACAAGAAGAAATAAAACATGAAATAAATTTTCTGTGAAGCTTTAGAAATTACATTTTGTTATCTTTCATCTATATTTTTGGTATAATATAGTCAAAACTTTCTGGTTGACCAAATTCAATTTTCATCCTAATGTTCTGATATTATGTAGACACAGTTAAAAAAACCCACTGAAAATAGTACCAAATATATCTTTAAAAACTTACTGATTCTCCCATGTTTTCTTTTGATTATAGTAGTCACTTTGAATAAAAGGTATTAAAAATGAGAACATTTAGACTTCAGATAACTATTACCACAGTGTTCAATCTTGTAGTCCTTACATCCAAAGAGTCAAGGAAGATAAAGATCTTTATTTGACATCAAGGCATACCAATTTTCAATACCTCAGTTCACACTAATACATTTTATGCATGAGCTCATCTCTTCTTTCATATTATGTACATTCCTTGGTGCTTGTAAGAGTTTCTCAACACAGGCTCATTGTATTTATCACTCTTACATTCTAGAATGCCAGCACCCAAATAGTAATGATCTCATAGTTGATGAATCAAGTCTTAGATGTAGTATAAAAAGGACAAATTATTGCTAGGAGAATCAGGGACATGAAATGCAATGATGTTGTAAAGTTTGAATTATAATGCACAAACAAAAGAGAAGCTCAATTTTGTGCAATATCCATGATTATATGTAGGAATGCCTTTTCCTTGAAGGCAGTCTTAATAGCATGCATGTTATTGGTGTATCAAAGTGAAAATTTAAAGCATTAAATATAAGCCAAATAGCTGGAATGATTATTAGAAAAAAGTCTTCTAAATTTCAAAGTATTCTTTAGGAAACAAGAAAGCTTTGGTTATAGCTTGGCATTAAGAATAGTTGGGTAGAATATTGAATGAATCTGTTAAATGTCAGAAGAGAATGAGAATTGCCCCAGTAAATACTTTTCTTGGTCTATAATGTTCATATTGTTTTTATATAGTATTTAAAATTTTCGTGTTACCTAGCACCAAAGAATTCTCATTTATCTTTTCTCTTAATAATAATCTTAGGCTGTATCTGTCTTCCTTTTCTCTTTCTTTCTTTCTTTTTTTTTTCCATTTTATAGGCAGAAGAGCTGAAACAGAAACATTAACTTAGAGTGTTAACAAAAATAAATAACTTCCAGAATTATTTGAGAGTTCTTGGAGAAATAATTCCCAGAATATCTATTATAGTTGTCCCTCATTATATTGTGGAGATTGGTTCCAGGACTGCTCACATATACCCAAATTTGTGCGTACTTAATTCCTGAAATTGGTCCTGCAGAACCCACAAAGTCGGCCCTCCCTATATGTAAATATAGTATTTGTGTTTGGAAAGAAATTCATGTATAAGTGGACTTGCACAATTCAAACCCATGTTGTTCAAAGGTCAACTAAGTATTGAAAATCCCATGGAACTAGTGGGACTTAAACATTATTATGTAACAATAAATGTTTTTCATTAGAATGCAAAGATCATGTGAATTAATCATTTCGGATAATTGTTCCAACCATGGATTAGTGAGAGAATTGAATGCATGTGGGCAGCACATTGTTCAGGACTGAAAACTTTCTGAAATGAATGTTGATGTTTTATGGATGGTTTTTATATTATGCCAGGCCCAAATTATTTTGTTTTTAGTTTTAATTTTATTTTTTTCAAAATTATGTATGCACATAATTTGAGTTAATGAGTTGTACAAGGTTTGTTACCCAAACAGCAGTGTCAACTTTTTTCTTTTTCTTTTCCTCCCCAGAGGCAACTACTTTTACATCCTGTAGCTGATTCTCTTGGTGCCATGTGTCTAAACATGTTTTTAATCACTACTCCCTGATTTTTCATTTTTAGCCATTACTTATTGAATTTCCATTATGTATGACAAGAATTAAGCTCTCTTTTCTCCCCCAGCCTTCACCGTCTTCCTCAAATATTATAATTTTGCTTAGATGAATATTAAACATTCATATTATAAAATGCAATTTATAGTTGAGTTATGTAGTAAACTATTATTTTTCCTTTCTTACAAAACTATTTGTTTTACTTAGAGTCAGTTATCATCCTTTATCTTCTTTTGCTTATTTTCTTAATTTGCTTATAACTAATTCAACCTCAAACCTTTTTGGCAAGTTTTTCCTAAAAAAACCTATAAAGTTTTTAGGATTTTAATCCTATAGACCGTGTGGTCTCTGTCACAACTACTCAACTCTGCTATAGTAGATTTGGCCCATGGGCTGTAGTTTGCAGCCCCTGGTCTAAATCATCCCTGAGATGTTCAGTTGCTTCAGATATTCTATTATTATAATTTTTCTCCAGAGAAGTTTCTCTTTGAGACACCTGTATGGTTCTCAGCACTGTTGTTATAGATGCCATCCTGGGTCTTCTCTGTTATGATCCCGGGGATTTCCTTTGCTTCTTTTCTCTCACTAGATCTCCTGTTTCCTACATCTTACATTTTCCTTTTTCTTGGTTAACTCCTTCATTTTGGTGGAAAACCTTTTCCAGAAGCTTTTAGAGAAAGAATACAGATCCTATAATTCACTATGAAATGAGATGTTTTTGTTTACCTGGTTGCTTTTTTGCCACACTTTCCCCTGGACTCATCAGAATTTGACTTAGAAAAACTAATAAAAACTAAATAAATTTTATGTAAAAATTTGTCTTATTATGCTTATTTTTAATAAGATTAGGAAACAAAAAGAGTCAAACAGAGGTCTGGAATTTGTAACAACACTCTACTGACTCATTATACTTTTTTCTTTAAGTAAAACCATGTAGGAGGTGGAGGAGGCCCGCTGGCAAGGAATGTGGAGATGGCAGTGTATAAAAATGGGGTGGAATTAAATTAAGGGGGATTTGTTCTTCTCTTGACCCTGTGATAGCTCCAGAGTGACCTTCACTGTGATTCCCATTATAATGGTGGACTAAATGGTCCATAATAAACTTAGGCTAGGAAGTTTCAGGGAATTAATATTGACACCAGGCAGAGGGGATTGGCTGTGTATTTGAGTCTTTCTTAAGAAAGAAAAAATTTTAGAAAATTGAAATTTGTTAATAGTACTTTTAGTAATTGATTATAGTATTGAGTGTATTTCAAAGCATTTGATTTTCTACAAATAAGAAAATCACATACTTAAAATACATTAAGCTAAAATATATTAAACTGAAAAAATAGTTTTATAGCAATTTAACTAGAAAATCAACAAGGGAATGTATGGCAGTCTTGATGCCAATAAAACCTGATTTATACTGTGTTTTTAAAGAAGAGAGTGCTAGTATTCCCAAAGATCTCTTAATAGAAACGTTCACAGCATGAGTGGATTAGACAGGAACTTGGAATATCCCTGAGTGCCACTATTCTGTGTTAACATACTTGATGGCTTATTTTAATTAAGAATCAAGTAGTAACATGGAGCTCCTGAGGCTGACAGATGGCTTCAACTTTGACCTTTGTGGCCTTGATAGGTTTCTTCTTATTTAATGTTATTTTTATGTTTTTTAATTTTAGGTGCAGTATGTGTGTGAATTTGTCATGTAATTGTGGCTTTACATGGTAATTGTTCAGCATAATAGTAATTACCAAAACAAACCCCAAAGCAGTTATGCATATAAGTTAGACCATCTTTTATTAGGAATTTTGCCTAATTCATTTTTAATTTATGCATTTTTATATAATTTGACATAAGGCTTAACATCCATCTTCCTACCCTACTCACTTCATGGTTAAGAAAGCTGTGAAGTTCATAAAATCCTCATTGTTCAGAATATGTCTTCCACTTTTTGAGTCTATCTTTGAAAAATTTCTCAGGAAAGACTATTCTTAATTCTATTCTTCCTTTTAGATATAAGTATAGTATATTATTAAATGTAATGTAATAATATACTGTAGTATAGTATATAATTGCTTGGCTCTATTTAAAAATGCTACTGAATGCATTATATCCAGTAAACTAAGAGTCTTCTCTTAAAAACAATAACTTTAATTACTTTTGGGTGAAAAATCACTTTCATATTTGACAAATTATAGATAAAATAAGATTGCATTTTTCTGGAAGATATAATTGACTTACAGAGGCTAAGAATCATATAAAAATAAATTGATAAAGAGTCACACATTTTAAGAGTATGACTTAGAAAACTGTAGCCCACTACTAAGTGTGGAAATAAGTGAAGATCACTCAAACGCAAACAGGCAAAGACTATTTAGTCAGAGCTTGCTATAGCAAGGGAGTCAGCCACCATTGTGTTTGGCAGAAACTGAAAAGCAAGTAGAGGAGCAGGAGAGCTTTATGGTGGGAGAAAAGGCAAGGTTTCAAGGATGCTATGATTGGAGGCTTTTGGCAGGGGAGGCTGGAGACCTGCTGATGCTAAGTGGGGCATCCTGTGAGATTGGTTAGGGGAGCAATGTTTGGCTTTCTCCCCTAGCCATTTTAACCAAGAACTGACTTAAAATTCTGGATAATTTTTCCATCATTATATTGTTCTAGGTATTTATATTCTTCTTATCAGTGAAGTAAAACATGGTTGATTTGCTCCTTTTTCTAGTTAAAGAGGATTCTGGACTATCTGAATTAATTATAGAGTAGAAATCAATTTTTGTTTCAGTAAAATCATAAATCAGTGAAATGATTCAATCACAAAAGACTTCCGTTGCTTCTGAGAAAGGAGGAAGAGATGACGCTTACTTTCATCAGTTTCAAGGTTTGTAAACAGGTGTGCTTTCAATTCCTTACAAGAAATTGTCTATTCTCTTGAATGGAACCAAGCAAAGACCATTCTATAACACTTTTTCATTTTGCTTTGGCTCAGTGTTACCAACATATTGTTTGCAAACCACAAATATATACTCTGCAATGTAGAAATATCCCCAGTGCTACGCTCCTGTCACTGAATCTGAAAATCTGTCCTGTTAGATTAAATAAAAATACAATACTAAAGAAATTTGTACAGGCAAATTATACCAACAGTATACTGGTTTCACTTTCTTGAGATAGAACACTCTGACATGGTAGTTAACAGTAATTAATAAGTGATAAATGAAACAATAAAATGTCAGTTTGTAACCAACCTTGCCAGACTCCTGATGTTGCTCTGACCCCCATCAATCAGTCAAGCTAATTAGGAGGATCAGACAGCCATTAATAGCTTTATGCCTGTGAGACAAGTGGCCTGCTAGAGAAACTACAGAGTTAAAGGGGCCCCATATTGAGGTGTGAATGTCCCAAGGGCAGAATCCAACAGCAAAAGAGAAAGTGCTTCTCCAATTGTTTCCTCATAGGCTACTCTTTGCGCCTCTTTCTAATAATGTACTATTCAGATTTTATCATATAGTGGCTCAAGGGAGCGTTGTATATAAATTACACAATTGTATCTTTCAAACTGGAAGAATATGTTACATGTGCAGTTTTTTTAGACATTCATGAATATTCATTTAGGTAGCTTATAATTATAAAAATACCAGCATCTCCCTTACCTTTGTGGCTTCTCATTTTGACAACGAAGAATGTGTATTAATTTACTTGTATTTTTCCCTATGTAAATCATCAGCAATGAGAAATGATAAACTCATTCCTCCTTGTATAATGTGGACGATTAATAATTAACAATTAGAAAACATAACTTTCCAGTGCATTTTAGAGACATTATGTTTTAGATAAGATAATTTCCATTTTGAATGTGGCAAATTTACACTAAAAACACTACATATGTTCTTGGCATTAGCTCCCAACTATGAACTTTTGTGGTAAATAGAGACAAGGTGTTAATTAAGAGAACTGCCAATCTAAATGAATAATGGAGTGCTGGAAATAGCATGGGTGAGGGCTTGACCTTCTGTGTCAGAGAGGTGCTCCAACGATGAAGTCTCAATTTTGGAACTATGTGTACAGAATAATAAGAATATGGGAGGGAAAAAAGGAGAGTGGGCTCTTTATTAACTCATTCAGCTGCTCCTAATTAGTTTTAAATACTGTCAGGCAATGTTTAATGAAAGGCTCATCAAGAATATGAAATGAATAAAGGTCACAGTATATACTATCTCTTCAACCCCCAAAAGTTCCAACTAAATATTAAGTGAGAATAGATACTTTGTAAAACAGTTCCTAAATAATCTACATTAAGAAGCAGCATTAAAAAAGTAACCTCTCTCTTCCAGACACTCAGGCAGGCCAACTTAAGTCAGCCACCTCAACTCAGGGGAGAGGAGTGGGTGGGGAAGCAGGTAGGAGCTTGGGAGGTTTTGTCTATGGTTAATTCAAAGACAGTCACCTTTGATATGTACACAATCTGCAGGGAGACCTGTGTATCTCAGTTACCTAGTTCAGGGCAGTCCAAATCTAAAACCTTTAACCAGGTAATTCTATTTCTGATTCTAACTTAAACAAGTTGGGAGTCTTTCTCAGCTATGAGGTATTCTCACTAGAAGGAGTGATCTAGTCACCATTTAGACAGGATATTGAATTATAAATCTCCAAGGTTTTTAAAATGTTTGGAAACTGATAATTGTCTATGAAGATTCTTCTGAAGCTACTAAAGACCTCAGGCCATGAGCATAAGAAATAATTCCATGAGGCCAATATTGCTAATGACTTAATTGCCTTAAGAAAGTAGTTTTGGTTTTGGCCAAATTTGACCTTTTGGGGGAGAAAGCTCCAGGTTGAATGAAGACTAAGATAGAGGAAAATCACGTGAAAATGAGTGACATTTATTAAGGCCTAATATGGACATGCACTGTTGTAAGCCCATATTAAATCTTCATGACAATTTTACGAGGTAAGTGCCATTATTATATTTATTTTATAGATGAGGAAGCTGAAGCATAAGAGATAATTTCCCCAAGAACGCTATTCTGTTCAGGTGCTTGGTCATAGGCATTAATCTTGGTGTCTATGGTGTGTCACAGGGATTCATTGTGGTCACTTGTTGTCACCTGTGCTCCAGACACTGTGACTTTGGTTTTTCCAGGGCATTTTACTCAGCTTAAGTCCTAACCTATGTTTAGGCTGATACAAATATCTAGTTGTTTCCATGCAGCTTCAACACACCTATGTGGATAAACTGAGTAGTTACACACCCAGGCTTTCAAAGCACACATATATTTACTGTGATGAGGAAGAAAGTGGCACCTTTCTCCACTTTGATCCCAGGATAGTGATTTCATATCTGGACACCCTCTTCCAAGGTGGTTGCTGTCTTAGTCCATTTTATGCTGCTATAACAGAATACCTGAGACTGGGTAATTTATAATGGCAGAAATTTATTGCCCACAGTTCTGGAGTCTGGGAAATCAAGAGCAGGGGGCCAAGTCTGGCAAGGACTTTCTTGCTTCATTATCTCATGGCAGAAGGTGGAAGACAGAGGGAGATGGGGAGAGAGAAAGAAAAACAAAAGGGAGTTGAACTCATCTTTTCTTAAAGAACCCCCTCCTGCATTAATCCATACATGAGAGCAGTGCCCCCATGACTGAAACACCTCTTAAAAGTCTCACCTACCAATATATCCACATTGGGGATCAGATTTTAAACACTTGAACTTTGAGAGATGCATTCAAACCATAGGCCTTTTTCAACAAAAATTAAAGCCCTGGTAGTAGTTTCTCTGGGACCACAGCTTAGCCATTGCTGGGTCCCTGGAAAAGATTATTGTTCTGAGGACATAACAGAGTTCAGTTTGGTTTTAGAGTATCACCTGAAAAAACTTTTTCTGAGCCTTAGCCAGTGAACAGGGATTAGCAGTATTAGAGTCTGTTTTCCTTATTTCTGTGTTAAAACACATAACTACTTAATTGTCCATCTTCCCCAAGAGTGCCCTATGAATGTGGAGATTCACCTTCCTACACTTTTTTACATCCATAGTATATTTTTATATCTGTGGTAGTATTCCTAGATAAAAACACAACACCCAGTTAATGTAACTTTCAGAGAATTTCAGAGAAATTAAAATTTAATGGGGCATCATGTATTTTTGTATGCCAAATCTGGCAACCGTATCCTATAGCTAACTCATTTAGAAGTGAGGAGAGGTGTGAGCTACTTATTGGGTAAACCATATTGTTTACATAGATTAATTTGTTAACGCTGGAAGCTAAAATATTCTTGAGGCTAGCATCTGCAGATGGGTGCAGTTTTCTCTAACTCATTTATTTAAAACTGTATATTTTGAATACTAATTTTATTCAGAGTATAAATCTAAACATCTTCAGTATGATTTCTATGGTTCCTTTTCCCAGGGTAAGATTATCACTATATTAGTTTTTAAAAACTTTTCCTTATCATTGGGGATTAAGGTATCCCATAAAGATGAATTTTCTTAAGCACCAAAACTTTTAAATTTAAAATTTTTATAGAAATCTTCCTGACATGTATTTCACACTACCTTATCTACTTGAAAGTGATAAATTGAACATGACTGCCTCTGGACAAAGCAATGTTATTATCATTAATATAAATTATTTGGGCCATTAATATATAATATGCCCCCAAAGTCTACTGAAGTATATAAGACTATTTTTCCTGTTTGTAAACAGTTTCACTGTGCTGAGCTCTTGTGATTGTCTACATGCTGCCATTTGCTCTCCTCTCTGTACACCTCTGGGAGATATATCTCATCACCACCAGTGAGCCTCAACTCTTGAGTTATAGCCTTAATTTAAAACAGTTGTGTGGGAAAACAACTGAGGGAAGCTCATTTCTGCATTCAAGTACATTTGCTTTGTTCCACCTATTTTTCTCGTGGCTACTTCAGAGGTCTGCTTGCACTTTTAGGTCTGTGGTTTCCTCTTTGTAGGTGAGCTTTGGTTCTGTGTTTGTCAGTATTACTTCCCAAGATGTGTTCTATAGGACACAAGTTCTGTAAAATGCTAAGAAATGCCTCAAGAAAAAATTCCATGATTGAAAAGTTTGGAAGACAGTAGGCTAAAATAAGTTAAACCTGTAAGTTGCCTTTACAGGGATTTTCATTTGCTAATACCAGGTGTTTAACATGGGATATAGCAAATTTTGATCTTTTTTTTTTTTTTT
>VBSM01000272.1:12798943-12824914 GCA_008086735.1 Cheirogaleus medius | reverse complement strand
CATCTTGCTCCGCCCCCCGCAAATTTTGATCTTATCTGTGCATGCAGTAGCTTTGGTGGAAGATCTCACTGGACACATTGTGAAATTCTGTTATGACACACAGTTGCCATGTTAACATGGAAGCTGTACACAGAAATAGAAATCTTAAGCATGACATAAGTTCCATTCTAACAATTTAGAAAAGAAAGGAATGAAATGTGGTAAAATTATTTATAATAGGGATAAAATTAATATTCTTTTTGTATTCAAGTCATTACTCCTTGGATATAGTTCTTTGAAAATAATAGATATCAAGTGTACAAATCTTCAGGACAATAATTAGGGGGCAGGTTAGAAGTAAAGGGTTAAGTTTCTGAAAGCCAAAACATTGTGAAGGAATAACATGTCCAGGTTTAGAACCCATTAACTATAATAACAGAATTCTGTCCTGCTCTATGGAAAGATTCAATGAGAATATAAAACAAAGGTGAAATAGAATTCATTTCTTTAAATAGAAACTTTAATAAACAGGCCAAATGATAAACTTGCTTTTTTTTTTCATTTTGAAACTGCCACTCTTTTCCCCCTTCTGCTGTTAAAAATATATATTTTAGATGAATATTATTGCTTTTAATCAAGTGTTTTGATATTACATTGCCATTTCTTTGGAAGTCATTACTACTAAGTATTGAAGGAAAGGACTGTTACATTTGTTGAAGGGAACACATTAATATTTGGCTTAAATATGTGTGCCATTTGCCTTTGCCTAAACACACATGCACACACACAAATATATTTGTATTAATTCTATTATAAAACATCTAATCATGTATAACAATTTCCTCCATCCTCTGTTCTGTCTCATGGCTTAGCATCAATGATGGATTGTGACTTAGATAGTTCATCCCCTTTAGATACTTGTGCAAAGACAAATCCATAACTGCCTGCAGCTCCACTGCAGCACCTGCTGGACTCTGCAGCTTAAGTGACCCGTGTGGCAGGTTAATTTTAATAGTAATAGCGAGCACATATGTCAGCCGTGCTTCTGAAGTGTTTTACACAACAATGTGACATGAATACTTTCATCATTTTCATTTTACAGATAAGAAAATCAAGACATACTTGACTAAGGTCACACAGTAAGTGGCAGAGGTGGGACAGGAGTCTAAGGAATCTGATTCTAAGAGGCTATTCTTAATAACCATTAAAAATGGAAAGATGGGAATGATACTTAGGTTATTTATGAAACTGTAATCCTGCACTTCCAGAATCTCCCAAGGGTTTTCTTGAGGCAACACAATCACTGAACTGAACCTTACCTTCATGAAGATTTTTTATATTTTTATATTTTTTTCTTACTTTTGTCCAATTTTTAATAGGTTTGTGTTCTTTCATGCCTCTGATTCTTTTTTATTTTATTTATTTTATTTTTTTTAAGACAAAGTGTCTTTCTGTTTCCCTTGCTAGAGTGCAGTGGTGTCATCATAGCTCACTACAACCTCCAACTGGACTCAAGCAGTCCTCCTGTCTCAGCCTCTCTAGCAGCTGGGACTACAGATATGCCACCACATCCAGCTAATTTTTTCTATTTTTAGTAGAGATAGGGTCTTGAATTCTTGCTCAGGCTGATCTCAAACTTCTGACCTCCAGCGTTTCTCCTGCCTCAGCCTCTCAGAGTGCTGGGATAACAGGCATGAGCCACTGCACACAGCCTGCTTCTGATTCTTCTCCATCCTGATATTAAGAGGGCCAAAACATAGTTATCACACTTTCAAACATTCCATTATTGATAATTATTTTGGAAAAAAATGCTTGCCTTTTTCTGTTTTAGGAGGAAATGTATGCAAAAAAATTTCATGAAAATTTATTGAATGGACTATGTATAATCAAGCATTTCAGTGTTGCTGACTGCAGTCAGACTAAACTTATATTAGAATTCTGGATCTGAAAATTACCATGTCACCTTGAAAAAGTTACTTAATTGTCCTACACTTTAGTTTCCTTATCTGTAAAATGGTACTAATAATTCAGTTTATCTCTTAGGGCTGTGAACATCAAATGAGGTAATGCCTAAAGTGCTCAGCATGGTACTTGCTTGTTCTAAGCACAAGTGTTAACTGCTTACATCTTCATACTGACTGATGCAGTGAGTGGATCTTTTTAGGTCTCCCAAATGGGAAGGGTAATGTGGGCCCAGAAGTCATGATGAAATATTTCTAATAAAATAGGCAAAAAAATACTTACTGAAAGGACAAACATTGTGTGAATAAATGGCAATGGCACTGGATAGCCTATTCAATGTGATACATACACACACACACACAGTATGAGAAAAATTGCTATTTAGACAGTAAAAAATGCAACAACAATAACACAAAGAAAAACAGTCTTAAAACTCTACCATATTATATTTTGGGATCTAGTATCTTTATAATCATATGTACTTAGGTGTGATTTATGCCTTTAGTTCTACTTGTCACATTAAATTGGCATTATAATTCTGCTCAATAACACTAATATAAAAATTATATCTTTGTGGCCAAAATCATATATTCATTTGTGAACTCCCCACACTAAAATTAAATTAGGAAGGTAATTTTATTTTGGTAAGGAAAGTAGCTGGCGACGGGTCTAGGTTCCCTGTTCTTTGTTCTTTATGGAGTGTGATAGACAACCTAAACTTGTAGGTGCCACCTCCCTGATCCCACCTCCAGCTTTTCTATGCTTGGCTTTCCTTAAAAATATATTCCATTCTGTTTTAGCAAGCTCATTGGTGTACATACATTTGTAGGCTTATTTCAGTACTAGCAACCAAAATATTTTTAGGTAATTTCCCAGTCTCAAAAAAAAAATAGATATTGGATGGTGTAAATGTTACAGATCAAGTCTTTTAGACTCTTACTGCCTATCTTCTGACATAGTCTTAATCTCAATGAATTTGTGGAGAAATTACTTTTGAAAGGCTCCAAAAAACACCTGACCTTTAAGAGCCCCTTTTCTTCTAGATAGGATGACCATATTTTCCAAACAAAAATTAGTAGTTATGGCTATATAAGGGGGTTGCTTCTGAGTGTGATGAGCAGTCTCAGAGGTGACATATTGGACAATTGAATTATTTTCAAGTTTTATGGGAGTGGTTTCCAGACCTCTTTGAGGGAGTGCTAGGGATCTGAGGCAGATCCACTAATGGTGCTACAAAGAGTAGAGGGGTTAGGTAGCCAAGTAGCCAGGGCTTTGGGACCTGCCTCTTAGTTTTCAATGAAAATAAATGGGCTTTTATTTGTTTTGCATATTGGGATTCTACTTTTTTAAATTGAGGTATAATTCATATAACATCAAATTTACCATTTTAAAGTGTATGCTTCAGTTTTTAATATATTTACAAGGTTCTACATTGATCACCATCATCTAATTTGAGAATATTTTCATCAACCCAGAAAGAAACCCTGTACCTGTTAGCAGCCACTTTCCATTTTTCCCTCTCACCAGCCCCTGGCAATCACTAATTTACCTTCTGTCTCTAGAGATTTGCTTATTCTAGACCTTTCATACAAATGGAATTATATAATATGTAGATTTCTGTGTCTGATTCCTTTCACTTAGCATAATGTTTTCAAGGTTCACCCATGTTGTAGTATGCATCAGTACTTTATTTATTTTTAAATATATGGATATACCACCTTTTGTTTATCCAGACATCAGTTGGTGGACATCTGGGCTCTTTCTACTTTTTGGCTGTTAGAAGTGCTACTGCTATGAATATTTGTATACATGAACATATGTTTTCAATTATTTTGGGCATACACCTAGGAGTGAAATTGCTGGGTCATATTGTAACTCTGTTGAACTTTTTCAGGAACTGCCAAACTGTTTTCCCCAGTGGCTGCACCATTTTACATTCCTACCAGCAAGAAAATTGTTTACCCTCAATTCAGCAAGGTAAACTAAGGGTAAAAAATTTTCTTTGGGAAAATGGAACTAGGGATAATTTTTAAAAATCTTCTAATTAATGGGTGAAAATGGGAAATTATTTGAAATCAGGATGATCTAGTAATAATATCTAGGACATAGGTTTATCACCTTCTCACCATCATCTCTAGGGATTTTCATGGTACTAATGTCTGAATTTAGGTGTTGTATTTGACTCATGTGGCCAGGCGAGGTGGCTCATGCCTATAATCCTAGCACTCTGAGAGGCCAAGGTGGGAAGATCGCTTGAGCTCAGGAGTTTGAGACCAGCCTGAGCAAGAGCGAGACTCGTCTCTACTAAAAATAGAAAAAATTAGCTGGGTGCAGTGGCACTCACCTGTAGTCCCAGTTACTCGGGAGGCTGAGGCAGGAGGATCACTTGAGCCCAGCAGTTTGAGGTTGTTGTGAGCTAGGCTGTTGCCATGGCACTCTAGCCCAGACAACAGAGTGAGACTCTGTCTCAAAAATAAATAAATAAATAAATAAATAAATAAAATAACTCATGAAACTCTTGACATGTGAACACAATATATCAACATAATTCACATATTTATAATTTTGAAAGAACAAGAAAAGCACCCTGATACCATAGAAACAGCATTGTACCTAAAGGAAGGAGACCTGGGCTTTGTCTCATGTTACTATATGGGAGGTGTGTAGGTTTGAGTAACTCCTTCAATCTCTAGAGAGAGTCCAGTCCCTTCAGTTATAAAATTGTAAGGTGGACCAAGTAATCTACAGGGTCTTTCCAATTGTAAGGTTAACAATCATCATAATGAGAGGATCCTAGAGAACAAACAGTACACTAAAGAGGTTTTGCATGCTCTGAGCTGCCTTTTAGAAAATTGGCAGTAGTCTTTAAATCAATCATAAACTAGAGGGCAGAGCTGCAATGTGTGAATTGAAATGCTTCTTGGCCTTAATTTTTAGGTGCCTTTCTGACACTTCAGGATGGTTTAAATGGCTCTGAGTGCCCTAATGCCACACAAAGCTCACATCACTCCAATCATTACGAAACCTTCACAGATGTGCGGTGGAAAGATTTTCTGTGAAAGTTGGAAATATGAAACTGTAAATGCCCTCCAGCTGGCATGCTTAAATGTTCTTCATCTCGTTGGAGACACGTTCAGGTTAATTTCAATTGATGACTGATGGATCATCCAAATGTTACTCAAGATAATGTGAAGCAATTTTTTCTTTCCTAATGATGAACTCAGATAAGAGAGTGATTATCGAAAAACAAGTAACTAATGTTTCTCAATTGAAAAAAATGATATCATTACAAAGATACAAAACTAAATTATATCATCTTTTAAAAAGAAGAAAATGATTCAAGCTTGGGATGTAAAAAGCATAAGGCTAATTACATACATGCATATGGTGTACATTCTAGTTAAGTACTGAGAGAGTTAACACCTTCTTGCCCAGTTGGTTTAGGTCATGCCATTTACCTCCTGCTGTTCAAAATAATAACGGTAAGAAATGGGCTGCCTGCTATCACTAAATGCCAGATACAGACCATATGGCAACAAGGCAGCATCAGATTTTTAAAAATAACTGTTATCTCAGAATTTAACATACTCAGTAGTTTAAGACATGTAATCTATTGCACGTTTCCTTAATTTCTTCAAGTACTTGTTCTAGGCCTGGCATTGCTCTGGCTGCATTTCAGCTGTGTAATGTCAATGTGAAAACAAGCAAAGAGAATGTGTCTCAGTCTGTTTTCTGTTGCTTATAACAGAATATCTGAAACTGGATGATTTATAAAGAAAAGAAATTTATTTCTCACAGAAATGGAGGCTGAGAAGTCCAAGGTCAAAGTGATGCATCTGATGAGAGCCTTCTTGCTGGTGGGGACTCTGAAGAGTCCCAAAGTGGCTTTAGGGTATGACATGACAAAGGGGATCATGCTAGCTTAGGGGTCTCTTCTCCTTCTTACAAAGCCACCAGTCCTACTCCCATGATAGCCCATTAGCCCATCAACATATTAATCTATTCATAAGGTCAAAGCCGTCATGACCCAATCACCTCTTAAAGGCTTCACCTCTCAATGCTGCCACATTGGGAATTAAATTTCAGCATGAGTTCCAGAGGGGACAAATATTCAGATTGTATCAGCATGATAACAAAATCACGTGTCCTAGAATCTATACTCTTTACTTTGGATGATGTCCCTCATTACATGATAGCTACTCTCTTTATAGATGGCAGGATTCCAGAAGGAAAACATAAAGAGGAATGACAAGCTCTCATGTATATGCATATAAACAGGCACATACAAAATTAGGTGATTTTGTAAAAGTAGAGATAAAAAATAATGGAATCATAAAATGTTAAAGCTGAAAAAGATCTCAGAGCTCTGTAGGCTCACGCTCTTTTTTACAGAAAAGAAACTGAGGCAGCACTGTGTTAAGTGACTTGCCAAAGAGCACATGGAAGTATTGAAAACAATTAGTGTATAATTTAGGCCCATAGGCTTCCATTCTAGTGCTTTTTAAACATCATGTTATAAGTTTCTAAGCCTAAAGAAATAAGATCTCAAAAAAATATTAATAATTATGATGATTGGGCAAGAAATTGTTTTAGTGTGCAATAGATAAGCAGACTCAGGACTTTATGATTAAAAACAATAAATTTATAATAAAATACATATTCTGAGGAAAAACTGAACACTCTAAAAATATACTTTTACTTGTTAACTGAATAATTGAACCACTCCACTCATCAAAATTTTTTGGTATCAATTTCATAGTCATTCCACAAATCTCCTTCTATACACAAACTAAAAATAGCATATTTTGCATGATCTGACGAGACATTTCCTCTTCTGTAAAATGAGCCTATGTGATTCAAAGGTCCTTTCAACTTCAGCAGATTATAGTTCTGAAGTACCCTGTTCACAATGAGGCAAAGGACTTAAAAGGAAAGAACTCATTTCATTTTCTTATTTGTACGAAAATTTGTTTGGAGTTTTGCTGAATTTTCAAGTGCCTTTTGAGGCTGGGATCATCTAACTTCAAGGTAGTTCCAAATTTAGCTTTTGCTCATTTAAATAAGGCATCACTATATAGTTTTGGTTAAAATTACTTTTTTGTTAAAGAAAGTTTTATACCTTCAAATTATACTTGGATATTTCAGAATATCATTCTCAAGATATAGAAATTCAGAAATTTCTACCTTCTATTGATGGAAATATTATCCATTTGAATTTTCCTGCAACTCACACTTAAATGCATGAAAATAGAAGGCCTTTGAGACTACATCTGTGCAGAACTTTTTTTTACTTTTTTGTATGTAAGTAGCAAATATATTTTAAAAAGCATTTAAAGTTAAACCAGACTTACTGAAATTGCATTAGGCTTTTACAAAATCTCTCTATATTTTCATATTTAAACCCTATGATTAAAACCAATCTCGATATCAGAGCATCAGGGGGGATAGGTAGTCAAAATGACGAACATAGCCCTAGGTAATAGAACTTTTAGTTATAAAACAGAGTGAAAAATTGAGCTCAGAAGCCTAAATTTAAAGTTAGAGCTAGCTTAACTGATTTATTAAAAAGTATTTTCTAAATTCAGTTTTATTTGATTATAAAATTCTCAATGACTTCAAAGAATAAAGAGAAATGATTATTAAAGAACATAGTAGAATTTCAGAAAAGTCATTATTCATTTCAATTTTTGTCCAACCTTTTAGAGCATGGTAGGACAACTATTCCATTTATTCAAATGCACATGTGAAATACCATTGACAATATGTGATAAATATTTTGGATCATAAAAGTAAAGGAATTTTGTTCTCTTATACCATTCTCCAATACAAAGAATCAGGGCTTTTTAAAGCATGGAGTGCCATACTAGAAAAAGAAAATATTCCCTGGGGCCCTAGTGTTTTATTACAAAAATAGAATAAAAACTTCAAAAACAAATCAATCCTTTCTAATTCAATGGAAAATTTGTTATTTTTTTATTGTTTTCTGTGCGTGAGCTATATGCAACTTGAAAAATAGTTCTCACAGCTTCCAAGGTGAAGAGGTGTGTAAATTACATATGCTTCATGAGGCCCCTGGCTCAAAACTAGTGTGAGTTAAATACAACTCACATGGCAGTTAATGTGTTAAAAAATGGCTGATTCTGGGGCTGGGGCAAGGAACATAGAAGAAAAGCCTGTAGCATTTTGTTGTCCCCACCCTCTTAAAAAAGTGCTCAAAGAATAAAACCATGGGGTATGTCAAAGGGACACACAAGCCAAATTCAGTGAGCTTCCAGTGGCCAAAGCTGAACAATTTGAGCAACAAAATAAATAACATAGTATTGGATATATAGCTGAATGTATAAAATAAATATAATACTGAATATGAGAATATGAGAGTAATGCTTCTATATATAAATGAAAAAGTAAATAAATGAAGCAGAGACAAATCTCTTGTACAAAAGAATTCCAAATAATTTATGCAATGATTCTCCCTTCAAGGGGGAAGGAGGTGCATCTTAACTCCCTACCCCTTGAGTGTGTGTTGTGCTTAGTGACTTGCCTCCAGAGAGTAGGGTATCGAAAAGGTAAAAGAAATGTAACTTTACAGTGAAGATACCTGTTAAACACTATCACCGTTGGGTGATCAATATTAACATCACCAGCGATAAGTCATATTGATAGTATATATTCCTTGATATGATGTAATAAGAATGGCACTTTACCTTTATGGTTTTTCTTCCCAAACTCCATAATTTCAGCCTATGAGAGAAAATATGAGACAAACTTAATCTGAGGGACATTCTGCAAAATATATGACCAGTACTCCTCAAAACTGCCAGGATCTCATGAAAATATGGAAAGTCTGAGAAACTTTCACAAACCAGAGGAGACCAAAAAGCCATGATAACTAAATGTAACATAAAAAGGAAAATTAGCTCCAGTAACATAAAAAGGAAAAGGATAATATGGGAGAAAAAAATGAAGTCTGAATTAAGTATGGAGTTTAGTTAATAATATTGTATCAGTATTAGTTTATTAGTTGTAACAAATGTGTAACACTAATATAAGATGCAAACAATAGGGAAAACTGGGTAAAGGGCACATGGAAACTCTCTTATTTTTGTAATTTTTCTGTAAATCTAAAATTATTCTAAAATAAAAAGTTTATTAAAAACATAAAGGAATTTGATGATTTTCTTCCAAAAGGTGTGTTGCTTGTTTTGTTTGGCATTTCCTATTCCATTAGATCTTGTTTACAAAGACTTGGAATAACTAGGCAATAGAAGACTTGCATGATGGCAATAGTTAATATGAGTATCAGATAGAGAAATAAATTGTTTCAAATTAAACTGCCCTTTGCCACAAAGCTCAAATCACTTTATAGAGCCATCACTCATTTTCTAATGTGATAAAACTTATGAAAGTGTGTTGTAAATTGTAATAGGCTGTAAAATGTACACCATCATTAGCATTACTTCACAGTTACTATCATCTTTATTCTTGAGTGCTCAATAATGCATTGGTTGCTACAAGGAGTTTCTATAGTTTAGGGAATCCTTATCTTCATAAAGTAAATGTAAAAAATGGTTCAATTTATCCTCATAAAATAACCCTTCATGTGATTTTATTTATACAGTATCTCTCCCTTATCCATGGCTTCACTTTCAGTGGTTTCAGTTACTTGCAGTCAACTGTGATTTGAAAATATTAAATGGAAAGTTCCAGAAATAAACAATTTGGAAGTTTTAATTTACATGCCCTTTGGAGTAGTGTGATAAAATCTTGTGCCATCTGGCTCCTCCCCACCTGACACATGAATCATGCCTTTGTCTAGTATATCCATGCTGCATATACACCCTGCTCATTGCTCCGTTCACAGCCATCTAAGTTTTCAGATCTACTATCGTGATATCATAGTGCTGGTGTTCAAGTAACCTTTATTTTACTAAATAATGACCCCAAAGCACAAAAGTAGTGATGCTGGCATGTTGCTATACTTGTTCTATTTTATTATTAGCTATGTTGTTAATCTCTCACTGTGCTTGATTTATGATTTAAATTTTATCATAGGTATGTATGTATAGGCAAAAACATAGCATAAAGAGGTACAGTTCTATCTGCAGTTTCAAGCATGCACTGGGGGTCTTGGATAAGGGGAGACTACTATATAGATGTAACTTTAGGAAAGTTTGGCATAATTGTTCAATTTGATTGTTTCTCTTGCCTTGGTCAAACCAAGAGTTTCATATGCTGAGTGATGTGAATTATATTTGATGAGCCATTTTAATAAAGAAAGCCAACAAGACTGATAATATCTTTGATATGCATATGATTCAGCTTTGGAGCATACAAACACAGGCTGATCGACCTCAGCAAGGCAAAGCTGCACACGGTAAGGCAAATGTGCCGGATATTTATTAATATTCTGCTAAGTACACACTCTCTGAGTATGTGAGTGACAAAACATTTTTTTTTTTTTATGAATTTAAACTTTAGCCCTCTTTGAGATAAATAGGTGGTGGAAGTGAGAAGAAAACCAAAGCCAAATGCAAATACACTGATGGAACAGATTGATGGTGCTGGAAACTGCTATGAGCTTCCCCTGTGGATTTTTAAAAATCTTTGTTGAGATAAATTAATGTGTAATATATCACACATATTTAAAGTGTACAGTTTAGTAATTTGAGGCATATGTATACAACCATGAAATAATCACCACAATCAAAATAATTAATATGTCCATCACCCCAAAGTTTCCTTGTACCCCATTGTAATCTCTCCCTCTTACCCCTCCCATACCACCTGCAGGCTTTTTTGCCCTAACTTTATTGAGGTATAGTTGACAAATAAAATTGTGTAAGTTTAAATTGTGCAACGTGATGATTTAATATACATATATATTGTGAAATGATGACCACAGTCAAATTATTAAAGGCATCTATCACCTCATACAGCTACCTTTTCTGTTTATTTGTTTTGTACGCCACCTGCGTTCTTGTTCTCAGGCAACCACTGATATCCGTTTCCTTACTCCAGATTAGCTTGCTTTTTTTAGAGTTTTATTCAAGTGAAATGACACGATATTCTTTTTCTTTTTAAATCTGGCCCCTTTAACACAGCATTATTATTTTGAGGTTTATCTTTGATGTATTAATAACATGTATATACTAAATAAAATACTTTGCTCCTTTTTATTCATTGTATGAATGTAGCACAATTTGTGTATTCGTTCACCTGTTTATGATCATTTGGGCTGCTTTCCAGTTTTTGCCTATTACAAGGAAAGTTGCTATGAACATTCTTACACAAGTCTTTGAATGGAAATTGCCTTATTTTCTCTTGAGTAAATACCTGTAAGTGGAATGGCAAGATCATATGGCAGGGTGTATGTTTAACTTTTTAATAAATGGCCAAACTGTTTTCCAAAGTAGATTCCTACTGGCAGCATATGATAGTTCCAGGTTCCTTTACGTCCTAACGCTTTTTTGAAATTTAGGCATTCTTATGATATGCAATGATATCTCGTTGTGGTTTTAATATGCTTTTCCCTAACAACTAATAATGCTAAACATATCTTCCTGAGCATATTTGCCATCAATATGTCTTCTTGGTCAAGTGTCTGTTCAAACCTTTTGTACATTTTCTTTATTGAGTTGTTTATTTTCATATGATTTTTGAGAATTCTTTATAAATTCTGGATGCAAGCCCAGATATACTAGGTATATGCTTTGCAAATATTTTCTCCCAGTCTGTGGTAACACAAAAATTTTTAATTTTGATGAAGCCTACATTGTTAATTTTTCTACTATCAATCATGCTTTTGGTGTTGTCTGAAAAATCTTTGCCTAACCCAAGATAAGAAAGATTTTCTTCCCTGTTTTCCTCTAGCTGTTCCATACTTTTAGGTTTTACATGTTAGTTTGTGAACCATTTCAAGTTAATTTTTGTACATAGTACAAGGAATGGAATGAAGTTTATCTTTTTGCTCATAAACATATAATTATTCCAGTAACATTTATTGTAAAGACTTTTCTCTTTTTATTCTGACATCATACTGTCTTGATTACCATAGCTTCGTAATAAGTCTTGGAATCAGATAGTGTTAACCTTCCAACTTTGTTCTTCTTTTTCAAAGTTGTTTTTGACTATTCTAGATCCTTTATATTTCCATATAAATTTTACAATAAGTTTATCTATTGCTACAAAAAACATGTGCTGGAATTTTGACCAAGATTGCATTCAATCTATAAATTAATTTAGAAAAAAAATGACATCTTAACAATATTAAGTCTTCCAGCCTATAAACAAGGTATATCTCTCTGTTTATTCAGGTCATCTTTAATTTTTTTTTCAGTAGTGTTTTGTAGTTTTCAGTGTACAGGCCATGCATATTTTTAGTCAGATAAATCCTTAAGTATGTCATTTTTTTTGTTGCTATTATAAATGGTATTATATAGAATTTTAATTTCCAGTTGTTCTTTATTAGTTAATAAAAATACAATTGATTTTCAGATATTGATTTGGTATCCTGCAATCTTGCTAAATTCGCTTATGAGTTGTAATAGTTCTTTCCTAGTCCATTGGATTTTCTATCAATAATAACAATTTTCCTTCTTCCTTCGTGATGTATATGCCTTTTATTTACATTTGCTTTTAGCTTATTGCAATGGCCAGAACCTCCAGTAAATGTTCAATAGAAGTGGTGAGAATGGACATTCCTGTCTTGTTTCTGATTGTAGGGGGAAAGCATTTGGTCTTTCACCACTAAGTATGAGGCTCGCTGTATGTCTTCCATACTTTTTCTTTTTCAGGTTGAAGAAGTTCCATTCTATTCTTCATTTTCTGAGTTTTTAACATGAATGACATTGGTTTTTTTCAAAAACATTTTTCATTATTTATTGACATAATCATATGGGTATTTTTTAGTTTGTTAATTGATTTTTTTATAGAAATATCATTGGCCATTTAGTTTTTCCAGATTTATTTAGGTATAATTGACACATAAATTATATATTGTAATATTTAAGGTGTATAACATGATGATTTGACATATATTGTGAAACGATTACCAAAATCAAGCTAATTAAAACATCTATCACCTCACATAGTTACTGTTTTTTTGTGTGTGATGAGAACACTTAAAACCTACTCTCTTAGCAAATTTCAAATATGCAATATGGTATTATTAGCTATAGTCACCATACTGTACATTAGATCCTCAGAACTTGTACATTTTAAAACTGGAACTTTGTACCCTTTGTCCAAAATCTCCCCATTTCCTCCAACCCCAGCCCCTGGCAACTACTGCCATTCTATTCTCTGCTTCTGTCAGTTTGACTTTTTTAGATTCCACATAAAGTGAGACCATACAGTATTTGTCTTTCTGTGTCTTGCTTATTTCACTTAACATATTGTCCTCCTGGTTCATCCATGTTGTTGCAAATGGCAGGATTTCCTTCTTTGTTATGGCTAAATAATATTTCCATATATGTATGGAAATATATATATATAAAATTGCCTTTTTTATTTATTCATCCATCCAGGACACTTAGATTGCTTCCATATCTTGGCTATTGTGAATACTGCAATGGACATGAGAGTGAAGATATGTTTTCAAGTTACTGGCTTCATTTCCTCTGATAGGAAGTGGGATTGCTGGATCATATGGTAGTTCAATATTTAATTTTTTGAGGGACCCTCATGCTGTTTTCTATAATGGTGGTAAAATTATATATTTGTATATAAATACCAATATATATTGCTGTCAGCAGTGTACAAGGGTTCCCTTTTCTCTATACCCTTACCAACACTTGGCATCTCTTGACTTTTTGATAATAGCCATTCTAATGTGAAGTGGTATCTCATTGTGGTTTTGATTTGTATTCCCTGATAATTAGTGATGCCAGGTCAGAGGACCATTTCATAATCTACAGTCAGACTGATGCCAGGAGATTTTTCTTTGGGCTATAGACAGGTGTGTCTCTCAGCAGGTCCCTGGGCAGGCAGGACTGCTCCCAGGCCTAGCATAAGCTGAAACTGTATCATGGGTTGTTGCAGGCTCCACAGCTTGCACCAAGGTTAGTGGGCCTGTTAACTGAGGCACAGACAGGTGTGACTCCTCATAGGTCTCTTGGCATATGATGCCGGTGGCAGGACCAAGGACAAATGGCATTGTAGGCAAGTCTGCAAGGAAACATGGGCATTTCTGGGTCCGTAGCCAGGCCCATAGTCAAAAGATCCTGCTGCCTGGGTACTGGCCTGCCTTCTCAAAGCAGCCCTCCTCAGTCTTAGACTCTACCAGGGTTTCCAAATCTCCTACCTAAATCTCAAAGCCTCTACAAAGACATTTGGCCTGTGGATGGCTGCCAAATTATTGTTGCTATAGGGGGATATGTACAAGGATATCTTGCTGACATCATTGCATTTTTTGATTTTGGAATAATACAGCAACCTTGCATTTCAAAGATAAAGATTACTTGGTCATATGTATTTTTTTTATAATAATGTTTTTTTATTTTTTATAGATGAGGGCTTGTTATGTTGCCCAGCCCTGGTTCAAGCAACCCTCCCACCTCAGTCTCCCAAGAAGCTGGTATTATAGGCATGTGCCACTGTGCCCAGCCCAAACTTCCTTTTTTTATTATCGTTATTATGGTGTATCTCTTTCATCCTTTTACTTTTAATGTATCTGAATCTTTATATTCAAAGTGCATTTATCATAAGAAGCATATAATTAGTTTTTGCTTTCTTATTCAATCTGATAAGCTCTGCCTTTTAATTGGGGTGTTTAGACTATTTATATTAATGTGATTATAAATATGGTTGGGTTTAAAGCTATAATCTTGCTATTTTTTTTCCTTTTTCCATATTTTCATTGGCTCTCTTTTACTTTACTATATTATTTAGGTTTAATTGAATTTTTTATGATTCCATTTATCATTTTTGGTTTATTAGCTATAACTCTTTGTTATTTCATTGGTTCCTTTAAAGTTTATGGCATACATCTTTAACTTATCACAGCCTGTCTTCAGCAGTGGTCAGTAAATGATGGCCCATGAGCCAGATTAATTTCACTGCCTGCTTTAGTAAATAAAGACTAGCTTTCTTAGACGAAGTCACTGAGGCTGCTAGCCGTCTATCAAAATCCATCCCCTAGTTCTTCCACAATATTAGCACATAGCTGCCTAGCTGAACACTGCATTTTTCAGCCTACTTAGGAGTCTTGTGCGATTGGAAGGCTAAGTTCTCACTCTTAGACTGTGAATCCAAGGAAAGAATGCCAATTCCTGTACTAGCCTTGCACATGCTCTTTTCTATACTCTTTCCTCTTCCCATTAACTGTAACACAGGCCCAGCTTCAAGTATGCAGATGAGAACACTCCTTAGGGCAGCAGTTCTCAAATACTTGGTCCTCACAACACCTGTGCATATTGCAAATAACCGAAGACCCCCCAAAATTCTGCTTATGTAGGTTATATCTATTGATATTTATCATACTAGAAATTGAAATTTGGAAATTTTAAAAATATTTGTAGTTCATTTAAAAATAATAATAAGCCTATTTCACTTATAAATTTTAAAAGTATTTTTATGGAAGTAACTATATTTTTCAAAACATTCATACATAAATGTTGTAAAAATGGTATATTTATGAAAATAACTACTAGCAATCTCATAAGAAAAGATTTTATGTATTGAGAAGCTATTAAGATAATAGTGAAAGATAAAAGTTTTCCAAAATTCTAATTTTTACTTGCAAGCTTGAATTTTATTGTTGGCAGCAAATGTTGTCAGTTGTTTTCCATAAAATGACAGACTGACTTTAATAATTTTCAAGAAAATGTTGACCAGTATTTAAGTGCTAATAACCTTAGTTTGTCAGTCATTCTTTCTGTTAAAATGCCATTCTATTAAAAAAAAAAGACTGGTTCATGTTGTAACTCAAATAATACTAAAAGTGCTTCTTTATGAGATAATCATCACACTGTAGTATGCAACAGAAGGGTTTCATATGTACTTCTCATTTTCTTGCCCAGAATATTAAAAAGATAGGTGCTCAATGGTTAAGATTTAATAAAATTCACAATATTCACTGCTTCATCAAGAAAATTCTTAAGTAAATGTGGCTTTTAAAAATAGTGTCAGTGTGTGGTGATGAAGAACACAATGATTCCTACTGCAGTTTGTTGCCACTGCCTTTTAATATGCCATCAGAGCTAATTTCATCACCGGGAAAAGGCAAAGAATGTCTTATTAGTAATATTATTATGAATAGAATCACTAATATTAGTGTGAGTTATTAGTATGAATTAGTAACAATATTAATGATATTATTATGAAAATAGTTTTGACCTCACAACCTCCCTGCAAAGTCTCATAATCTCCAAGGGATCTGTTGACCACATTTTGAAAATTCTTGATTTTAGGACTGTCAGAGAGACTGATGGGAGGAAGCCAGGTTCCTGAACAATCATGTGGAGTATGTTCATTGCTGGGGACTCTCATTCTGGACTGTTAAACTAAAAGAGAATAAATTTCTGTCTTCTTAGAGGTCAGTAAATTATTGTTGAGTTTCTTCAGGCAGCTATACATAAAATAATAGAGATGACTTTGAGTAGAGGTCTTTATTTGATATCTTTATCAGGAATATAAATATTTTTTGTTTTTTACTTACTACTCCTAACTGAATCTTGTACCCTTTGACCAACATCTCTTCAAAGTATTATTCAATTCAAGAGCCAGTTAGTAGTTCTAAGTATCTGCATCTGTTTTAGGTTATCATTTTCAATTTTAGTTATCTTAAGTATGAAAGTATCTCTCTCTTCCTTTCTCTCATATATTGTAGGTTAATAATTATAATGGGGGGAAAACCAGGAGTGATACAAAACTTTTCAGATTACTTGAACTCTTTGATGCTAATTCTATGTACAATTACAGGTATTCAATAATTATTTTTTAGTAGATTTAGAAACTTTGTGATGTTCCAGTATGAGTGAGAGAAGCCAGATAAATTATTCTCCCATGAGATCTTGATAATCTCAAAAGAATGATATGGCTATTAATGTCATAGTTATATGTCCCAGATTGAGCAAGTAAGCTTCATCATTATAAATGAATTGTACATATTGAAATCTTATAGAGTAGAATTTTAGAGCTGTATGTGTCCTTAAAGTTTAATCATAATGTTCTTTCTTTGGTTCTGCTCTACTCTTCCAAGCATATTATAAATCCTAAGGAAATGCTAATGGACAATCTTCACCTCTATATTTGATTTAAAAGCCAGTGATATTTTCTATTAATAAAGACCTTCAAACAAACATAAATTTGCCAACCCACTAATAGCTTCTGTCTCTCTTTAGAAATGCATTTATAAAATAGATGAAGTCAGTATTTCCTGGATCATCTAGCTGGGTCATCCAGCTTTACTGAGGTATAATTGACAAATAAAAATTGTAGATATTTAAGATGTGCAGTGCAATGATTTAATATGCATATATATTGTGAAATGATTACCACAATCAAGAAAAACATTATTAATCTTGAGCAAGTGAATGAGACCTGGTGGCATGGCCACACTAATTTCTCTTGGTTACAAATTACCAGTTTTGTTCAAACTGGTAAAATAATCCATTCGTAGTAGTAATAATTTGTTACAACTCATTATGATAACAATGTCGGAAAATATATAGGAGCCAGAAAACTGCTTGTGTCCATTGACTCCCGTTATCCAACATGTACAAATTCTTCTTAGGGAAATAATGCTAAAGAAAAAAAAAGCTATATGCATAAAGAAGATGGCAGTTTTATATACAACAGTGAAATATTAGAAACAGCTTAGCAAAAAAATTTATAGAAATGGTTTAGGCACCTAGTAAAATAAATGGATATTATGTATTCACTAAAATGATAGTCATACTAATAATTTTTAAAATACTCCTCATAACCAGGCTCTTCAGAAAAGATTCTGAGGTGCACATAAAGATACATACACTACTATAAGAATAAAGTAACTTAAAAATGTATGTGAGTGTCAGGGGAAGTGGAAATTAAGGTAGGAAAAATAAGTTCCAAGGCTACAGTTAGCACTCAACATACCTACCCTATCATTCTGTCTGCTTTATTAGAAGTGAGCCACAGATTTGGTTCAGCATTTCTAGCAGTTAATTTGAAAAAAAAATACACCTTCAAAAAGCCATGTGTAAATCTCATAGAAGCAGAGAACAGATTTGTGGTTGCCAGGAGTTGGGGGGTAGGGTGAATAGGGAGATGTTGGTCAAAGGGTTCAAAGTTTCAGTTATTCAAGAAGAATAAGTTCTGGAAGTCTAATGTACAGCTTGGTGACTATAGTTAATAATACTGTATTTTATACTTGAAATCTGCAAAGACAGTTGATCTTAAATATTCTCACCACACACAAATAAAGGTAACTATGTGAGGTGATGGCTATGTTAATGATGTGGATTGCGATAATCATTTCACAGTGTATATCAAAACATCATGTTGTGCACCTTAAATATATATATATATATTTTTGCCAATTATACCTTAATAAAGCTATGGGGGCAGGGACAAGAACACTTAGGTCTTGGTTTGTTTCTGCTGCTGTAACAAATTACTCTAGACTGGATCATTTATGAATAATAAGAATTCCTTTCTCACAGTTATGGAGGCTGGAAAGTCCAAGATAAAGGCACCAGTAGATTCAATGTCTGGCGAGGGCTGCTCTCTGATTCTAAGATGGTGCCTTGTCTTTGGGAGGGAACAAATGCTGGATTCTCATATGACAGAAGAGACAGAAGGGAAAAGGAGAAAGATGGACTAGTATACTCCCTTCAATCTCTTTTATAAGCTCACTAATCTCATTCATGAGACTTAATTACCTCCTAAATGTACCTTCTCTTAATACTATCACATTGATGATTAAATGTCAACATATGAATTTTGAGGTACACATTTAGATTGTAGCACTTACGTTGTCTAAAAGATCCATAAGAACAAACTAACTGTTTTTAGCATGAAATCTGAGATGTTTTTCTAGTGAGTCCTTGCAATGGCAATATCATGTGGAGATAGTAAACAGGTCCCTTCATTTTAGAGGAAGGGAACCTTTCTTTGATTGCCCATGTTTTCATGGAAACAGAAGATTGTCCACTCCCCTCTTGAGGAAGGAAAGCAGAAGAGCTACACTAGAAGCTTCTTCTCACACTTTCACTTCTCCTAAGCACAGAGAAGTGAGTCACCTGACTGAAGAATTTGGGAAAAGGAGTATGTATACCTCAGCTGCTTCCTCTTTTATAATTTCTGGAACCAATCTGCCTGTTGGGAGTCTAAATTCTCTGTGACTCCAGAGAAAATTTCAGGGTCCAGCTCAGCCCCTGGGAGCTGGGGAGTGGGCTGCTGTTGTCCGCCTTTGCCTGTGACTCAGCTGGTACATTTTTCAATTACGGGTGAAGCCTCAGGAAGCCCATTTTTCCACAGAGCCAGCTCTTCTTCTCATCAGCTCTCTCAGTGGAAAACTAAAATATTAATGTTCATCCCTCAGATGCCTCTGCCTCTCTCACAATTGGTCAGGTCTTGAGTTTGAGGAAGAAGGTTATTTATTGGTGTCTTAGTTCATTTTGTGCTGCTATAACAGAATACCATGAACTTGGTAATTTATAATGAACAGAAATTTATTTTTCACAGCTCTGGATGCTGAGAAGTCCAAGAGTGAGGAACTGGCATCTGGTGAGAACCTTTTTGCTTTATCCCCTCATGGCATAAGGCAGAAGGGCAAGAGATGGTGGGAAAGAGAGAAAAAGGGGCTAAGCACATGCATTTACAAAAAACCCACTCCTGCAATAACAAACTCACTCTCACAATGACAGCATTAATTCATTCATGAGGGCAGAACCTTAATCACTTTTCATTACGCTCTACCTCCCAACACTATTGCACTGGGGATTAAGCTTCCAACACATGTGTTTTGGGGGACTCATTCAGACCATGGCAATTGACCCCCCAAAATTTTAACAGTCAATCACACTCTTGCATGAAACACAGTAATGAGCTTTTCAGGAATATTTCTTACAATGTTCCACAAAGAAGACATGATGCTGTTTGAGAAATAAAAAAGGAAACCACCATGGCTGGAGAGTAATGACTAATGGCAGTGTGAGAGGAGGCAGGAAGGTAGGTTAGGGACTGATTGCAAGGGAATCAGAAGGATTTAAGTAAGGGACTGGCATAATCAGACTTTTGTTCCAAAACAATCTCTTTGGAGGCTGAGTACAGCATGAATTAGACTTTAAGTCCCATACATTAGGATTTGACAAGTAATTTATTGGGAGGGGATCCTAGGAAGCATTGATGGGAAAGGGAGTGGTAAAATGATACAGAGGAAGAAAAGAAGCCAGTAGAGGATGCAACTGAGAGCAGGTTGCTACTGTGAGTAAATTGGGGCTCAGTCCTGTTGGGGAACTGTGGGATCCCATCAAATACATCTCAAATTGTCCCACTTGAGCTGCAAGGAAGCTAGAAAGTTTACTACCAACTCTCATCTCTTCTTGATTGAGGGCTGCCCCTGCGGCTGTTAACACCCCAATACCGCAGCATGCTCCTGTAGCCAGAGAAGACCTTCAGGCAGAGGGCCACAGGTGCTTACAGGAGGAAGCTTTTGGTGTGAACCAGGAATAGGGAGCATTGACTGGGAAATGCCCACTCTCTGATCTATGTTTTGTCATTGGGTATCAAAGCAGTGCAGTTTGGCACCTCTCAACTCTCTTAATCCTCAGGAAACTCTTTTGTCAGCCTCTGCTTCCTGCTTCTCTCTCCAGAAAAATCCCCTGGGCCAGGCCAAGGGACAAATCCCTTCCCCCCAGTTTCCTCTGGATACACTTTCCTTCCCTTTTAATCCTTTTTTGCTCATAAGAATTCACACAGATCAGCTCCATCTAGGCTTCCTCACCATTTCAACTGATAATACTAAATAAATATGTTTCCATCAAAGCTGAGATACCAGTCATGACACAGTCCTACTGACATAAATCTTGAAGTTAAAAATGTATATTAAACTGAAATACCCATGTGTTTACTTAAAAAAACAGGATTATTGACTACTTTTGAGTGATAAAGTTGTTTAAAAATATAGTAACTAAAATTTACAATATTATTGGATTATGATATTGTTCCTGTATGTAAAAACAATATAAAGAAAGAATTTCTATTGTTTTTGAAAAACTGTTTGAAATTAACTTCTGTGGTTTTTAATAAACAATTTATTTTCGCCCCATAAACTAAAAAATGAGATATGTCCATGAATAGAGTAAAAATTGAAAGATAGCTGCTATCAGTTCATGTAGCAGGGTAAGATGCCACCCCTAGAAAGATATCAGGAAGTCTACAACAGAGCCAGTCAGTCTGCTCATTGTTTCAAAACAAGGTCATTTTATGATTTAAGGATTTGCGATGGATATAGTAAAGATATTATCTGAAATACTGTGGTTAAGTCCTAGAAAATTTACAGTGTCATAGGAAGTAGATTCCTTAGTAGTCAGCTCAGGCTGCTATAACAAAATACTATAGACTGAGTGGATTTGAAATCAGAAATATATTTTTTCATAGTTCTGGAGGCTGGAAGTCTGAAATCAGGATGCCTACATGGTCAGGTTCTGGTGAAAGCTCTTTTGCTGTTAGACAGATGGCTCCTTTCTTGCTGTGTCCTCACATGGCAGAGAGACACAGACAGAGGGAAAGGGTAGAGGATGGAGAGGGAGAGGGAGAGAGGAAGGGAGAGGGGAGGGGGAGGAGCACAAGAGCAAAGGAGAAAGGAGGAGGGAGAAGAAGGGGAGGGAGAAAGGGAGGGGAAAAAAGAGAGAAGAGGAGGGAAGGGAAGGGGGTGGGAAGGAGGGAGGAACAAAGGAGTGAGGAGGAGGGAGAAGGAGAGAGTAAGCTTTCTGTTGTCTCTTCTTATAAGGCACTAATCCCATTATGAGGCTCCACCCTCATGAACTCATCTAAACCTAATTATTTCCCAAATGCTACCTATCTCCAAATATAATTACATTGAAAGTTAGGGATTTAACATATGAATTTGGGATGGGTTGGGGGAGATTCATGTCAGTCCATTGCAATGGATCTTGAACAATTGCATTCAGAAGTGAATCCATGAAGGAATAAGTAAAGCAATTTGGATGAAAGAATTCATGCAAAAGCCAGGCACATTTTTCTAATCCCAGTGTTGGACATCACTTCTCAGTGCCTTAGTTTCCTCAGTGGCAAAGTGAGAGAATTCAAAAGAAATTTTGAGTTCCCAGCTGTCATACGCATAATATATTTACTGTTCTGGAATTATCTTATCTATTTTTTGTTATCCATAATTTTTTTTCACTTTTAACATATTTTTGGCATTGTGCTACTAAGTGAGCTGCATTCAAAAGTGTTCTGAGTATGGACATGCTCTAGATTTGATATGAAGACTCCTTAGTGTATCCACAGGAATACACTAAGGAATAGGAATATTAGGAATAATAGGAATATTAGATCATCAATAACAAGGTCCTGGGATGTAGCCAGTCCACTAACCTGACATACCTTGTGATTCTAGCATTCTGAAGAACTTCTGCAACTTTTATTATAAAACAAGCACAACACCAGCAGTTCAACTATTCTCTCCTCCTCAAGAAACAAACCACATTTCTTTCTTTTAGCTAAATAAGTTAGGACTTATTTCCATGTTTTAAATTTCATGCTTATATTACCGCTTCTTGAAACTTCAGTTCTCTTTATCAATTGCTTTTCTATCACTATATTATAAATCATGATGACTTTTACTTTTCTACTTAACTTTTTGTTCCCCTACAGATCTTCAAAACTTGTGTCTCAGGACATTTCTACACATACTTTTCCTTCAGCTTGCAACACCTGTCTTCCTACTTTCCACTTGTTTTACAAATATATATTATTATTTCACACCTTTTTGACACAAAAGATAGTACTATGTTGTCAAAATGTACTAAATTCTTGGCATTAGAGTCTGTTTATCTGTAAATAACCATTCATTCATTCAGCACATATTTATTGAGTTCCTGCTATGAGGTGGTAAATCCTGGAACAACAACAAAAAAAGTGTGAATAAAATAACGTCCCCATCTTGCATTCCCGGGGGACCATATACCGGAAAGCCTCAAACCAACCAAGACAATTGCCTCTAAATGCAACGCTTTTTGTTGTGTTTTTGCTTTTAAATGAGAAACTAATTGAAAATCACCTAACGTGAAGATACATGCTTATCTGTTTTGTGCTCATAAATATGTATGTAAAATGCTTACCCAGCTGAGATTTATCATCTCATTTAAGTCACCAGGTTTTTGTTTAATGAGTCATGTTCTTAAAGTCACTGAGCAGAACTAGAGGGACCTAAATTAGTACAAATCAAAGCCAAGCCAAAAAAAATTGGGGCTTTGTGGAGCAATTAAATATGAAAATAATCAGTTTCGATCCCAAATCCTCTTAGTGAATTCACTGTCCTACATAATGAAATGTTCTGTCTTTGAATTTATTTGAAAATAAAGATAAGGGGTCGAACCTATGGCTGCCCAAACTTTGTTTTTACCACTTGACATGCCCTACTTAACTAACTCTTTTTCTATCCTATGTCATTGACTTTATCATTTTTTAGAAACATGCTGAAAGTGTTACTTACTTGTCCATCACCTTCCTCTATGTAGCTTGCTGTCATTTACTAAATTCTCTGTCTGCCTGTGGGTGATCAATAACATAACTGGCTAGTTCAGGAAGACCCAGATCATTGATTCAAGGCAAGTGACAAACAAAATGACAGCCATATTTTCCTTCCAATTCCAAAAGAAGGCAGAGCCTCATTATCACTATTGATTCTGTAGACATGTCACTGACAGTAAATACCTTTCTGACAGTATCTGCCTAATGAAACTCTGAGAGCAGTGACAAGCCTGTCATTAACCTTTGGAACAATGGAGAGTGGTGGAACCAAAATTTATCATTTATAAAAATTACATGTCAATGTTTTATGGATTATTTATCTAAGAGATAGCTCAATGAAATAGGTTTGAATTTTGAAGTGTTATGTCTTCTTAAGGAAATTGCTAAAATAATTATGTGAACACTAATTCTAATACTAGAAAAGAGTCGTAAAGATTAGTTCTCAGAATTAAAAGGCTTTTCATAGGTCCTAGTGACACTTTGATGATCCCGCCTCAGTGTAGGCCTACGCTAATTTGTATGTTAGTGTTTTAGTTTTTAGCAAAAAAGTTTAAAAATAGAAAAAACGATTAGAAAATAAGAATATGATGAAAGAAAATATTTTTGTACAATGTGCTTGCATTTGAAGCTAAGTGTCATAACAAATGAGTCAAAAAATTTTAAAAATTTAAAAATTTGTAAAGCAAAAAAATTATAATAAGCTAAGGCTAATTTATTACTGAAGAAAGAAATTTTTTTTCATAAATATAGTGTAGCCTAAGTGTACAGTGAGTGTGCAGTGATGTCGTAGGCCTTCACATTAACTCACTACTCACTCACTGACTCACCCAGAGCAATGTCCAGTCCTGGAAGCTCCCTTCATGGTAAGTGCCCTATACTGGTTGTGAAATTAAATAATTTAAACTTAAAGCTGTTGGAACTTTAAATTATTCTGAGCTTTCAGAGGAATGTAGCTATGTAGCCTCAGTCACCAAGCATGCACTTGCAACTTCTGCTCTTTCCTGTAAATGATAAAGAATGACCCAGTGGTGCTGGTGCCAGAGATAAGACCTCAGAACATAACGCCTTCTTGTGGAATGTTAAAGTAATCTACCTTGGAATGTAGTAAGCTGTTCTAACCAAATCACTGTAATGTCTACACTGGCCTTGTACAGAAAATGTTGCAACCCTGCTAAAACTGTTTCTGCCCATGTAAGTGAAATCTTAGCTTCTCCACTTGGGAGTACTCACTCTATCCCTTTAGAGTCTGTATTTTCCAGGTGGCTATCCTCAAGCTTTGTACTCAAATAAACTGTATATTTATTCATGTTTTCTGAATCTCATTATTTGAGATTGACAGGATGTGCCATTTTTAATCTTTTATACTATATATTTTTCCATAACTTTTCTATGTTTAGATGCACAAATACTTATCGCTGTGTTACAAATGCCTACAGTATTCAGTACAGTGACATGTTGTACAGGTTTATACCTAGGAGCAATAGGCTATACCATATAGTCCAAGTTTGTAGTAGGCTATACCATCTAGGTTTGTGTATGTACACTCTTTGATGTTTGCACAACAAGCAAATCACCTAACAACACATTTCTCAGAATGCATCCTCATTGTTAAGTGACACATAACTTTATTTATAAAGAGGGCAAATATTTTTGTTTATTAAATATTTTATGGATATTTGGAACATGATGAAAAGTAATTTATGAATTTAAAATGCTAGCTGCCATCTGTTGGTGGCTACTGTATAAAAGTCATTGTCTTGGGCATTTCAAATATATTATCTCTAATATTCTAACCAAAACTGAAAAGTAAGCAATATTGTTCCTATCTTATAAATAAGGAAACCGAGGTTGAGAGGGTTAAATCCAATATCATACAACTAAAGAGTAGATATCTAAATTTCAATTTAAATGTTAATCCAGTAGTTAAACACTACATCCAATTCCACTTTTTCTTTACTTTAACTGAATGTTGTTTAGTAATGTCTGGTACCTATAGTAACTTTATGGATGCACCTGGAGTCAGATTGATAAGAGTTTTATCACTGCTAATGTGAACTTGTGCAAATTTCTCAATCTCTGTGAGTTTCAGGGTTTTCTTTAAACCTATAAAATGAGATTATTTGGGAATTAAGTAAGAACGTGGATGCCAAGAACCCAGCCCATAGAGACTCCTTTCTATGGCTACGAACCTGTCCTCATTCATACCCAACTGTAGTACTTACCATGTCCATATCATTATTTTTATTTATTTATTTTTATTATTATTTTTTTTATTTCAGCATGTTATAGGGGTACAAATATTATGGTTATGTATATTGCCCATGCCCC
>VBSM01000272.1:12776016-12793001 GCA_008086735.1 Cheirogaleus medius | reverse complement strand
TCTTAAAGCCGAATAGTACTCCATGGTATACATATACCACATTTTGTTGATCTTTTTTTCTTTTTGCTTCTTGCTTTCTGTTTTTTTTCCTCTCTCTTTCTTCTATGAATGTTTACTAAATACATACAATGTCTTTGGCATTGGTATGTGCTGGCTTGCTGAGTAAAGTCAATTCTCATTGTCAGGAGCTCACTTTTTAAGGGAGGAAACAGCATGTTTAGATAGTATGATCCAGTTTGGTCATTTCTATAAGAAGGAGTTATGTCTGAGGGGTTGTGTGAGTACAGAGAAAAGTGACTAACTTGGCCTGTGACTAGCTTTAGGAAAAGTTCCAAAGGGGAAATCTTGAAAGATGAGTAGGATTTCTATAGGAAGTCAAGGAAGGTAAAGCTATTGCCAACAGAGTGAGTGTGTCCCTGACACTGTTGCTTGTCCCTTAACTACCATTTCCTCTCCTTTTTTTATTTGCTGTCAGAATCCTGACTTTGGATTTCTGGTGGCTTCATTCATCACTTAAGGTTTGGTGCCCACCAGCCCCAGCGGTTAAATATTGATTATTCTAACTCAATTGTAACAATTCCATTGCCCTTATCATGGTAGGTATAGGAAAGCTCACAGGATTCAATTCTGGCCCCTGAGAGAGATTTAAGGGAAAATTTACTGTGGGGATTCTAGGACACCCCATGAGAGGTTGGGATGGTCTCTTTTGGCTTTTGTATGGAGCTATGTCAGGACATGAAATTGGAAACTAAGAGACACATTTGTTGCTACAGGAGACAAATTCAAGGAAAAAAGCCATGCTTCTAAGAATAGCATTAAGACATAAATTAACCAGTCCTGGAACCACTAACTGGAACTCTGATTTCTTGTTATGTCTGATAATAAATCACTCTATTTTGTAATTGATTTTGAGTTATGAAATTATTTTGATAAATAACAAAGCTAAATCTCAGGAGCATAAATTATCATAGTTCCACATTCTGCATACTTATGTTAAGGGCCTGACCAATGTTTTCTGGGTCCCTGTCATTTTGAACTGAGTAATTAAGGGTAAATAAGCAACCGTTTTCATGAGGCTGAGGATCAAGGAGTGGGGCCAACTCTCATAAACATGAAATGATGCTTTGCATTCGGTGGTTATATCTCTTTCATCTTTTTCAGGTACCCTCACCATTTTTTTCCCTATGATCACACTGACATTTTTGAAGAATGAAGGACAGTTGTTGTATAGAATGTTCCACAATTTGTATTAATCTGAATGATTTTTTCATTCTTAGGTTCAGGTTAAACCTTTTGACAAGAGCACAGCACCACACTGGAATATTGTATCATCACTGTTTCATGTCAGGAGGTGCGTGGTATCAGTTTGTCACATTATTGGTGGCAAATATTTTGATCACTTGGTTAAGATGATGTCTTCAGATCTCTTCATTATGGAGGCCAGTTCTCTCTTTCGATACACAATGTATGGGGTAATACTTTAAGACCGTGTAAGTATCTTGCTATCTAATAATTTACACCTATAGTTTTAGCATCCATTTATGATCCTTGTCTTTATCAGTTACTATACTGGTAGGTGCAACATTTCTACTTTTATTCTCTTAACCTTTATTAGTTTGCAATCTTCTATAAAGAGCTTTTCCTGTTTTTCCTGATGTGATTTGAGTGTAGTAGAACTCCACCTTCCTTTGATCTGGGTATCATACTCTTAGTAATGCAATCTAAAATTGCAATAAAGTATTTGTCACAATCAGGTCACAAAGTTCACTCATTCAAAGAACAAATTTTAATTCCATTTGAACATGTAGAATTTTAAATCATGTATGGTATATTAGAGCATTGAAGTGTAAGAATTAATTAGAAATGTTCATATAATTCAGAGGGTAGCTTGCAATTTTTTTTTTTAGCATCCTGAATTGTTAAGTTTTTATGTATTCAAAGCTTGCTGTGAATTTCATGTATCTTTTTGGCCTCTTATTATACTTCTTACTGGAGGTTGATCTACCTTCTGTCACTGGACTGCAGATACATGCCTAGCAATAAAAATGATCACATAATATTTATGGAAACAATTGTAATACTATCTATAGCTATAACGTAATCTACCAGTGAATTTTCTCCACATCAGTACTGTATGTTAACATGTCAGGGCATAAATGTTTTTACTGCATGCTAAAATTAAATGAGAATTATAAACCCTAAACATAGGAATCAAATGATACAATATTGCAGCTTCTCTGTAGAAAACCCTTGAGATACGGTTAATATTTAAGCATATTAATTAAGCAGAAAATGGGCTAAATAGTTTGAAATTAGGATCATCTGGTTCCCTCTTCAAAGAATACAACATAGACTATAGAAACTAAAAATCATTTATTTTCAAGGACATGCTGATTGGTTTTTTTGTTTGGTTTAGTTTGGTTCATAAAATCACGTGAATTCCTGAACTAGTGTTTCTCTCATGAGTATAATCATTCCTCAAACAAGCTTACAGAAGAAGCAGATGTGGCTTTTCTTCACATAAAGACTGTGTGTGGCTGCAGCAGTTAAACATACTTCTCAGCTGCATCTTCATAACTACAATTTGGCATTGCTTTTTAATTTACCAAATTGAAAAAAACATAGGGCAAAAATTATGAGTCATTTCTCTCATTAGTATACTGATTACACAGATTCAGCATGAACAAGACAGATGCTAATTTGTGCACAAAGCATATTCCTTTTCACAGGAAAATATACATAAGTAGTAGTTGAAAAAAACAACAAGGGTACTGTTCAAAACCATTTTTGGATTTATGTGGAAAGTTTCCAGTGAAATACATGAGTTCTTACTGTATCACATTAACAATAATGCCTAGATAAAGAGTGTCAGTAAAGGCACCCAAACAGAATTCTTCCCATGGAGCCAGGTGGCTGGGAGATTGAAAATTCTTTAACTAGTGTAAATCCAAGTAAATCAAGGAAGGTGGGTATGATTGAGAGAAAACAGTTTGCTCAAACATAATACCAATTTCTAGTGTCATTCTGCTACATAAATCCCAATGTGACCTTTAGCAATTCCCTTAATTTCTTTAGGCTTCTGTTACTTCATTTCTAAATTCAAGATGTTTAGGTTATATGATGGTTTGTGTACCTTTTAGCTAAAACATTTGATATATGTATTCTATTTTTTGTGCTATGTAGAATAAGTTTGTGATCTAAACATTTATGAACTGTCATAAATTTAGAGCCAAATAACCCCCATGACAGGTGGATTTTTCTCCAAATCCTATTATAACCTAGAAAAGTTGGTATTAAAAGCAAGTGATTTCCTGATAACCTTCTAAGTACCTAAATGCATAAATTCAAGACTCAGACAGTGGAACAAAGATGATGACTGCCAAGAATGTTGGCAAAGCTGGGTTTTAGAAGAGTTTAAGACTAAAGTTTAAAGCTGGAATATAAACAAATTTCTCCTACTTAACCTGTAATAAAATCATACTCTGTTTCAATGCTTAGTCAAAATGCTACTTATTGATAAAACCTCCCAATTGGCCCTCCCCCATCTTATTTTCCATTCTGTTTCTATATGACTGTGTTCTTTGTCCCTTTAATTTGGTCTTCTATTATAATTAACTATTCACATGTTAATTCCTCACACTGTTTTGTAAATTTCTTGAGCCCTCCAGGACATTTCTCTTTTACTTTTGTGTTCATTCATTCTTTCTTTATCTTCTCTCACTATTCTCCCACTCCCACTCCCAGACCTCATGGTCTAAATATAGTACACACTTAATATGTGTTTGTGGAAGTGAATAATATTTTGATTGACAAATGTGAATACACATGACAAAGCATCAGAATCATTGAATTTGGGCAGGGTGTGGTGGTGGCTCATGCCTGTGATCCTAGCACTTTGAGAGGCCAAGGCAGGAGGAGCCCAGGAGTTCCAGATCAGCCTGAGCACATAGAGAGACTTCATCTCTACAAACAATTTTTTAAAAATTAGCCAGGTGCGGTGGTGGTGTGAGCCTGTAGTCTTAGCTACTTGGGAGGCTGAGGCGGGAGGATGGTTTAAGTCCAGGAGTCTGAGGTTGCAGTGAGCTATGAAGATGCCACTGCACTCTAGCCCCAGCAACAGAGTGAGACCTTGTCTCAAAAAAAAAAAAATCATTGAATTTCAACAGTTTCTTGATGCAAATGATTAAACTAACCAGTTTCCTTAGTTCTGCAGATGCAATCTCTGAGCATTACTCCAAGTAAACGTCTCACACAAACTAAAAGAACCAACCCCTCTGCTGTAATTGCTATTGAATAATAATTATAGGTATGTATTTTCCACTCTCTGTTCTCATTATGATTGTCAACATTTAAGTACCCATCAATCTCTGGTGGATACATAATAAGACTCAGCTTCTTGAAGTCAGGGAATATGTCTTCTCCAGCTTTGCACTTCTGCATCTGGCACTTACTAAGTACATGCTCTGTCAATGTTTATTGATTGGAACAATATTTACCTTTGAGAAGGTCAGGATTTGGTGGGGAACTGTGTAGAGAAAATAATAGATTAATATTTTCTTGGATAAACTCCAAAGAGAAGATACTTTCAAGAAAATTGATAAGTAATTGCAGTTCTCTATGAACCATAATATTTATAAAATTTTCATAGTAACTATAATTAATCTCTTTCTAACTAGTCTCAATTTAATAATATATTACTTTTTAATCAACTCACATCAGGGGAGTGTAAAGTTCAGTTGAATACAAAGGGAATCAAGTTAACATTCTAGATTGAATCATTTCCTTGACTATTTAAAGCTTTTATCTCATTTTCACATTTGTCTGGGATGCTAAAAAATAAGTTTAGAATTATCTTTTTCCTATTTTCTAGCATATTACTGAGTTGGGTTTTTTCCCCATCTAATGACCTGATAACAGTTTATTAAGAGTTTTTTTAGTATATATTTTCCAGTTTATAACATTCATTATTAAGAGTTTCCACTAGATGCTAATACAGCAAATAAAGTAGTAGCGTTATGTCTCTTCTCACTGCAGGAGGAAAATTAGAGAACCACAATCTATCTTGATAAAATCTGAGCAAACACTTATCACTGGAGTTAAGACTTTGGGTAAGGTCAGAAGTAATAAATGTTGGTTAATTTATTTTACTGCTAGTCATCCGGGTTCATGGCCATGTGTAGGTGGGATGTTCATCTGTCCAGCAGAGTTTCCAACAGACTCTTCCTTTTCCATAAGATGGATATCAAGTGCACTTTCTACCTAAATAATGTCTAAATGACAAGAAGATTCCCTCAGGCAGCACTTGAGAAGGAATTCAGAAAAAATCTGGCACTGATGGCTGTACGTGTTTCAAAAGCCTGGTGTACAGCAAAATTACCTGTGGTAATTTTGAAGATATTCAGTATATTAATTGCTCCAAGTTTCTTATTGTGTGTTCTCTGTAGGAGAATATGTAGAATATCATTCCCTTTATATTCTATATGATAAGAATATTTAAAAATTTCCTCTAAATGCTCTGAATATAAAGGGCTCTGTGGTTAGATTAATGTAGGAAATGCTACATGCTATGTGCTTCTCTTGGACTTTCTTAATGCACATTAACATAACCAGAACCTTTGAGAAATTGTTTAACATTGCTATTCCAGCATTTCCTAGACTTACTTGACCATTCTGCATTCTCTCTCTACTTTTTTTTCTTCTTTCCCCTTACTGTTACACTTCTTCCTCCTTCTTTTTTTTTTTTTTGGCAGAACATCTACTATTAACTCAACATTTTAATCTCTAATGCACTCTTTTGGAAAAACCACTCAAGATAGGTTAGAATTTATTTTGAAATAAAGTCAGACTAGCAGAAAACTATAGACATTTGTTTAGATTGCACACCCTTGATGGTTTGCTCTCATTGAGTTGCTTTTTGGTACTATATCCTCATAAAATTCTTATAAAGTCTATTTTTATATTTCCTAAAATAACTTCTATATTTGAGGATATCGTTCATCCCAGTAGTGCTCATTGCTTTCCATAAGGAATTTCACATGAAAATGTTTTTAAGAAAATTTTCTGTTATGTGCTAAAGAAACTTTGCTTCTCCCAAGGAACTGATATTGCTCCCTCATAGACAAATGAGTGTTTTCAGCAATACCATCTCTAATTATTAAAGCAATAATAAATGTATAGTCTGAGTTAACAAGATGTCAAGAGATTGGCTTAGAGTATGATAATTCAGCAGTTCAATGGCATTCATGACATTACTGACTTCCCATATTTTCAGCTCTGCCACCTTCAGTGTCAAGTTCATTCTCAAGCTAGCCTCGGTCATGGTTGTATAATGGCTACAGGAGCACCAGCAGTCAAATTTTCACCTGATAACGTCTAGAAGAATAAAACTTGCCAATATCTTTCATTGCATTCTTGTTATTTCACAGAAACATCTTCCAGAGAGCCTCCAGCTACCCCCTACCATCTCACTGGCCAGGACCAGGTCAGGTACTCACCTAAAACAACTACCAGAATAACAACTACTAGCAGAAAGAATGAGTTTGCCATGTGTCTTAGCTGTAATAGGCTGCTATAACAAATACCAGAGATTAGATGGCTCAAACAACCGAAATTTACTTCTCACAGTTCTGGAGCCTGGGAAGTCCAAGATCAAGGTCTGGCAGATCTGGTGTCTGGTGATGACATGCTTCCTGGTTTACAGATTGCCATCTCCTCACATGATGGAGAGCAGAGAATAAGCTCTTGTGTTTCTTCTTAAGGACATTAATCCCATTAATGAGGACTCTACCATCATGACCTAATTATCTACCCAAGACCTCACCTATGAACACCATAATGTTGGGCTTCAACATAGGAATTTTGGGGGCACACAAACATTCAGTCCATAGCTCCTTGACTGGCTTAGTGAAGTCAGAATTACTCCCAATCTACATAGTTACTTGAATAAAATAAAGTTTCATTAATAAGGAAGAGAGAAGAATAGATCTTGAGCAGAAACTAACAATGTCTATTAGAAACACTTAGAGGGTCTCCTTTTCATTCTAAGATAGAAAGCTTAGAATCAAGTTTGTAAGTGATACATGATGCATCTTTATGGTCTTTCCATATTTGTTCTATTTTTTCTTAGTGTTGGTATTAATTTAAATTTATTTCTTCCTATTCATAATTTGTTTGCATACCATTTTTTGGCCTATGTTTCTGTTGTTCTATACCATACGTGTTTTTCAAAATGATGTATAACATAAGAAAATTATAACTAATATATAATAGTATATTATATATTATATATATAATATATCAGATGCTCAGCTAGTGGATAACAAATGACTGGGCAATTGCTCTAGGTTTGAACATTTAGGATTCATTGATATTCCAACAGAATAGTTAGAACTTGTCAGTTCAAAGTGACTTTGGCCCAAGCCTTCAAAAACATGGCTATAGTAATCGACTTCCCAAGCATGGTAACACTGAATATTCTCATATAATTAACATTTCTAATTTATAGACAAGGAGTGGTGGCACTTACTGTCATAGGTAGAATTTAATTAGCCAAGGCAAATAAATTAAGTTTCACACTTCTATTAGGATAGTAGAATTGCAGAGGCTGGCCTGGAAATTTCAAGCCATTGAAGATGCCATTTGACCTCCCAAGGAAATTAACTTTTCTAACTGCCATTCTGAGAAGTTCTAATTAGATTAAGCCATATCAGCATTGTTGATTTATTTATTACAATAGATGCTATGTAGGCTACTTTCTTGGAATTCTAGAAAACCCTTTCAAATGTCTTTTTTCTTACTGTACAACTGCATGACAAATGAGATGGAAATTATCTTAAAACTGAGTACATGTCAACTGGACCACAGGAAAAGAAGATTTACAGAAGCTAATCATACAAACCCCAAAGTCTTATTTTGTTCTTATCATGGGGAACTCACTTTGTATGACATTGTCTTTTGTATAAGAGTCTTATAAGGCATAGAATGCATGGTTAAAAGTATTTGAAAAAAATTAGTTTGAGTGGTAATGGGAAGTATTTAAGAGGAGAGACAATGGTTGGGAAATTATTGATACGAAAATAAATAATAAAAAGTCTTATGGAACACTGTAAGAGTGATAGTGATCTTGAGTGAAATGGTTAAATTAAATAATATATATGATAGTAAGTACTGTAAAAGGGTTTGTAGTTAAAGAGATAATTAATTACAGGATTATGCAAATTTGAGAGCACTCAGTGTGCTTGGTTGCTTGAAATAAAACATATTGAATTAGTACAATTACTTAAACAGAAAGTAAGAAGAACATATTAGGATCAGCAAGAACCCTGGTGACACAGACATAATAAAGAGGAAGAGAAAAATTGATATTCTCACAGCCAGAAAAGAGAGAAAGGAAGTGGAAAGGGTCTTTGGGGAAGAGCAGTTAAACATAATGTGTGTTTGTCATTAAGTTATTCCTATGTGATGCATATTGTTATGTTTTCTCCATCTCCCATGAAATATGGATAAAAGCCGAAATTTCTCACTAATGCTTCATGGAGTGGCTTGTATTTTGGGAGTGTGGCAGAGGCTGAAACTTGCTCTCAGGTTGGTTCAAGTGAAGCTTGTGGGGAGTAGATACTAGTGTGTTCCATTAGGTGGATTTTATTCTCTAAGTAAATTTATTTTATGTTTGTATTTATTTTACTTATGGAATATTATGTTGGCTTTTTTTTTTCTTTCTTTCTCTCTTTCAGGGGTCTAGAATTACCTTGAGCTCTGCTCTGCTTCTCTCTCTGTAGCCCCAGCACTGATGTGAGGAGCATGTGGCCCCTAGCTCCAGGGAGCCAATGCTCCTGTCTTTAGCCTAAGGGTCAATGACCCAGGTGTGGGACTTTATGGAGAGCAAGGTGGAGTGGCAGGGCACAAATTTCCCAGCATGTCTGCAGTCTTCTAATTAATTACCTTGATATTTGCCTTTAACAGCCCCATGCTCTTGGATGACTTCCTGTGGATTCCAAGCTTGGAGTTTCCCTAGGCACTCATAGGATGCATGGCTTTTATTTTTGTGGCAGTCCTCTCAGCCTGGGTTGTGTTGTGTTTATGTGTGTATGTGCATGTGTATGAGTGAGTGTGTTTTAGACAAAGACTCTTATAATTTCCAACTTTCAGAAATTTCACAAAATTTTTCCCTGTCAGAGTAGTCTCTGTTGTTTTCTAACTAGTATTTGTTTATTTATATTTCAATTGGATTTTGGAAGGGAAGCATATGCAATTAGTCAAATCAGCAATCTATAACCAAAGTCACAGATGTATACATCCTTGGCACTTTTACAATGCTTTATGTTCTGTGTGTACTCTTGGGGCTTACCCAATGAACTGGTATCCAATTTTCTCCTAATAGTTAATGATACTACACTAGATTCAGTTTTCATACATCATTGTTTCATGCCAAGGGAAAACATCCATTTAGCCTAGGAAAGCTCTTCCTGGAAAGAAGCCTATCTGAAGCCTTCAACTTATATATAATCCAACTCATGCAATTCCTATTTTGGCTATAGACTGAGGGAGGCTCTGATTCAATAAATAGCAATTATTAAATTTTTTGTGGTTACTGACTCATGACATTATGCCAGAATGTAGAAAGCATCATAGGTAAAGGGAAAGTTGATGGAATCTGAGCTGATACTATAGTTCCTGCCTGTTGCTATGTTTTTCTTCTTTTAGAGCTAAAATATTAAAGTTTGACTCTATGGGTATTACTACAATCACATTTCAGCTGATAAAGAATTCTCAGATAGGCTTAATGAGAAGTCAATTTTCAACGTGTCAAAGCAGGGCAAGTATTGTGGGACAAATTCTGAGCTTGTCAATAAAAGACCAGGGTGTAAGTCTAGACTGCCACTTGTTTTTTCATGCACCTTGGGAATGGTTGATTGTCACTTTTCATGATTTTTTAATTTACCAGGTAGTTACCTGTACTTCTGCTTTCCTTCCAGTTTCTTCCTCTGTAAACTAGGAATAATACCAATCCTCCCATTGTTGTAGAGAGAAATGAGAGCATTCCGACTATTCAATAAGTGCTCAGTAAGTAAAATTTAAATCTGTGATTGCTATTCTGTCATTCCATCCTCCTTTGCTATTTCCTTTTCCCATGTTTCTCTTCTTTCTTCCCCACCCTACTCCTTCCCCATGCATTGGGATTACTATAGCCTTATATCCTTCTTTGATCATTCTTATTATTGCATTCAGCCCTATCCATATTTTCTTTGACTTATTGATAAATACTTGATCAATCTGAAAGCGAGATTTTATTCCTTTGGATTTTTTTGACCCGTTTCTGCTCAAATACCCAAAGTATATTTTTGGTTTTCTAATTTCTCCTCCAACATCTACCTCATGGCCAATGTGGAAATGCTGGATTACAGAGCATGACTTAAATAACTGTTATAAAATAATACATGTTTAATATATTAAAGTTAGAAATAGAGAAAATTTAATTCTTTAAGTAGCCAAAAACTAATAAAAAGCTTAGTAAGAAGTTACATCAAAAGTCAACTCAGTTGCTCATTTTAAGTTGGAGTTACAAGGCCATCACTCTAATAAGCTAAATGTGACAAATATATAAAATTCTGAATGTGCAAAGATTCCTTCTTAATCCCTACCCAGAGCTAGAAAAACAATACGGTAAGAAGGAATAGTCCCCACAACACTGCTTTTATTTCAGACACCAGCTGAAAGTATAGGGTCTCCAGGACCATCCTTATTTCAGATGGCTGACTACAAATTCAGGTACTCCTATGATTATCCTTAGGTCTGATAATATGCTGAAAGGACTCACAGAAATTTCTGAAAGTCACTATACTTACAAAGAGTGCACAGGGAAAGGATATGTATTAAAATGAGTCAAAAGAATTGACGCATAGGGCAGAGTCTGGGAGGGATCCAAATGGCAGAGCTTCTCCTTTTCTGTCCTCTCCCCATGAGGTCATGCAGAATACTACCTCCTCCTGGCCACGATGTGTGACTAAGGCCAACCATAAGGAAGCTCATCTAAGCCTTTGGTGTTGACACTTTCTACTGGGGCTCAGTTACATCCTACTTATGTGGCTGATCTTTCATCTCCAGCCACTCCTGAAACCAGACTAATTAATGTCTTTGATCTGGTTACTCTGGGGGTCAAAATTGATGCAGCATGGCTCAAAGCCTCCATCAAAAATCACATGGTTAGACTCTCTGGTGGCCAAAGTCCCAAGGCAAACAGAGATACTCCTATTGGCAGGACATCCCAGGGGTTTAGAGATGACTTCCTAGTAGCTGAAGGAAAGGACAGACCTCTTGTTGGGTAAGGTTAATTCTTCAGTGCACAATCCTAAAGTATTATTTCTTTATCTTCAACATTTTTAAGCTGATTCTAAATTCTCATGGGTTTGAAAGATATGACTGTTCTCTATGGAAGGTAATTACTATCCTAAGAATTGAGATTATTTTTCCTTTAAGCTTTCCACCTGGCATGGGGTCTGGAGCTGTGAATATTCTAGACAATTCTCACAAAGACAACTATGATTGTTGGCTTTGTCTTCTCAGAATGCTCTAGATTGGGTCAAACCTGGAGTTGGCTGGATTAATATTTAGATGAGTACCTTGAGTTCCACATGTAAAAGGTTCTCTGTGAATAAAGATTCTTGGATTCTGCAAAATGGCATATAATGTTGATCTTACGTTGGCAAGCTCTTTAAGAGAGAAATAGTAAATATTCATCTTGCTGCAGTAACTGTGTGAGTGAATTCCTTCTAAGCTTATTTAGGAGCTGCAATTCAGACATAAAAATATTAATAATGCTTTGAGGTGATTTTGAAACATAATAGGAAATCATCATTTGGGGATGCTCTGTTTTTTGAAAAAGCTTAGAGATTTGTTTCTAAACATCATGGTGACAGCATGCAGCTGTTATTATGTGCTCAAAACAAAGGGAAATCACTCTATTTGTGTGATTTGGAAGCTATTTTGGAAGCAACACCTAAGCACATGGCTGAGCAAGTCCTGCTGAGATGGCTGCATGGCACAAATCATGGTGTTTCTTGTCAATAATATAGCAGGATGCCTTCAAAAGTGAGAAGTTCGGTTAGCAAACTCTGTGAGCTCTACCTTTGTGTTCAGGGCATATATTATATGCTTGGTCTTTTATACTTTGGAAGCCAATTATAGCACAGCTCATTATTTCACAGATTTGTATGTATCTCTCATTGTCCTCAGAAAAATAGTTCCTCTATGATTAAATGGTAAGAATTTCCAAAGTTATATCTTATTATTATTCACTTTTTAAATTCTTAGCTCCAAACTCCACTGTTAAAGAAGAGTTTCAGTATTATTACGACATGTAGGGGGTACAATTACTGTCACATTGTCACAGCATATTCAAATGAAAGGAAACCCAAGTATGCAAAATAATGAAAGATTTCAATGAAAAAAATAACCAAACAGCTTATAATGTTTTGTATTCATAAAGTGCAAAGGAAGCCATGATACGGAAATACAGACATCAAAAACCCCCAAATTTGTAATATTCATATAGTTTCTATTAAAACATTAAATAATAAGATCCATAGTGGATCTAGTAGCTACCTGAATTTTTAAGTAGCAATAAGCATTACATAATATTTGCAACAATTGTAAAGTGACAAAATCACAAATACTGTTGTTACCACTGTGCTAACAAAGGAAATGTTAAATTTCACTTAGATGTTTATAAAAATAAAGTTGCAATATTTTTCCCATCCAAGTCAAGACTCCCCTAAATATTCTCGGTCAAGAACACAAGATTTAGAAGATAACTGGGATTAAGAGAGAGAGAGAGGGAGAGAGAGAGAGAGAGAGAGAGAGAGAGCGAGCGAACGTGTGTGTGTCTTGGGGACAGATGATCAGATGATGTTGGCCAAGACTGATTCTAGGTATATTGGTTTCAGAAATGCAAACTACTCTCTTTTAACAAGTAGCCTCTTAAATAAACTTTGAGAGTGTCTTATACTTTGCAAATTTCTCCCACTTCATCTGTCTTTGTTATTCTCAGTCTGTTTCCTCCAAATTGTTAAGCAGTAAAGCAAAAGAAAAAAACAAAACCTAAGGTCCCTGGGGGAACTAAAGGAGATGACTTTTGCCACTTCACCCACAGCCTTGGTGGTGGAGACAGTCAAAGGGCAGGATGGCAGCATTTTTAAAAAGGAAAGGCTTTCAGGAAAAAATAGTAAAATAAGCTGAATACCTGAAATCTGCAACAGGGGAAGAAGGAAAATTTGGAAAATTGGTTCTAGAAGATGAATAGACAGAGGCCTAAGGGACCTGACAACAACTTACAATTCAGTGATGATTCTTGAATGCCAGCAATCATCAAATATATGATTTTTATCTATTATAGAAACAATATGTGCAATTGTGTCTGTGTGTCAATAGTTGTTTGATCTCCCACAAAAACCTATATTGTTTATATTGTTACTTCCATTTTAGAGATAAGGAAACTGAGGCATAGAGATCTTAAATGCTTACCTAAGGTCACACATTTAGTAAGTAGCAGAACCAGACTTAGAATGTAAAGCTTATTTCTTAATACTTTCTTATTTGGACCTATGAAGGGCCTAGGGGCTGATCAAGCCCCAAGACTGGTTTTCACCAAAGTGGTTTTTTTGTTTTGTTTTGTTTTTGTAGAGATGAGGTCTCATTATGTTGCCCAGGCTGGTCTCCAACTCCTAGCCTCAAATGATCTTCCGTCCTCAGCCTTCCAAAGTGCTAAGATTTCAGGAATGATCCACCATGCCCGGCCCACCAAAGTGTTTATGTGGATCTTCCAAAATTTCCTGAAATGTATTTTTCAGTTTCCTAATTTTCCACTGGCATACAAGTAGCTTATGCTATAATGCAGTTAAAACCAGACACTTGATATATGAACTTTTCCTGAAATTACCAAATGAGTGAATTCTTCCTTAGCTAATATTTCATATGCCTTTGAACTCTAAGTCTTTCCAGAACAGAGTGGAAGACTGCTCTAGCTATCTATGATCTCCAAATTACCTGCTCATCCTTACTTAGAGCTATGTGCCTGAGCTAGCAGTGCATGGAGAAGTTCATTAGAGAAAGGAATTGGATTTGATTAATTTTTCCTGAACATTGATTGACTAAGACAGTCCATTTTGCTAACATTTATATTGCAGTAAAGTTTAATTATGAAATATTTTGCTATGAGGCAAACTAGATGACATAGAGAGTAAAAATTTACAATGTAGTATAAATATCTATTCCTAATTTTCTGCTAATTGCTTTTCTATTTTACTTTTGGCTTTAGGCACATACTTTTACAAGTACTTGGAATTGTGTTCTCAGAATAAAAAATTCAGAAAAATTCACAGGGACAAAGAAATAGATCATAAGAAATACAGAAACAATATACAATATGACAACTTCTATATGTATACATTAATTTTACTCTATTGATTGATGTTTATAGTCAAATCAGTCAATAAAAAGGTGAACTAATGTACCATCTAATATGGCTGTTGCAAAACAGTGATTTTTCTCTTGTACATCATTGAGTTGTGCAGATATTAGAACTTTTCCAACTAGCTTTTATCTAGTCTACTATATTCTGTTGTCAGATCTTTTTGTTTTTCTTCAGCAAATGCTTATATTAGTTTACTTTTTAAAGTGATTGAAGAATTATAGATACAGCTTTGGGATTAGTCAAATTAGTCCAAGTTATTTTCTATTAGTTAGATAATAAACTTTTACCTTGAAAAGGAGCTCAGTGTAAAAATGTGATTGGATAGAGAAAGGAGGTATCAATCCAAGGGAGATGTTTATATTCAGGGGCAAAAGGCCACATTTTAATTGTGTGTCCAGTATTCATTATGTTCATATTTGGTGATTGCATGTAGTTTTGTTTCTATTCTCCACTTCCTGCCATTTTGCATTAGCTAGAGCCTCTGTTACAACGTTGGATAAAAGTGATGGAGCAAAGTCATTACTTCTAATCTTATGGGTAAAGTGTTATGTCTTAACACCTTAAATGTGATGTTTGTTATAGGGTTTTCATAGATGCCCTTTATTATATTAAGGAAGTTTCTATTTATTCTTCATTTACTAAGACTTTGTTTTTATCATGAATGGGATTTTAATTTGTAAAATGCTTTTTCTGTATTTATTGAGATTATTATACCATTTTTGTGTGTAATTTATTAATGCAGAGAATTACATTGATTGATTTTTTCATATTAAATCAACATTTTATCCCTGAGATTCTTTCATTAAGATATATTTGTTATATTTTGCTGGGTATAAATTTTTTATTTTGTCAAAGACTTTTGTATATATGTTAACTAAAAATACTAGTGTAGTTGTATCTTTTCTCTGTAATATCTTTGTTTAGTTTTAGTGTCATGGTTATACTGGACTCATAAAGTGTGTTGGGAATTATTCTCTTTTTTCTCTTCTAAAAAAGAATTTTCACAAGATTGAAATTATTTGTTCCTTAAAGTTTTAATAGAATTCACCATTGAAGCTATTTGGGTCTGGAGTTTTCTTTGTTGCAAGTTATTAAATTATAAAATCAATTTTTAAAATACATGTGGGGCTATTCAGATTTTTTATTTCTTCTTGCATTTTAAAGATTATGTCCATTTCATCTATGTTGTTGAATTCTTGGCATAATATTGTTCCTATCATGTTATATTTATCATTTTAAATTTTGCAAGATCTACAGTTATGTCTCCTCTTTCATGTCTGATATTGATAATTTGTGTTTATTCTCTTTTTGATCAGTGTAACTAGACACTTCAATTACATCGATCTTTTAAAGGAACCAACATTTAGTTCTTTAATTTTGCTTTATTTTTTTCTGTTTTTTATTTCATTGATTTCTGCCTTCATTTTTATTATTTTCTTACCTCAATTTATTGTGGGTTTCCTTTTTCTACTTAACCTCTTATAGTGGATGATTAGATTATTAATTTAAACCTTTCTTCTCTAATATAAGCTTTAAAATCATAAAGGTCCCTCTGCTTAGTTAATTCCACAAATTCTGATATGTTATCTTTTAAATATTGTTCAATTTGTATGTAATATGTTCTAATTAACCATATGATTTCTTCTTTGACATATGGGTTGTACAGGCATTTTTGCTTAATTTTTAACTATTTTTATTTTTCAGATTGTTATTGATTTTTAATTTAATACCATTGTGGTAAGAGAACATACTTTGAATAATTTCAATCATTTAAATTTATTAAATTTTTTGTGATCTGCAAATATGATTTATTTGGTTTATTTTATTTATTTGGTTTATTTTATTTATTTATTCCATGCACCCTTGTAAAGATTGCTTCTGGGTGTAGCAATCCATAAATATCAATTTGGTTAAGTTGATTGATAGGGATGTTTAAGTCTTCTACATCCGTGCTGATTTTCTGTCTACTTCTTTTATGAGTTACTGAGAGAGGAAACTTAAAATCTTCAACTATACTTATAGATTTATCAATTTCTCCATTCAGTTCTGTTAGTTTATTTTTGTTTCACTTGAAGCTCTATAATTATTTGCAATCACAATTGGGATTGTTACATAATATTTGATGGATTGATTCTGTTATCATATAAAAATCCCTGTTTATTTTATTTTTAATAAAATTCTTATTCTCAACTTTATTTTCTGTGAGATTAATAAAGTCATTCCAGCTTTCTTACAATTAGTTTTTACATAATATAACCTTTTACTTTAATCCTGCTTGTGTTTTTGTATTTCAGGTAAGTTGGATCTTGTTTTCTCTTTTTTATTTCAGCATATTATGGGGGTACAAATTTGAAGGTTGTGTATAATGCCCTTGCCCCCCCCAAGTCTGAGCTTCAAGCGTGACCATCCCCCAGACAGTGCACATCTCACTCATTATGTATGTATATACCCATCCCCTCCTCTGACCTCCCACCTGCCCAATACCCAATAAATGTAATTCCTATGTGTCCACTTAGGT
>VBSM01000272.1:12765655-12775916 GCA_008086735.1 Cheirogaleus medius | reverse complement strand
GCTTATTAGAGATTTCTCTTTTCTACTTTTCATTAGTCTAGCCAAAGGCATGTCAAATTTGTTAATTTTTTTGAAGAACCAACTTTTGTTTTATTAATCGTCTATATAGTTTCCCTGTTGTTAATTTCATTTAGTTCTGATTTGATCTTGTTAATTTCACTTCTTCTGCTGGGTTTGGGGTTGGTCTGTTCTTTTTCCAGCTCTTTGATTCGATTCATTAGATTGTCTATTTGTGATCTTTCTGACTTTTGGATATAGGCATTTATGAAAATAAACTTTCCTCTCAGTACTGCTTTAGCTGTGTCCCAGAGGATTTGATAACTTGTCTCTCCATTGTCATTAAGTTCAAAGAATTTTTTTATTTCCATCTTGTTTCCTCATTTATGAAGTAATCATTTAGCAGAAGGTTGTTTAATTTCCACATTTTTCTGTAGAAATGTGAGTTTCTGTTAGGGTTGATTTCTACTTTTATTCAACTGTGATCTGAGAAGATACATAGTATAATTTCTATTTTTTAAAATTTTTTGAGACTTGCTTTGTGTCCTAGGATATGGTCAATCTTAGAGAATGTCCCATGAGCTGATGAGAGGAATGTATATTCAGTGGATTTTCGGTAGAAAGTCCTGTAAATGTCAGTCAGGCTCCATTGTCCTAGAGTTTTGTTTAAGTCCATTATCTTTTTATTAATTTTCTGTTTGGATGATCTGTCCTGTGCAGTCAGTGAGGTGTTGAAATCTCTGCTATTATGGCATTGCTGTCTATAGATTTTCTTAGATCCAGTAAGGTTTGCTTTATGAATCTGGGTGCACCTAAGTTGGGTGCATATATGTTTAAAATTGTTATGTCTTCTTGTTGAACTGTACCCTTTACCACTATATAATGACCCTCTTTGTCTTTTACTACTTTTGTTTGTTTAAAAACTAAGTTATCTGAAATCAGAACTTCCATGCCAGCCTTCTTTTGGCTTTCATTTGCTTGAAATACTGATCTCCACCACTTTACTTTTAGTCTATATGCATCCTTGCAGGTTATGTGTGTTTCCTGAAGACAGAAGATGCTTGGATTGTATTTTTTAAACCATTCAGCCAGCCTATGTCTCTTGAGTGGGAAGTTTAAGCCGTTCACATTTATTGAGAGAACTGATAGATGGGGCAGATTACTGTTCATTATGTTGGGTTGAACTTTGTTGCTTTGTTTTCTCTCTTGAGACATTATGGTATCTGGGCCTTGATCTTTGGCTTTTGAGCAGATTTACATTTGTGAGTGTTTATTGTGCTGATCCGTGGGTAACACTGTTTTGAGCACTTCTTGGAGAGCTGGTCTTGTTTTGGTGAATTCCCTCAATCTTTGCTTATCTGAGAATCTCTTTATTTCTCCTTCATACTTAAAACTTAGTTTTGCAGGGTACAAGATTCTAGGCTGGGCATTATTCTGTTTCAGAAGGGTGAGAATGGGGCCCCAGTCTCTCCTTGCTTTTAAGGTTTTAGTTGAGAAGTCTGGCATTACTCGAATTGGCTTTCCTTTGTATGTTACTTGCTTCTTTCACCTTACAGCTTGTAGAAGGGTCTCTTTTGTTGATATTTTGGTCAGTCTGATGACTACGTGTCGTGTTGTTTTTCTGTTTGCATTATATCTCCCAGGGGTCCCTTGAGCTTCTTGTACTTGTATATCTAGCTTTTTGGCAAAACCTTTGAAATTTTCCTCAATTATGTCTTCAAATAGCTTATCCAACCCTTGTGCTTTTTCTTCCTCTCCTTCCGGAATCCATAACAGCCTTAGGTTATATTTCTTCATATAATTCCACAATTCTTATAAGCTTTGCTCATGTCTCTTATTTTTCTGCTCTATCTCTGTGATTAACTTATTTGATTTGAAGGTGTTATCTTCAATCTCTGAGATTCTTTCTTCTGTTTGGTCCACCCTATTTTTGAGGTTTTCCACTGTATTTTGTAGTTCCCTGAATAAATTCTTCATTTCCAGGAGATTGGATTGATTTTTCTTTAGGATCTCAATTTCCTCAGTGAATTTTTCTTCCAAGTCCTGTTTTTTTTTGTGGTTTGTTTGTGTTGGTTATCCATTTTTTCTTGCATATCATTGAGCTTTCTTACAATCCAATTTTAAAATTCTTCTGTCATTTTAGTGTTTTGGTTTTGGTTAATATCCATTACTTGAGAGCTCATGTATCTCTTTCGGGGAGTGTTTTTGGTTTGATTCTTCATAGTTCCAAAATTCTTTTGCTGGGCCCTCACCATCTGGATCAGCTGTTGTTTTTTTGTATGATACGTAACAGACTCTGTGTATACACTATTTCTGTGGGTGGTATGTGAAGGAGGCAACCTGAGCAATCTCCCTTCTATGGTTTCTTGATCTGCCACCTCTTCCACCACACTTGGGAGGCTACCCCTGATGGGACAGGTTACTTGTGGAGTCTATTGTGGCCACTTGTGGGGGATTTGCTCCTTGACTATGGCCCTTACTGTTGGCAGCTGACCGGGGAAGGAGATCCAGCCCCAGCATTTTGATCAACTGGGTGATCTAAACTGGTCTGGATAGCAAAGTCATTAGGCTGTCAGCTATTTAACTGTGCCAAGGCCCAGCAGATTCACCCTAGATCAGGGGGAAAGTGGCTTTTCTTGTCTCACTGTTGCTCCAGGGGTGGAGCCTACCACTTTCAGTGTGAAAGATGCAGGCTAGGGGGAGGAGGTAGCACCCCAGTCTGCCCTGCACCCTGGTGCCCCCATTGCTGTAATTCCCCTTGGCGCTAGCCTCTTTAGTACTAGAGTTCAGAATTCATCGATCAAGACAGGCCTGGCTAGTTGATCGTAGATTGTGTAAGGGTGGAATTTGTTAGGAAAGTCATTGGGCTGGGGGAGGGGATCTGCCCGCCACACTGTATCACACCACGGCAGCTGGGCTGTGGACCCACACAATGGCGACCGCCTGCCCACTCACAGAGTACCAGCACTGGGGGCGACTGTTCAGGAGATGGCAGGTGCCAGATTGGGGAGCTGGGTCATCAGGATGCTCCATTGCCTCCTTTATGCCGCCTTCCCACCTACTCACGCCTGTTCAGCCATAGCTCTCACTCTTACTGACCCACCCTGGGTGGGCCTAATCGCCCGAGGCGGTTCCAGCTTAGAGTCCCTGACTTAGTGAACACCTCTGTAGGACTGGCCCCGCTGGTTACCAGAGGTAAGATATCTAACTGCCTCCCTTAGCAGTTCATACCGGTTTCCTTCCCACTTGGTGCTGCCCTAGCATGGGGCTCTGGGGAGTTCATGGTGCTTTTAGCTAATGACCACTCCCTCCTGCTGCGATTTTGCACCAACTTCAGGCAGGTCCCTGGCTGAGTGGGTGTGGCGGTCAATGGGGAAGCAAGAAGTTCTCCTGTGGGTCTGATCCCACTTCACTCCCTGGTCTGGTGGGCCATAGCCCTCCTGCACTCTATACCCTATTGTTTGTTTTGCACTCTCCAGAGAACACGATCTTATCTCCTGTTCACCTTGTTTTTTCCATTTTTGAGAGTCCCATGCTGAACCTCTGCCAATTCACAACACTGTTCTTGTGGGGGGGAGATCCACTCTCATGTAGGAGACCAAGATCTATGTCTCTTTCTCTGGAAGCAGGAATCCTGGGGGTTACCTTTACTCTGCCATTTTTGAACTCCTCTTGATCTTGTTTTTAATCTAGCCTGACAATATCTGCATTTTAATTTGTGTGGTTAGTCCATTTCAATGCAATGTAATTATGAATCTCTTTGGATTTAAATCTGCCATTCCTTACTATTAGTTTTATTCTTGCCCCGCATAATCTTTGTTTCATTTTTCCCTTTTTAAAGTCTTACTTTGGATTTATTTATTTTCTAATATTTATTTCCTCCATTGAATTTTAGCTACAACTCTTCATGTATTTTTTAAATGATTACTCTAAGATTTACATTAAGCATCTGTTACTTATTACAAACTACCTTCGAATAATATTATATACCTTCATGAATAATTTAAAAACTTTATAGCAGTATACTTCCATTATTCTCTCTTATGCTTTGTTCTTTTGTTTCTGTATTTTACTTCCACATATTTTATTCACTCCATAATATTTCACTTTTATTTATGCTTTAAAGAGTCAATTAATCTTTAATAGAATTTTAAAAACAAGGAAAAATAAATTATACTTACCCATATATTTATGATATTTGATCTTCCTCATTCATGTGTGAAGATCTGAGTTACATTTAGTATTCTGCTTCAATCTGAAGAACTTCTTTAACATTACTTATAGTTAAGGTTGCTGGTAACAAATGATCTTCAGCTTTTATTGGTCTGAAAGTGCCTCTTTTACTTTCATTTATAAGTGGAATTTTTCTCCGGATATAGAATCCTAAGTTGACACTTACCTACAACACTTTAAAGATATTGTATTGTTGTTTTCAGCTTTGTTTCTGATGAAAAGTCAATTGTCATTTTATCTTTTTCCCCCTATTATATGTTTGTGTCTTTTTTCCCCTTGACTGCTTTAAGGATTTTTTCTTTATTATTCATTGTCAGCAATTTAATTGTGATGTCCCTTGGGCTTTTCATTGTGTTTATTCTGCTTTTGGTTTGTGGACTTCTTGGATCTGTGTTGTTTATATTTCATATCAAATTTTGAAATTCTACGTCATTGGTTCTTCAAATATTTTTGTGTCCCACCCCTTCTCTTCTCTTTCTGAGTTTCTGATGATATATTTCCTAGACTGATGTTGTCTCAGAGATCACTGATGCTCTATTAATTTTTTAAAGACTTTTTTCTTTTCCTTTTCTGCATTGTTTTGATTGCCTTATCTTAAAATTCACTGATATTTTTTCTATAGTATCTAATCTTCTGTTAAGCTGACACAGTGAATTTCTCATTTAATTATATTATTAGCTGTAGAATTTTCATTTGGTTCCTTTGTATGGTTTCCATTTATTTATTGAAAGTCTCTGTCTGTTTCCTTACTATATTCATGTTTTACTTTAAACGTTGAATGCAAACATATTAATACTTACAATGCTGTTTCCAGGGTATTTGTCCCTGCAATTTCTTGTTCTATTTTTATTTACTGATTTTTTTTCCTGATTAGGGATCATGTTGTTCTGCTTCTTTGCATGTCTATAAATGTTTGATTGGATTCTAGACATTTGCAATGTTTGTAAAGATCCAGATATTTATTTCTTCTTTGAAGTGTGCTGAGTTTTGTTATGCCAGGCACTTAACATAGTTGAAAGTCAGCTTGATCCTACTGAGGTTTTTTCAAGCTTTGTTATAAGGTTAAAGCTTTGCTGAACTATCCTTACTCTGCAGCCTTTGTCTTTCTGGAGACTCTTCTGACTCTTGCTGATCAGAACTCAAATGTCTCTCAGTCCTGTGCCAGCTGTGGTGGTTATTCTGGTTATAGCTGAAGATGGTTGTTCTTTCTTCAGTGGTTGCTCTCTGCCTACTTTCATGTAGTCTCACCCTCCATGTGTGCAACTTAATATTCAATGTAAGATTTAAGGGGGCCTGAGGCGGATTTCTGGAACTCTTTCTCTGTGTGGCTGTCTCTGTCTGTGCCCTTCCGGTGCTTCCACCTCTTTCACCTCTGAGCTCGCCCTGATCCCAGCGGGACCACTATACTCTGCTTCATTTTTACCTTATGGATCTAAAAGTGCCCTCGGGAAGTGATCTGGGTCAACTGTGAGGCTCCTCTCGTCTGTTTCCCTTCTCTGACAGCACTTTACCACAGTCCTGTGATGCTTATTGTTCAGCATCTGAAAAAATTTATTTCATATACTTTGGTCAGTTTTCTAGTTGTTACAGCAGGAGAGATAACTCAGGATCAGTTAACTCCATCATTGATGAAGTGGGTAGTCTGATAAAATTAGATTAAATCACACACAAAAAGTTGCTAATGTTATAAATTCATGGACTAGATAGAAGTTTGTAGTGCATTAGGGACTCAAAGTTTTATTTATGAAAACATGGTTTAAGATTATATTGATCACTTCTTCATCTTTAGTAAAGGAATTTTTATAGTAGTTATTTGCCTTGTACTCTCATTACATAAACATTTCAACTTGCACAATGTCTGTTTTTTGCTCTCTTGAGTTATTCTTTGACAACAGAGCCGCTGAAGAATATTGCTCATTGATGAATAGGTGACTTTCTATAGTTATTATTTGTGCTAAAGTTACTCCTCATTAGTCATGAAAAAAAAGTAGCTTGAGTATTAAAAACTACCACAGAGAGTAGATTTAGGGGATGTTGATGGACAGGATATATCTTGCTAAACTCATTCAGCCCACTGAGCTGTGATGATCATCCTCCTTCATCTGGATGAGTGAGCACATGGTGTGTCTCATTTAAAAACCAAAACAGTTCTCAGAAATTTAAAGTAGCATGAAGCTATCGTTTAATAATGTCATTTTGACAATAAGCCTATCTATTAAAAAGGGCTTGTGTTGACCAATGTAAGACCTTTGGAGAGGTTTTAAAATGTTGATGTTGCAAAGACATTGGCCCAATCAGCAAGTCATTTTCAACTTTTATGCCTCTCATGAAAAACTGAGCAGAAGGTAGTCATGAAACCAAATATGCAGCAGAGAAAATGAACAACCTGTAATATTTATTGTAGACTCTGACCCTTATCTGGTATTTTATGATTGAGGCAAAAAAAAACTTTTTTGACTCCGGGGAAACATAAAGAGTAGTACATGTTTTGAAAACATAATGTATGAGGGTAAGTTTTGTGGTCTCAGGTTACTCAGATATTAGAAGCCTTAGGGAGGAATAAAACTTTGGTCTTACTCTACCAGCTTTGGTGGTTGAATGATGAATGTTATGAAAAGGCAGATCTAGGCTTTCAAAACCTAGAAAGACCAGAAAATAGAGGTCAGATATAAGAATTTATACCACAGGCAAATTTTCTTTACCTTTCAAATGTCTCTTTGATTCCTTTTAACAGACTCTTGAAAAGACAAATTATTATGACCCATTTGAACCAAAGTGAGAGTGGAATAATCCTTGGAATCTTCTGCTATATCCAGTGGTGTGCTGGTAAACCAGCTCTTCTGGTTGGTGAGGGGTGGGTGTAGGAAACTCTTATTTGTAGTGCTTGCTGATTTCCAGGGTGAAATATTCCACAGCCAAGTTCAAATTACCAGATTTTAACAACCAGCTTACAAAATTGCTGGATAGTTAACAGTTGGCATGGGCCTGCATGAGTGACTCTGGTATAGTAATGGCTATATTGTATTTTTCAGTGCATGAGAGGTTGTATTGGTCCTAGTCTGGATTAACAAGATTGGACCTACTTTAGAATTCTAGCCTCACTTTTTGTAAAGTATGACTTTGGGAGAATAACCTTTCTGGCTGTATTCAATAATCTGTGATTTACTAATATTACAAAGGGTTACAGTGAAAATTAAATGAGATAATGATTAAGTGCCTAATATAATTCCTGAAACATATTATAGTAATCATTTAATAATTGATAGGTATTATTGACTATATGCAGATTTGAGATATTCTAGTAGAGTTACATGAGAGTAACTGCTTTTTAAATCTGATGATTAAGAAAATAGATTTAAAAACTACTATGAATTCTGTAATTTTTTGAAAAATAATTTTATTTTAATTACAACAGGTTTATCTACATTTGAAAAATTATTTGTATGAAAAATTATTTATACTGACAGACACAATGCTTGGCTACCTGTAGATTTTTAGACATGTTTTAATAAATCAGTGGCCTCCCAGTGACCAAAGATCCATGGATTGGAACCACCAGGATAGTAATTTTGCAGTAGAAAGTTGAGTGATAGAGATCAGTCAACACCTATAGAAATGGGTAAATGAAAAAATCGATAAGACCCCCAGAGTCACTTCTACTTTCACAAATGCAGTTTTCCAATCAAAACGTCCAAGCACTTTTGTGGACTTGATAATGGAATTTCAAGCAAGGGCAAATTGTATGTAAATTTGGTACAACTGACTTTATTGTTTAAAAGGTTTTATTATATTTTCATAAAGAATAAATGTGCCTCTATTTTTCAGAACTCTGTTCTTTTGAGGAGAATATCAATATATTTTGACGCATTCGGGAAATACTGATGAATGTGGTTCATGTAGTAGTTTTCTTAGAAGGAAATGTCTTCTTGTCACAACCCTTCTCGAGATTTTGAATTTTGAATTTCACTCAATAATTACCATTAAATATTTTATTCATATGTTTCAACTGAAAGAATTCTCTTTCAATTTTTAACTTTAAACAGCTAATGTTTTGTTCTTTTAATAATGAAAATATGAAAATCTTATAAATCATATTTCAAGAGGTATCATGGGGATATTTCTAATGTTCTGTGTGTGTGTGTGTGTGCGCGTGTATGTTTTGTTAGAAATAATAAGATCACTTTTTTTAATGCTATTGCGCCTAACCTAGCAAAATACATATATTACTGTGTTGTTATTCATATTTAACAAATGCCTTTGATTGTATCTGAATTCAAGCCTATAAGTGGTAATAAGACTGCAGCTACAATAATTGAAAACAATGTAGACAGCATACATAGATTTCTCTAGCCTTCCACTTTTGTGTAATCTTAAAGCTTCCCCATTACCCCATTGGAAAATCACTGAAAAATGCAAATGGATAAAAGGTTGTCAAGCAGTCCTGTGAACTGGCAAGAATAATAACGTTGGCAGTTCTGTAATCACAAAGCATACAAAAGCTGACAGAACAAATACTTTCTTTCCACCAATTGAGTAAATGTATGTTATTGCTGCATGCTTTGAAAAAACAGGTGAAAACAAACCATTCTCTGAGCTGGCCTTTTAAGCATTTTTAAACTCATCATGGCTTGCTGACTTGCAGAAAGAAAGAATGCTGTTTAATATGGATTTAGTTATTCCATAATCAGCTGTGTTGAAGCCATTATAAGGACATGCTTCTTTTTCAGCCAAGAAGCAAACAGTAGCCAGCATCTCCTACAGAAAATGGCCTTTGTTAGAGTCAGTCCAACCTTACCCATTGACTAGACAACATCCAAGGAGCCACCAGGCTGTTGCCCCATCTGAAAGCCCATATTGCTTGGTGAGCCAGGTGCAGGACCTGGAGGGGCTCCACACCTGGCTTGTGGTTCAGAGTGCGTGGGCTGCTAGTGAAGGGAGCCTTCTGTATGAGAGGACTCGAAGGCAGGAAAGATCACCAAGAGCCAGAGATGATTCTGTAGTCTGACCACTTGTCCAGGCTCTCAGTTTATCTGACTCTGAATTACTTTTTTTTCTGAAAGGACCTGCAGTACTTTCTTAAGGCTTCCCTAACAGAGTACTGCAAATGGTGGCTTAAAATAACAGGAATTTAGTCTTTCACAGCTCTGGAGGCTGAAATCAAGGTGTTGGCAGGGCCATGATCCCTCTGAAACCTCTCGGGGAGGATCCTTCCTTGACTCTTTCTGGCTTATAGCAGCATACCTCCAATCTCTGTCTCTGTCTTCACCTGGTCATCTTCCCTCTGTGTCGGTGTCTTCTCCTGGCATTGTCCTCAAAATGTGTATGTACAAATATCCCTCTTATAAAGACATCAGTCATATTAGGGCACTCACCAATGATCTCATCTTAACTTGATTGCATCTACAAAGACTCTTTCCAAATAAAGGTAACACTCACAGATATCAGGGGTTTGTGACTTTAATATATCTTTTTGAGGGATACAATTCAATCCATTAAAGGACCCAAAGAGACACATTACATCTTGACACTACCCAGGTTAGGTCAATTGGGGCAATAGGCTATGAGTGCTCCAAGATGTTAGAAGCAAAAAATAAATTAATAAAGAGAGGAGTGTGATTCATTCATTCATTCATTCATTTAGCATTTTATTTTATGGACCTAATATATGCCAGATATACACTATACTTGTCTATACAGCAGTGAATAAGGTAGTGTGATATCTGCCTTAATATAGCTTGGAGTTCTGTGGGGGATTACACAGATAGCCAATTAATCATAGATGCATTAACTCTAGTGAAGGAAGAGTTTTGTATATTACAAGAGCATATGCTTGGATGATTTAATATAGTGTGAGGAATCAGAGAAGGCCTTCCTGAAAAGCAAGATAATGAAGGCAGTAATCATAACAACAAAAATAATGATGCTAATATCTATTGAGTACTTGCCATATCCTAAGCACCATTTTAACTATTTTGCTTATATTGGGTCATTAAATATGGAATCTCCAATTTTGTTTCTTTTTTTTTTTTTT
>VBSM01000272.1:12745611-12762932 GCA_008086735.1 Cheirogaleus medius | reverse complement strand
AAAAAATAAATAAATAAACAAAAAAAAATAAAATAAAATAAAATAAAAAACAAAATTAAAACAAAAAGATAAAGAGAAGTTTGCCTTTGAATTTGGGAGATGAGGTAATGGCTGATGTGGGATCCTGTATGTGTGTTGTGTATATGTGTATGTTTTAAATAGGGGATTGTGGTGTAGATCAAACATAAATATTCATAGGAAGGATTCAGTGGAGAAAGAGAGAGAAAGTTATTAAGGAAACAAAATGAAGATGGGCAACTGATAACATAAGGCTCCAGGAAGTTTGAAAGCGATGGAATTCACATCTGGCAGGGAGAAGAGAAAGGGTGTAGAAGCAGGTTTTATGGCAGGAAGTTGAGGGGGTTTATATTTCATGGTTTCTAATTTTTTGAGAAATAGGAGTTGACATGATTTGCCTCAAGTGAGAGGTAGAGGGGCTTGGTGGTTTTCGGGTCTCGAAAGAATCATTGCAGAGAGTGGGAAGTCTTCTGCAGAAATCCAGGTGAGACAGTAGGGTGGCCCAGAGATCTTTGCCATTTTGTTTTCCAGATGTGCTTTGACTACCTAGGTGGAAGCCCGGTGCATAGTAAACACTTAGCATATTTGTTGGAAGAATGTTACATGAAATTGAGTTTGCAAGTTGACTGTTACCTTAAGGCCAAAGCATAAGGACAGAATTCTTTTTGTTGATATTTGACCTTGAGTCCCTTTACACAAATTGAAGATAGTTCTTAGTAGGCTCAAAAGAGACTTCCAGCTTTAGGTATTTGAGGTGATGTGAAGAGATGTAGACTTGTCTGTATTACAATCTATATCCATAAGAAAAAAATGCACACATTTTCACCCTAGTTCCTTCAGAAAGCCAGTCTTTACCTTTTTAAAATTTTTTATTTTTAGTTATTATAGCTGCATGTGTTTATAGGGTACATGTGATGTTTTATTACAGGCATATGATTTATATTAACCAAATCAGAGTTATTGGGGTATCCATCACCTCAAACATTTATCATTTTTGTGTGTGTGTGTGTTAGAAACATTCCAATTCCACTCTTTTAGTTATTTTAAAGTATACCCTAACTTACTGTTGATTATAGTCCTTTGTTGTGCTATCAAATATTGTTCATTCTATCTAACTATATTTTTGTATTACTTAACCATCCCCATTTTATCCCCTGCTCCCCACTGTCCTTCCCAAACTCTGGTAATCATTATTCTATTCTCTGTCTCCATGAGGTCAATGGTTTTAATATTAATGTTTAGCTTCCACATGTGAGTGAGAACATGTGAGATTTGTCTTTCTGTGCTTGACTTATTTCACTTAACATAATAACCTCCCATTCTATCCATATTGTTGCAAAAGTCAGGATTTCATTCTCTTTTATGGCTATATAATATTCTATTGTTTGTATATACCACAACTTCTTTATCCATTCATCTGTTGTTGGACACTTAGGTTGTTTCCTAGGCTATTGTGAATAGTGCTTCCTTCTTAATCTCTTCAGTGACCCACTGGTCATTTAGGGGCATATTGTTTAATTTCCATGTGTTTGTATAATTTCCAATGTTCCTCTTTTTATTGATTGCTAGTTTTTTTTCTGTTTTTTTTTCTTTCAGCATATTATGGGGGTACAATGTTTAGGTTATGTGTGTTGCCTTTCTTTCCCTTCCCCCCGAGTCAGAGCTTCAAGCGTGTCCATCCCCCAGATGGTGCGCATCGTACTCATTATGTATGTATATACCCATCCCTCCTCCCGCCTCCCATCTGTCCGATGCCCGATAAATGTTATTCCCATATGTCCACTTAGGTGTTGATCAGTTAATACCAATTTGCTGGTGAGTACATGTGGTGCTTGTTTTTCCAGTGGAACAGAACAGGGAACCCAGATATAAAACCATCCTCATATAGCCATCTAATCTTTGACAAAGCAGACAAAAACATACACTGGAGAAAATAATCTTTATTCAATAAATGGTGCTGGGAAAACTGAATAGCCACATGCAGAAGACTGAAACAGGATCCACACCTTTCACCTCTCACAAAAATCAACTCATGCTGGGTAACAGACTTAAACCTAAAGTGTGAAACTATTAGAATTCTAGAGGAAAACGATTTCTAGTTTTATTCCATTGGCCGTTAGAGAAAATACTTCATAAGATTTCGAATTCGAAGTTTTTAGGTCTTTGCTTTGTGGTCTAACATATGGTCTATCCTCGAGAACAACCCATGAGCTGAGGAGAAGAACATGTATTTTGCAACTGTTGGATAAAACGTTTTGTAAATGTTTTGGTGTATGGTACAGATTAAGTCCAATGTTTCTTTGTTGATCTTATGTCCGAATGATCTGTCCAATGCTGAAAGTGAGGTGTTGAGTTCTCCTATGATTATTGTGTTGGAGTCCATTTCTTGCTTTAGCTCTGATAATATTTGCTTTATATGTCTGAGTGCTCTAGTGTGGGGTGCATATATATTTAGAATTGTCATATCTTCTTACTGAATTGACCCTTTTATTATTATATAATAACTTTCTTTGTCTCTTTTTACAGTTTTTGTCTTGAAATGTATTTTATCTGATGAAAGTATAGATACTCTTGCTTTTTTTTTGGTTTCCATTTGTGTGGAATATCTTTTTCCATCCCTTTATTTTCAGTCTATGTGTGTCTTTATAGGCAAAGTGGGTTTCTTATACCCAACATATAGTTGAGTCTCATCTTTTAATCCATTTAGCTACTCTATGTCTTTTGATTGGTAAGTTTAGTCCATTGACATTCAATGTTATTATTGGTAGGTAAGAACTTATCACTACCATATTGTTATTTGATTTTTGGTTATTTTGTGTCCCCGTTTTTCCTTCTTTCTTTTTTCCTTTCTTTGTTAAAAGTGATTTGCTCTGGTTCTTTTAACTTTGTATGCATCTATTACAGGGTTTTTATTTTAGGTTACCATGAGGCTTGCAAAAAACATTTTATTAATATAACCAAGTATTTTAAACATATGACAACTTAACTCTGCTTACAAACAAACAAATAAGCAAAGAGAAACCTAAAAGAAAATTTGTACGTTAACTCCATCTCCCTCCCATACTTTTTAACTCTTTGTTGTTTCTGTTTATATTTTTTTATACTATCTGTCTTTCCATAAGTTGTAGTTATTATTTTGGATAGGTTTATCTTCTAGTCTTTCTACTCAAGATACAAGTGGTTTACACATTGCAATCACAGCAACGGAGTATTCTGTATTTACGTACTTACGGTTACCCGTGAGTTTTAAACCTTCAGATGATTTCTTATTGCTCATCAACATTTTCTTCTTTCATATTGAAGAACTCCTTTTAGCATTTCTTGTAGTCTAGCATTTCTTGTAGGTCTAGTGTTGATAAAAATCTCTCAGCTTTTGTTTGTCTGGGAAATTCTTTAATTGTCTTTCTGTTTGAAGGATATTTTTGCAGCATACAATATTCCAGAGTTAAGGGGTTTTTTGTTGTTTTTTTTTTAGCACTTTCAGTATGTCATGCTACTCTCTTCTAGCTGTAAGATTTCCACTGAGAAGTCTGCTTCCAGACATATTAGAGCTCCTTTATATGTTATTATTATTATTTATTTCAGCATATTATGGGGGTACAAATGTTTACATTATGTATATTGCCTTTGCCCCACCCGAGACAGAGCTTCAGGCGTGTCTATCCCCCAGACAGTGTGCACCACACCCATTAGGTGTGTAAATACCTGTCCTCTCCTCCCCCTCCCATCTGCCCGACACCTGATGAATGTTATTACTATATATGCATTTAAGTGTTGATCAGTTAAAACCAATTTGATTGTGAGTATATGTGGTGCTTGTTTTTCCATTCTTGTGATACTTCACTTAGTAGAATGGGTTCCAGTTCTATCCAGGATAATATAAGAGGTGCTATATCACCATTGTTTTTTGGGGCTGAGTAGAACTCCAGCCATATATAAATATACCACATTTTATTAATCCACACATGTATTGAAACTTACGTTGTTTCCACATCTTTGCAATTGTGAATTGTGCTGCTATAAACATTCTAGTGCAGATATCTTTTGTATAGAACATCTTTTGTTCTTGTGGCTAGATGCCCAGTAATAGGATTGCTGGATCAAATGGTAGTTCTACTTGCAGCTCTTTGAGGTATCTCCATATTATTTTCCACAGAGGTTGTACTAGTTTGCAGTCCCACTAGTAGTGTATGAGTGTTCCTGTATCTCTGCATCCATGCCAACATTTATGTTTTGGGAATTTTTGATAAAGGTCATTCTCACTGGAGATAAGTGATATCTCATTGTGGTTTTGATTTGCATTTCCCTGATGATTAGAGACGCTGAGCACTTTTTCATATGTTTCTCAGCCATTAGTCTATCTTCTTTTGGGAAGTTTCTGTTCATGTCCTTTGCCCACTTTTTGGTAGGGTTGCTTGATTTTTTTCTTGCTGATTTTCCTGAGTTCTATATAAATTTTAGTTACTAGCCGTTTATTGGATGTGCAACATGCGAAGATTTTCCCCCATTCTGTAGGTTGTCTGTTTGCTCTTGTGATAGTTTCCTTGGCTGTGCAGAAGCTTTTATATGTTATTATTATTTTTTCTTGATTCCCTTAGGACCTTTTCTTTATCTGTTAATTTTGGGAGCTTGATTATTAAATGCCTTGAGGTAGTCTTTTTGTTAAATCTGCTTGGTGTTTTATGACCTTCTGGTCCCTAAATATTGATATCTTTCTCCAGGTTTAGCAAGTTCTCTGTTATTTCTTAAATAAACTTTCTAACCCAATCTCTCTCTCTCTCTACCTACTTTATAAGGCCAATAACTTTCATATTTGCTCTTTTGAGGCTACTTTCTAGATCTTGTAGGTGTGTTTCATTCTTTTTTCTCTTTCAAATAGCCTGTCTTTAAGCTCATTCTTCTGCCTGATCAGTTGTGCTTTTGAGAGACTCTGATGCATTTTCAGTTTATCAATTGAATATTTTAACTTCAGAGTTTCTGCTTGATTTCTTTTATTATTTTAATCTCTTTGTTAAATTTCTCTGATAGCCTTCTGAATTCCTTCTCTGTGTTGGCTTGAAGTTCATTGAGGTACTCCAGGGCAACTATTTCGAATTCTTTGTCTGAAAGGTCACCTATCTCCATCACTACAGGATTAGTCACTGGTACCTTATTTAGTTCATTTGGTGAGGTCATGTTTTCCTGGATATTCTTGATGTTTGTGGATGTTCATTAATGTCTGGGCATTAAAGAGTTTTATTTATTCTAATCTTTTCAATCTGGGCTTGTTTGAACCTATCCTTCTTGAAAATGCTTCCCAATATTCAAAGGGAATTGAATATTGTGATCTAAGTCTTTGTTCACTGCAGCCATATTAGCAATGGGGCACCCCAACCTCAGTAATGCAGTGACTCTTGCAAACTCCTAGTGGAGTCCTAGTGGTACCACTTTGGTGGACTTGGGTAAGATACAGGAGAATTCCATGAATTATCAAGCAAAGTCTCTGACTCTCTTTCTCACATTGTGTACTGGGCTTCTGGAGTTGGGGGAGGAGCGACATTGGCACTCCTTCATGGCCACCACAGCTGGGACTGTACCAGATCACACCTGAAGCAAGCTGAGTCTTGCCAAAACCCTATGGTGACTGTTTCCTAGCTACCTGTAATATTAATATTTATTCAAAGTCCAAGGGCTCTTTAATTAGTAGGTGGTGAATTCTGCCAGGACTGGGTCTTTCTTTTCAGGGCAGTGGATTTTCTTCTAGTTCAGGGTGGATCTAGAAATGCCATCCAGGAATTAAGCCTGGAATCAGGGGTTTCAGGATCTGTTTGGTACTTTATTTTACTGTGGTTGAGCTGGTACCCAAGTTGCAAAATAATATTCTCTAAACTCTCCCCTTTTCTTTCCCCAAATGGAAGAAGACTTTCCCTGAGCTGCACTGCCTGAAGCAGGGGAAGGGTGACACAGGCATTGGCTTGGCTGCCACTGCTGGTGTCTCACTGGGTCACACGCACCCCAAAGCCATGTAATTACAGAGCACATGTAATGCTCTGAGCCAGTACAGTCATGAGAATTGCCCAAGGACTGCAGCCTTTGTGGCCTGACTGCCTTATGAATTAATTCCAGGTCTCAGGCCTGTTTTTGTCAGCCAGTGGTAGGGCTAGCCAGAACTTGTCTTTTGAGGCAGAGGATTTCCCTCTGGCTGGGCTGGTCTAAATGCTCTCTCTGTGGGCACCAGCAAAATTCTGCCCTGTGCTGTATTCCCTGTGCCAGGGAGGCCCTGATTTTCAACATAAAAACCCACAATCACTTCACTCTCTCTCTCCTAGGCAAATGATTTTCTCTCCACTGGTGCACTGGTGGGGGATAGGGGAAGGGTGGGGTCGGCAATGCAAGATTGTTTTTCTGCCCTCTTCACTGACTCTTTCTTTGATACAATAATAAAACCAGGTACTATGATCACTCATCTGATTTCTGGTTCTTCTGATGGTGCTTCCTTATGTGGATAGCTGTTCAATTTGGTGTTCCTGCGGAAGGACGATTGCTGGAGGTTTCTGGTTTGGCTGTCTTGCCCCATTCCTTCCCATTTCTTACCTTTCTTCAGACAATTTCTCATTTCTGTTAAGGCATCATTCCAAAGAACAATTCCACATGCAGACAGTTTTTGTCAAAGGATTATCACTTCTTTTTAGGAAATTTGTCCACATAAGAAAGAGATTTATCACGAAATTGGTGGCAATTGTTCCAGGTTTGGAATTAGTGTTGCCTGCAGAAGAGATAATGGCATGTGTCTTATATACTTGCCCTGTGCAACCAGTTTTTACTAATAAAGTACCAGATGGCTTGAGTTGTTTTTCACAACTTTTGCCACTACTGATGGAAATTTGACACTTTGATTGACAATATTCATTTTTATCAACATTGTTGATTAAGTTTAGCAACTCAACTTTCAATTCTATAATTCTGTAATAAACATTCTTGTATCACCACACATTTTGAAGATGTTATTTAGGTTTCTTTTTGAAATACTTATATTTTATTTTGAAATTGAGAAAAGCATAATCTTTTAGTAATCTTCATGCTTGATAATGATTTAATAAATTTGGATTCATAATGAGAAAATCTAGTTGAATAACTCCAGGAGCATCTATGTGAATACCTTTGATATCTTGATTAATTTCTGCATTTTTCCTGTTCTTTTGTTCAGCTTCTTTGTGTCCCTTCTTTCTAATAGTAATTGGGAATCTTCCTTTAACAATATGTTTATAAATGATAGAGCTGTACTTTCCAGATTGCATTATTAAAAAAGAATTAAAAATATTTTATATTTTAAAAGGTGATACTGTTTCATTTCACAGAACTGGGAAATTCTCAATAAGATTTAACATACATCAATGACAAAATATTCTGAGTATGACTATCAAATATATTCAATTATGAGAACCATGTTTCTAGCATCATAATAGATTTTATTTGGTAGTTAAGAAAAATGCTATTCATCATTCAGAATTATCAGCTTTTAGAAATTTCAGTGCAGTCTGTTTCACCAAGGAATGATTGTACATGAAATGTATTCCATAATAGGGCCTAATATGCCATGAATGGCTTGAATATAAGTGACTCATTATAGGATAAGTGACAATTAATTCATTTTCGTCATTCATAGATTCATCTCAACTTTGGTTAGGCAAATTAACCACCTGAGGTGCACCTGTTTGAATGCATGTGTTTGGGCTGCATATAAAGTAACTACAGGAAAAAAATAACCCATTTCTATATCCTACAGGGACAAGCAGAGTGCACTGCATGTGGCAAATGCTTAATAAGCAGTTACTAAATAAATGACAAGTTGCTCAAATTCTCACTATTACTCATTACAAATGGAGTATATATCTCTATTATTTTTTCCCAGATTTACTTTCATATTACCAAATATCTGCTGGCATTGCAACACTCTTGCTAAAATATTCTTTCATTGAGTATCTATTATGTATTTAGAGTAGACATTATCCTTAAGTATTTCACTTAACTGCAAGAAACATGGATCCTTTAGCAACAGAGAAAACAACTTTAAAATTCTAATGGCGTTTGCACATAAGACTCTCTGTGATCTGATCACAGGTTGCTGCCAATAGTCTCTGGTCTCCCGACCGTCCTGAACAGAGTAGAGGCCCTGATTGTTTTTAAAAATGTCACCTTCTTTAAAAAAAGCATCAAAATAGTTGTTGCAGCCACTTTGTAGATACAGGATGGGCCCCCACACAAAATTTGGTTCAGACGTCAATATCAATGATGCCACACACACATAAAATGTATGAAAAGATTTATTACTAACTTTCCAAGCAGGTCCAGAACGATTTGAGAAAGCAGGGAAAGGACATTTGCTTGGAGTTTTTATAGTGGTTAGGAGGGGGATGTCAAGGTGAGGGATCTTTCATGATTTCAACTCCCTGCTGGTGCCAAAGGAAAGAGCACATTGGCTTTCTTATCAGCTTTCTCAGATAAGGGAGCAGCAGAGGAAGAAGGAGAGGTGAGTCATAATGAGTGAAATGTGCACCGTCTGGGGGATGGTCACGCTTGACGCTCAGACTTGTGGGGGGAGGGGGGGCAAGGGCATTATTTGAAACCTTAAAATTTGTACCCCCATAATATGCTGAAATAAAAAAAACAAAACACGTCTGCAATCGTGCACCAAAAATGGAGTCAGACTCTATTACTGAAGCCATCATGGGAAAAATCAGAATTTTGTGGGGAAAAGAATAAGCTTTATCTTATACTTTATATTGTTACAATTTTATTTATATTGTTATATTTATTTTGTTTTTAATTATCTATTTCATGGTGGGTGGAGAATCATTCCCCTTTGAATGTTTAAGGCCTCAAAAGTTTTAATTGGTCCTGGGCCAGAACTTCTGTTTTTACTTTGTTTTTCACTATTCCTCTTCTTAGAACCAGCTCTCTAGCCACATAGAATCCTAAGTTCAACTCTCCACCTGTGCATCTTGTTCATGCGCTTCTCTAGTCCTCCAAGCATCTTTTGATCTTGTTTGCAGGTGTGAGTTTTATGTATTCTGTCAGTCCACTTCGAAGGCTTGAACATTTTTCTGATGCTGCCCTCTTGGAAGCAACTGCAGCTCCTTCTAAAGTCCTGTAGCATGTGATTTTTTTTTCTTTCTCTTGTAGGTCTCATCATTGTCTAGCTAGTCTCTGAAAGCACCTGGAGACTAGACACCAAGTGACTGATTGATTTTTATATCTTCCACACTGTCTTTCACGTAGCCTGACGGTCAGTTTCAAGAGGTCAAAAACTTTGTTTTGCATACTATTGTTCCTTTATCACTTAGATCAGAGCCTGGCACAGAGCAGGTTCTTACTAAATATTTTGTAAAAATTGACAAATATTTGTTGAATAAATGAAACCTAAATTAATAAAGGTTATCTAATTCAAACATATTCATTTCTTAAATTTATTCTTTATGCATTGCATAAATAAAAGGAAAAATGCATATTTATTGAGAGTTTATCATTGCAACTGGTTGAATCAGCAGTGAAGCTAATTTAAAGGGAAAGTCAATATTGGACCAGGCATTTACAACTCGACATCTTTGATATGGTTCTATAACAGAGAATCTAGCATTTTTAGAAATTGGGACAGATTGATTAAAACAGGGAGTATTAAATAACCTAAAGATCATGTGAAGCTACTTGATAAGCATAGACATTTTGTTTTTACCGTTTCTGGTTTTCAGAGATTTGTGCTAAATCTGTTCTTCTCTTAACACAACTGTAGGCAAAATTAGCAGAGGCTGAGAGGCTGGTTTCATCAGGCTGTGTACAAATTTTCATTGGCCGTAGTTGTGGGTAGAGTATTTATTGGAGGTCAACCTAAGATAGGATATAAAACAAGAAGTGAGATCAATTACTGATTCCTGTGAACATGTAACAGTATCAGGTGGGTCAGTCTGAGTGAGGGATACCTCATAAGAAAAGGCAAGTCAGTAGTCAATACTTCCAAAGATAAATAATGTAGAATAAAGACAGACTTTGTATTGGGACTTTATTAATGTAGTTTTGGGCATGGCAAAACTGTGCTGGTTGCAGGGCACTCAAATATCAGGCAGCTGGATATATGACTCTGAAGCTAGAGAAACAGATGTGGGCATCATTAGGTGGTGATTGAAACCCAGATGGTAGATGTATAAAGAGACTGTGTAAGAAGAAAACAGTGGGCCCAAGGAAGGCACACTTAAGAACTTTTGGTGTACCAGAAATCAAAGGAAAGGATATTTTCAAGGAGGCCGGGTTTAGTAGTGTCAAATGCAGCAGAGAGATGCAGGAGGATAGAGGCTAAAAATCATTCTTTAGGTTTGGCACTTAGGAGGTAACTTGTAAACATGTCAGTGGATTGGTGAGGGCAGGAGCCAGATGGCAATGAGTTAAAGAGGAGTAGAAAGAAAAGACTGCTCTTTTAGGTTAAATGAGATTAAAAGGCAAACTACTGTTTGGCTGTGGGGTTCAAGGAGGTTTCTGGAGTTTTGCTTGGTTTATTTAACTTGGGTGATATTCAAGAACATTCAAAGCCTAGGAAGAAGGCAGCAGGAGAGGAGGGGAGAACATGAACCCAGAGCGGCCAGAGGGCATGACAATCAGGACACTCCCCAAGGCGGAGGCAGACTTGTTACTGCCCCAGCCTCCCTGGCCATGTCCCTGGTAGTCATGGCTCTCGGCCTGCCTTCTTGCAGCCTCCACTGCCTCTTGCTCGACTGCTGCCTCCTCACTGTTTAATATATAGACCCTGGGATTAAAATAACAAGAATTGTGGGAAAAGAACCGTATAGGCACTCTGCCCACTGTTACACAGGGCTCGGTGGCAGTGTCTGGGCAGGAGCATAGAACCTTTCCAGGTAGGTTCAGAACACTTCCCAGGGAATTTGGCATTTGAACTGAATCTTCAAGGATGAGGGGTTTTGTTTGTTTGTTGCTTGTTTGTTTGTTTTAACCAGAGCAGCAGGACATTTGAAGTTGGGGGAATGGCGTGTGCAAGAGGACTGATGCATCACAATGCCCAGAAGGTAGGTGGGCTTGTGGGAATTGAGGTTGGATGGGCAGGGCTCTGAGGACTTTTGTTCCATAGATCTTGGATAATAAGGGAATATTTAAAGGTCTGTTAGTAGAGAAGACACAAGATCAGAATTGTGCTCTAGTTTTTTTAAATTCATATTAATGGTGAAGATTGAAATTGCTTCAGAAATTCATCCTAAAGGCCCAGCAGTCTGGTTAAGACAGAACTATATTTAGAAGCACTCAGATCTAGAGACACATCCCAACTCTAACACCTACTGTTATATTTGTGCAAATTTGGCAAGTTACTTTATCTCTTTCTAGGTCTTAGTTTTTCCATCTGCAATATGGAAATTATAGAGTGTTGTTTTGTAGGGTAAATGCTATCATGTCTAAAGTGCATGAAAAAGGTACTTTTTTTCCTCAATGTTATTAAATACCTCTCCTAGCCTATCTTTGGACATAGCCTAGATATTTCAGCATATTTTCAGTCTTTAGCAATACAGGGACCACAGTGAAAAAGACATGTATTTCTGTATTTGAAATTTCATCTATAAAAAAGGAAGTTGATTGATAGAAGTAGATTGATTTTAATGTTTTATTATGAAAAATTTCAAACATACGAAAATAGTGTAATCAACTCCCATATACACATAACCCATATTTATTAATTATCAAGATTTTGTAAACTTACTTTATTGATACTATTTTGTTAGGTGTTTTAAAGCAGCCAGACATATTGCACACACCAGTGCGCATCCCTAAGATTATGGGTATTTTGCTACTTAACAAAAGTGCATTATCATACCTAACAACATCAAGCAAATATTCATATGTCTCTAATGATGATGATATTTATGTACATATTTAGAGCTATTCATATAGCTATTCATATTAGGGATTTTGTTAATAAATGCATAGAAATTAAATAAAGAAATAATATATCACTCCCAAATATATATGTAGTTTTAACCATACAAAAAAAGTGCTTTATAGTTAGGTTGGCTTCTGATTTGAAATATAGTGTTTAGTGTGAGTCAATTATATTCACATAAAGATTAGTACCATTGAGGATGATGACAGTTTAAACTTGGAAAATCAATATTAATACAAAATTATATATTGTTTCCACAAGGGAAGCCTTCAAAACCTTATTAACAGCTGGCTTTGCTTGTATTCTCTGTAAAAACTTATGTTTTATCTGAATTAAAAACCATTGACATTCAATTCTGTAATCTGTGTGTGTGTGTGACTGAGAGAGAGTGAGAAGATATATATACTTTCTTTTTAAGTGAAGTTACTGGAGGGCAATGGCTTTCCTCATAAATTAAAAACACAATAACAAAGGCTTATTGTTGAAATTGTTTTTATGCAAGTGTAACAAACTACTCAATTCAAAAATGTCTTTATCCTTGAAACTGACCTTATCCTAGTCATGGATTGTTGGCATTTAATATTCAGGCTTCCTAATTCTTTTTTGAAAGGCTGTCTCAGGAGAATTGTGTGTAGAATATATAATGATTTATTTAGTCTCGCGGTCCCTCATATCTGGAAACCAAAGGCAAGAGAAAGAAGACAAGCTGATTCTTCCATGTTAATGAAAACAATTGCATATGAATTGATTTTAAGCAGTTGATAGTAGAAAATTAAAAATAACTCAAGTACATGATTTTAAAAAATGTTTTTTTCTATTTATATAATCCATACATATTTGAAGCATCCATATTTTAAGTCTTAGAAATGTTTTAGAGTCTTGCACTGTTTCCATGAAACTAGATTCACCGGACCAGAGTACCAAAACCTTAGAATTTATTCATTTTCCACAGTTAATTTCAGTGAGTTTATCTCAGGAAACTAACATTCATAAACCTGGAAGATTGTTGAGAAATAAAAGGATAATGATGGCACAGGGCTTATAGATTTTTTTTTTTACTACATAATGAAAAATAAACCAAATCTCAACATTTAGAGGCTGGACAAAGTTTAACCAAATAACTGTTTAACAAGAAAGAAAAGATTTAACTAAAGTAGTTTATTAACTAAATTCCATCTCATTTTGCCTGAATACTTGTGTTTGTGGTGAAATACGGAGTAGGTAGGATCTGCCCCCTGGTACGGGTAGAATAAGCAAGATGATTGAGAAATGGAGGTCAGCCATGTTCCCCTATTTCCAAGCACAAATTTGGTGTCTTAGAAATACTTTCTGAACTTCTGGGGGTAACCTGCAAGCCAGTTAACTTTGCAATAGTGTCCATCAGAAGTTAGTGCAACAAGGAGCCAGGCCTATGTTTAACACGAGTTTGAGAAGATTTTGGATGCAAAAAGACCATAGGCCAGCTGAGTTCTCAATTAGAATGTCCAATTGGTATTTCAAACCTAACCAGTCCAAAACTCGTTTCCTCTAATCTACCCTCCCGTGTTTTTATTTCTACCTTACCTCTCATGCTAAAAATCACTGCTTAAAGTCCTTCTTGACTCCTTTCCTTCTCTTACAGTCCACTTCCAGTATGTCAGATAATCCTGTTAGCTCTGCCTTTAAAACATATTCAGAATCCAGCTGTCTCATCATCAAAAACACCACCCTCATCCAAGCCGCCTCATCTCTCATCTGGATTGTTGTCATAGCTGCCTAATTGGTGCCTCACTCTGGTTTTTCTACAGTCTCGTCTCAATACAGCAGCTGGGATAATATGCTTTAATATATAGATTCCCTGCTTGAAACCCTCCAAAGGCTTCCATCTCTGAGTAAAATCCAAGTATTTTTTTATGGCCTGCAAGGTGCTACTTGACCCAACCTACAGCTTGCTCTGTCCCTCCTTGGTGACTCCTCTCCACGCTCATCTCCTTGTTATTCCTCTGACACACCAGGCTCACTCCTGCCCCAGGACTTTTGTACTCACTAGTTTCTCTGCCTAGAACATTTTCCCCCAGATCTTCACATGGCTGGATTTCTCCTCTCCTTCAGCCTTGTAATTAAGTATCATCTTCATAATGAGCACTTATCTGGCCTCCTCGTTTAAAATTGGAATCACCTCCAATGTTCATTACTCATTTTTCCAGCTTTCTTTGTGTCAGGAACATTTATCATAATCTAAGGCATGATATATTTTACTTATTAATATATATTTACTGTTTTATTTCTGTTTCCTCAACTAGAATATTAGCTCCCTGAGGGCAGATAATTTTTTGTTTATGTGTTTGTTTTACTGCTATATTCCTTTTACTTACAGAAGTACCTGGCACATAGCAGGTTACAAATATGTATTGAGCAAGTGAACAAATGTCCCCATAGAGCTATTTAATACAATTTCATGTTATGTGTGTTTTAAAAACATGCTACTATGCAATACATATAACGACCTTAATGTTAATGCATATCTCAACCTCATTAATTGGAATTACAATATGTCATATATGGATATAGCTCAGGAATTAAGGGATCTTTAAATTATTTTTAATTTTTCATAAATATAATGTAGCCTGTATATTCTGTACCCAACTCTTTGGGTGTATAAAAGTATATTTCTCTAGTGCAGTGTGACAGATTTCTACTGTTTCAACTTTGCTAAGGTATAATTATATTTCTCAGAATTCCTTTTCTGACCTAGTCCCTACACAGTGTGGGCTCTAAGAGATATTGTGCCTGAGATTTGGAAAGGGGAAGTTGCTAGGAGCCATGTTCTTTTTACACTGGGGAGTGCAGTGTGAAGCACAAGGCACCGGACTGTCCCAGCTCACCCACATATCATCAGCTTATCTGCTGGCTCCTATGACCAACTGGCACAGGGTGGGAGCTGGGCCACAGCTAGGCCGGCTCCAGCTGGACGTCTGGCCTTAGCTTCTCCTACTCCTGGGCAGGTGCTTGAATTGCTCCATGATGACATGTGCCAGCTTCTCTTGCAGGACACTAAGAGAGACGCGTGGTTGGTGGTGAGAGACTAATGCAGGTTTCCATACTTCCTCCTGGCTTCAGGCTCAGCCTCTAGACTCCAGGTTCCAGCTTCTAGTTCATTCGTCCTTCCTCTACATCACTTTTGTCTTCCCTTCCTGACTGCCCTGTGCCCTTTGCCTTCCAGAACCAAACACAGACATAACAATTTCATATAGACTCTACAGTGAGCTCCCACAATCGCATAAGGTCAAATCCCTAGGATTATGTGTGTGTGTGTGTGTGTGTGTATAATGGTTAGGAGATTGTGGCTAGCTCTCTCACTTCTTTCAAACCTTTAATTAACTATTAATATCATCTTCTTAGTGAAGACTTTCCTGGCTGTACCATAGACACACACACACACACACACACACACAATCTCCTAAGCATTCTGCTTCTCTGATGAAATGCTGACTGATACAGGTAGCTGTCAAGAAACAAATATGCTAGGTCATAGGATTTGTACATTTTTCATTTTAGTAGACTACAAGTTTGATCTCTATTCTATGAAATGTTAAAAGCATTTTCCCCCAAGGATCTGTAAATTGTGAATCTATTTCATTTGCTTGCACTTTAATGACACTGAGCAGATAGTAGAGTGTGTTTGTATGCATGCTGGGGGGTGCCTATGGAAGGACCTGGGAAGAGAAAGAAGAGTAATATGAGAACAAATGATGTGAGGTCTACCCTCTATCTGCACAGCTGGTCTCAGTTAACAAGACCACTGTGAATCAATTTACATTTTAAATACTCCTTTTGTAATGCCAGAAATAAAAAATAATTTCAATAAAATAAACGCTTAGATTTTTTTCCCCTGACTGTCATGGAAGTTTTGTTTATGAAGAAGAGCAATTTTCCTCAATGTGTGCATTCTTACTCTTGGCAGATGTTGGGCAGATGTTTGTACTATAGACACATGGGAACTTCCAGGAAAAACACCCTCTTAATTACTCAAAGCAGCCAAAAACTGTGTTGCGTAACTGAGTGATGGAATTAAAAAGAAGTCTCACAGCTTAAAACACTCATATTAAGATGCTGTAACATTTCGTTTTTCCTTTGATCCCATCTATACTCTAAGTTCCTTAGACATCTTTGCTTACAAAGGCAGGGCAAGATGTTTTCATCTCTTATTCCTTTGTTATCACTGACTGAAATGGGTTCTGGATGACACAATCCTCTTTAAATTCCCTAGTTTCCCTTTAACATAGAGTTTCTGTGAAGCAGTAAGCCCCTAAACATGTCAATAACAAGAGGCCATTTCAAAGAGTTAAAGGAATCTTCTTCTTTAGAAGAATGTGGGTGGGGAGATATGCTTAGGGAATCAGAGGCTCCCTGACTCTAACATTGTGTAACATGGACTTCCCAGGCCCACCCCTGCCACACCAAGCCTTACAATGGAAAAGTAACTGTGGCTGGCCCCTAGGGTTCCCACATATGCTTTTAACGGAATCAGCATTCCTAGATGACATCAGAGTCAGTAACTAGGAGAAGCAAATTCTTGTGCTATTTATAATTTGTTTGGCAACAAGAAGACAAGTGGAGTCACTAAGCAAAGGATTAATGGTTATCTCTTCCTTGAAAGCTGAACTCCCTGCAGCAAAGCACACTGACTCTCTGGGTCTCTGGGGAGCTCCTGCCTCTTTTCTCTCTGCTGGCAGCCAAGTGGCCGAGCATAGCTTGGAAAGAGCAAGAGTTTAAGCTGCTCTGCAATGAGATACTTCACTAGCTGGTCTTGCTTATATTCCAAAGGGTGTCTATGATATGTGCTCTCAAGTTACTCTCCAGGGAGTCTTAGAACATGCTATAGTCTCCTCAGATAGGGATTAGGGATACACTCAAGCTTTGAAACAGCTTTGCCTATAATGTATGAAATCTGAAAAGATTTGCAACGGGCCTACTCTGCTCTGGACCTAATAGATCATGTTCTTAATAATAAGTCTTTTCATTTCTTTTAATTTTTTTTAAACATTATTAAAGCTCACTAGAATTGAGAAAATACCTTTCTTTTTTTTCCCAGAGCACTTTTGATCTAGGGTACTGTGATTTGTCCTTTTCTTCTTACTTTTCTATGAAAGGGGCCCATTCAGCATGGCAATTCTTGGTTGGTTCTAGAATACTCTCTCTCACTGTAGCCTGTTTCCTACTCTTGAGCAGAAAATAAGTGTACTTCTCAGCCCTGACTCTAATGTCATTTTCTCTCCCTTTTATCCCACAGAGAGTCCCCATTCTGAGAGGCCGTGTTTAGGCTTATGTGAGGAGTTATATCATAAGGCATATAGCATATACCATTCATATGTAGATTTGGATCCAGGGTATGCTGTTGGCACAGTAG
>VBSM01000272.1:12724011-12745511 GCA_008086735.1 Cheirogaleus medius | reverse complement strand
GGATTACAGGCGTGAGCCACCATGTCCGGCCCAGGTTGTGTGGCTTTTAAACCAGACTTTTCATTTCCTACTTGTGTAACCTTGGCCAAATTACTTAATCTCTCTGTGTCTCAGTTTCATCATCTGTAAAGTGGGAATAAAAATAGTATATTTACTACATGGTGTTATTGCAAGTATTGATTGAATTAATTCATGCCTGTTTTCTCAAATAGAGTGCTTAACCAACAGTAAGTACTATGTAAGTGTTAGCTATTTTTTTTCCTGACATACTTGAAACACTGCAGGGTCTCAAGGTATTTCTTCTTTAGTAAAAGAAAATTTCTAACTTATTGATCTTTTTAAACTGAAAGATCTTTCAGACTCTTCAACTTTCTATTTCCTCTTTCTCTTTCTTTTAATTATCTCTCTGTGCCTGCATAGTGAGGTATAGCACAAAAAAGTCCATGTTGCTGCCTATTGGTACAAAGAACTCCTTGGGTAACACTTTGGGATCTTTGGCTATTCTAGTGGTGTATCTCCTGATGCATTCAATGCTTGTAACACATCATAGATAGCTTTCTTCATGTAACAATGATGATGACAATACACAATTAGAAGCAGCTACTTACCGTGGACTATTCCCTGTGATAGGTAGATATACCTATAGTCTGTCTCTTTAAACATTTAATCTTTGCTTTTACAAAGATAGTGGCAAATGCTAGATGAAATAGCTAAAAGAGTGGACATGGTTTCCTCTGGGAAGGAGATACTGGGGATGGGAATGGATGGGGCGGGGGACTGTCATCATGTTGTTGTTAGGCCTCTTGCAAAAAGATTTGACTTTTAGCTACTTCTTCTGGTATTTATCAGCATTATCAAAAACATGCTTATACTTCTATTTCTTGAATTTTTTCAGCTTTATGTGTTATCTCATGGCTTCATATTACTGGGAGGTGAGGGTTTATTTCTCCTACAGTCCTTCTTCCAGCATCCCAGTATATTTTAGTTAGCTCAATACTGTAGTTAGTCAGTACGCTGACTGTAAATACTGTTCAGCTGTAAATAACTATGCAGCTTATTTTTATTTCATGTCTTTCTGTTGTACTATGTTGGGTAACCTTGGAGTTGATAGCTATTATTTTCATTTACTTTGCTATGCTTCAGTCACTTATTCATGCCCTCTTGATATCTTCAAACACAACAGGTAATCTGCCAGATTTGTTTCTTTAGCCACATCCTCCCTCTAGCCCTCCATCCTCCTACGCTAACACAGTAGTTACCCTGAGTCTCCTCTCGCCATCACCAGGAAGCAGGGCGTGTGAGTCCCTCTGCTTCCCTCCTTTTTGAATTTCTTGTTTCTTGACAACCATGTCTTCCTTCTGTTGGTCAGGTGGAGCACATCCTCTGCCAGACTCCTGAGAAAGGGAGCAGAAGACACACATTTTTGAGGCTTTCCACAGGTGCATATCTATTATTACTTAAACTTACAATAATGCGCAAGATAGTTTTATTATACTCATTTCATTGATAAAAATAATGAGAGCTAAAGAGGTTTAAAAAATCTTCCCAAACTCACATAGCTATTATGAAATAAAACTGAGAGAGAAATTGGCAGAGCTGTATATTTATAATATATTTGCAGTTCTGCCAAATGCAACTTTGCCAATGTGTGTGTATGTGCACACAAACATAAAATATAGAATTAGCTAGTACTGTTTATCACTAATTCGTTTCATCTTCACAGAAACAAATTTTAGAGAATTAAGCTGAGATTTAGTATAATTTTTTTCTTTCTTCATTTAATACTTTTATCCCTCTCTAGTTTTGGTTGAGAAATTAATTCTTTACTATTTTATAATACTAGATTTTAAAATGTCATTTTCTGTGATTAAAATGTCAGCTTGAATATTAAAAGATAATAATTAATAGAGAAATTTCTACAGATATAAAAATCAAGTTTGATTGTAATATGCCATATAAATTTTGACTTAGATACTTAAGACTTTTTTTCATGGTTATAGTACAGAGGTACTATACTATAGAGTACATGGGTATAGTACAGTATAGTACAGCAATAGGACTACTGTGATTTATAACTGTTAGCTGAGTAATTAAACAACTTAGCTCAGAACTACTGACCACAGTTCTAATATTAGAGAAACAATTCTTCATTCCCAATTTTTTATTGAGTATTTGACAATTGAACCTGAAGGCCAGGCAATGACCTAGATGACTTTGACTTGTCCACTTTAGTCTTAACATATTAAAGTGGCTTCATATGTACTCACCATCAAATTGGTATTAACTAATCAACACTTAAGTGCATATACAGTAATAACATTCATAGGGTATTGGGAAGATGGGAAGGGGGAGGTTGGGATGGGTATATACACACGTGATGGGTGCGGTGTGCACCATCTGGGGGATGGACATGCTTGAAGCTCTGACTCAGGTGGGGCAAAGGCAATATATGTAACCTAAACATTTGTACCCCTGTAATATGCCGAAATAAAAAAAATTAAATGGATTCATAGAAAAATGTTGTACTAGTATAAAAATGATAGACCAAAGTCTAATTTCTCCATAACTGTTTTGAACTAAAGGTTTGTGTCTCCCTCAAATCTGCATGTTGAAACCTTGACCCTCAATGTGATGATATTTGAAGTGGAGGCCTTTAGGTGATCATTATGTTTCGATGAGGTCATGAAGGTGGGGTCCCCATGATAGGATTAATGTCTTTACAAGAAGACAAGAGCCCTTTCTCTGTCTCTCTGCCACATGAGTACACAGAGAAAAGGTGGGCATCTGTGAGCCAAGAAGAGAGCCCTCACCAGTAACCGAGTTGTCTGGCACCTTGATATTGGACTTCCCAGCCTCCTAAACTGTGAGAAATGAATATGAATGTCAGCTGTGTATAAGCCACCCAGTGGTAGTTTGTTATAGCAGCCCAAGAAGACTAATACTTATAGCTCACTTGTTATTAAAATTTGTGATACTTTAAGACATAGGCCATTATAACATGACAAAGAACACTTTATGTTTTCTCCTCTAAGATACCATATAATTTGGGAGGCTGTATAGTGTTGTGTTTGAAATCAGAGTTCTGCAGTTGGAAACACTGGAGTTGAAGTTTCGCCCCTGTCACCTTTAGCTGAAGGAATCTGAGCAGGTTTTTTCATCTGTGACATAGCAATAATAATGTCCAGCTTGCAGAGTATTGTGAGAGTCAAGAGACAGATGTTCACTAGGTGCCTAGCATCATGCCACATATGTAATAAGTGCTCAATATAGATTAGGTATTATTGTTATTAATGATTTATTTCCTCTCTCTGCCTCTCTCACTTTCTCTCTGTGTGGCTTGGACCAGGACAGTTCTAAGTCATCTGCATGTGATGAAAGTTAGGTGGCCAGTTTGCTAGATGCCCAGCCTTATAGGGTCCTGGGCATGTGTATACCTGAAGCTGGGAACAGTGACCTAGGCTGGGGCACCAACCTGCACTCTCCAGGGCTCCCAGGTTTGCCACTGCTACTTGAGTCAAGACCTAGAAAGATTATACTGCAACCAAATATTGGAGAAAGGTGCATTCTTTCTCAGCACAGGAGAAACCATGCCATCTGGCTAGAGAGCCATGCCAGAACCAAGAGAAAACTCCCTTCTCTACTATGGAGAACATTATGGAGGTTCCATAGAAAACTGAAAATAGAACTATCATATGATCCATCAATTCCACTACTGGGCATATATCCAAAAGAAAGGAAATAAATATATTAAAGAGCTATCTACCTTCCATGTTTATTGCACCACTATTCACAATAGTCAAAATATGGAATCAACCTAAGTGCCCATCAATGGATTAATGGATAAAGAGAATGTGGTACATATATACAAAGGAATACTATTTGGCCATAAAAAGAATGCAATTCTGTCATTTGCAGCAACGTGGATGGAACTGGAGGGATTATGTTAAGTGAAATAAGCCAAACACGGAAAGACAAACATCACATGTTCTCACTCATATGTGGGAGCTGAAAAAGTGGATTTCGTGAAGATAGACAGTAGATTGGTGATTACCAGAGGCCAGGAAGGGGAGGGGAAAGGGGAAAAGCAAAGGAGGAAAAATGAATACAAACGTATTTATTACCACTGAACTGTACACTTAAAAATGGTAGATGGTAGATTATATATGTATTAATTTTACATCAATAAAAAATAAATTTAAAAAAATCCTTTCTCCCCAAGTCTCCCTTCAGCGCCCTCTACTGGCAAGAACGAGTATTTACAGGGCCCAATTCTGTTATCACAGAGCATGCGAAAAGGATGAATTTGCAGTTGAATTTAACACGTCACTAACATATGTTTCAGAATCAGAAACATATGTACAAAGAAATCTTCAAGTCATGACAAGTTTTCCAGTATGCTTGGCACTGTGTGCCATGGAGAGATTAAGCATAATACTCCCTAAGAGGTGATAAATGTGACGGGCACCATATTTGGTGTCTGGCATTCAAGAAAGACATTTAAAATCTGGTCCCCAAAGAGCTTAAAGTATGGCTGAAGAGGCAAGAATATAATGCAAGAAACAATTAAAAACAAACAACACCATACAGTTGAGTGTTAAATAGAGCCATACAAACATTTTTTGGCCAAGTAACTATAGAGGTGACAGATTTTATACTGTTGTTTTGTGTTCTTACTAATCCATAATTTTCCACAGATATACTCAAACTGCTTTCTATTTAAGTATTCCTTTGATTCCACAATAAATTAAAGTATATTTCCCTACAAGCTTTAAAAACCACAAATAAGCATTACTCTGTAATTATATATAGTATTCCACATGCACTACTTCTGAATTTCTCAAAGCCTGAAGATCATTACTTTGCAGATTGGTTAGAACTTTTTTTGTTGTTAAATTAATATTCTTGCTCCATCACAGTGACTTCTTATTTGCTGCCAATTTGTCACTTGTTTTTCTTGCTATTTTTTTCTTAAGTAATGTATCTTGCTAGTGTAAACAACATGCTGGAATTCAATAGACCTGGTTTGATTCCCAGCTCTGCCACTTGTTTGTTAGTTTCATGGGCTTGACCAGCTTACCTACCTCAGGGATTTCGATTCTTCACCTTGAAAAGGGAAACAAAAATACATGTTTTACATGTGCTTCTAAGGAGTAAACAATTATATGACTTACATACATAAATACATGTTTGTATATATAGCATTTAGCATATTGTTGGCACACTATAAATATTAGTTTCAAGGCTTAACTAGCATAAGAAGGGATGAGGACAAAAGCTAATCAGTTTATTTCCTACTTCATAATATCTGTGATAATAGAAGTAAAGGGAGGAAATGTTGAAACTCATTCTTAAATACAGTGTGATTATCATTCGTCAGTGGACATCAATCAGTATGATTCCATCTTTTCCCTATATTGACAGAGACAAAGAATTGGCCCTACCAACCAGAATGTCTTAACAAGCTAAGTTGTGAATATGGATGATACCATGAACCATTTATCCATCTTATTCTTTCTTCTAGGACTGTGGCTGCCTTGGTGACCTCAGAAAATGATACAACATTCAAGTTAGTTATTCTGTGTAAACTTGGGTCCTGGGAATACACAGAATTCTTATATCCTAAGTTCTTGTTTTTTCAGGTCAACTGGAATAGTCCATGCTGCTTAGATAGCATCATGATACACTTGCAGTCTCCAGGTGTTCTACTTTCTGTGCTCTCCCACATGGTAGTAAGTGGAACTGTCTGTCAACTACTTGATTAAATGAAGCTTCACCTTCTATCCCATTCACAATGCTAACTTTATAAATCATCTACTCCACCCATTCTTTGCCCCACGCTCCCCCACCTGCATCGTGTACCTTAAACTCCACCAAATGCCAGAGAACAAATGTTAACACATTTCTGAGAGAAAGCAGAGCTCCTCAAAGAAAGAAGAACTCACTTGGTCTGCTTTCATTTTATTTATTAATTAGAATAATTAGAGAACTGTAAATCATAAGAAAAACATATTTGAGAAGGGATTGAGGCCCAAGATATTTAAAGATCCTCAAATAGATCAAATTCCTGTGTTGAACAATACCAGATCTCAGGCACAGATCAATGTTTTCATGGTAAGCTGCAGAGGGAGACTCATAAATCCATTCTAAAAAAATCATGAAAACAGTAACAAAAGACCCAAGTTTTGAATTCATGAAGAAATTAGATTCCACATACTATAAAGCAGAAGCTTTACCATAATTTTGGGAAAGATGCTGCAATGATTATTAAACTGCAGTTTGTGAGCTCTTAGAAAGGAAGCAAACATCTCTGGAGAGCCTACTTGATGATACCTGTGATAATAGACATCATGCTCTCGATGATTAAATCATGTCATGACTTGACCTAGATCTCACACCTTTTACAAAAATTAACTTAAAATGGATCACAGACTTAATTGCAAAATATAAAATTATAAAACTTTTAGAAAAAAAGAGGAAAAATTCTCCCAGATTTAAGGTTCAGCCAAGTGTTCTTATGCTTGAAACCAATAGAATATTCCATAAAAGGGAAAATTGAAAAATTTGATTTCATTAAAATTAATTTTTTTGGCTCCATAAAAGACTCTGATAAAGAGAATAAGTGAAGCCATTTTTAACTGAACGAAAATATTTGCAAACAACTTATTCAACAAAGGACTGGTACCTATACTATATAAATAATTACTAAAACTTAACAGTAAAAATAGAAACATTCCAACTAGAAAATGGACAAAAGCTTAAATAAGTATTTCACTGAAGAGGGCATGCAGATGACAAATCAATCCTTAGAATGATTTTCAACATCATTAACAAATGAATTGCCACTACAAATCTATCAAAATGGCTAAAGTAAAAAAAAAATAGTAAGAATATCAAGTGATAGTGAGGATGTGGAGAAATTGGATCACTCATACATTACTAATGGAAATGTAAAATGATACAGGCATTTGGGAAGCATTTTTGTAGTTTCTTTAAATTCTAAACTTGCAACTATTATACAATCCAGCAATTGCATTCATAGACATATATCACAGAAAAATTAAGATAAATTTACATAAAATCTTAAAAAGAATATTTATGATCCCAAACTAGAAAGAGCCCAGATATCTTTCAATAGGTTTATGGTTAAACTGTCATACATCTACACCATAGAATACTGCTCAATAAAAAAAAAAATGAATGAACTATCGATACATGCAATAACCTGGATGAAATTCCAGAAAATTATACTGAGTGAAAAAAGCCAATCCAAAAAATTTGCATCAGGTATAATTCCATTTATATAACAACCTTGAAATAAAATTAAAGAAATAGAGAATAAATTAATGGTTGCCAGTGGTTAAGGATGGTTGGTTGGTTGGTAAGGAAAGAGGGTATGGCTATGAAAATACAAAATGAGAGACTTTTATGGCCATGGCAATATTCTGTATCTTGATTATTATCAATGTAGTACTCTGGTTATGATATTGTATTATAGTCTCACAGGATGTTACCATTGTGGAAAACTGAGTAAAAGGTATATAGAGGATATCTCTGCACTATTTTTTATAATTGCACGTGAATCTATAATTAGCTCAAATATAAAGTTTAATTTAAAAATACTTTAATTAATATCACAAAAATAGCAAATTTTGAAGTTCTTGGAGATCAGCTAAATATATCAAATATATATATACTTGTATAGATGTAGCATATATAAATTTGTACATATATATTTATATATACACATATTTATGTTTATATGAACAAGCCTAAATATTTGCTATTGGAACACTTATTTAAAACATGTTTGTTGCCCCATGGTCTACACAGGCTCAGACACACACTGTAGATTTTTGATATTTGGAGATTTAACACCCTCAGTATCCACTAGGACTTAAGAAATCCAGGGCATACAGGACTATAGTTTTGCCAATTCATAGATTTTCTGCATAATGCAGTCTGGCATGTGTTGGAAAGCTGTTTGGCTAGCCATTGAGCAATCACAACACAATTTTATGTTTTACTTGCCATTCCATACTTTTTATCTTATATGTATCCTATATCTTTATATTTCATATCCTTCATATTACTTTGTATTAAAAAGCTTGTAATATAAACTTTTATTAATAGTTTTTCTGAAAAATAGCCATTAAATAAGAGTAAGATGCTAATAAAATGTAGTTAAGTTTCAGTGTTAGGATATACAGAAGAAAAGATAAAATGTTGATAAAGGAACAAGTCAGAAACTTTTAGAGAAGTAGCAAATCAAGAATTTACAAAATATTTTTTGTGATTTTAAAATTTGAGGCATTCATCAAGGTATTGAGATATATCTCTTGAAAATGTTAATGGTACAGAAATAGATATAAAATTAAATATTATGTTTTATTGAAGAAATTTAAATAGAATGGAAATAATTTTAATAGCAGAACATGTAGTATATTATGTGAGGATTTCTGATCGTGTAAAAACAGATAAATTTCTAAGAATTTTTTTAACATAAGTAAGGTAAACCAATGGCTTTAAAATTATATGAATTTAGTGTTAATATTTTTAAAATACCACATCACTTGGAAAGATATTGTCTGAAACATTTCTGTATAATTTCTTAGCATTTTCTCCCTTTTTTTACTCCCATGTATAGTTTTTTTTTCTTTTAATTTGGGGGCTATAATTTTGAGTAAAGCTCAAAGAATTTCTCATTCAGTTGCATACAGCCATCACAAGCTTAACATGTCTTTGTTATCAGAAGCCCTCTGTCTCCCCTGGCAATTCATAATGAACAGTATTTTAATACTGTGATTGCTGTTAGAAGAAGGGGTGTTGATGTGTTGTTAAATAACACTAGCAAAAATACTCAATATACTTTTCTGTTCTTTAAGTCAGGACATAATACAGATACTTCAAATAATCACACAAAAGGAAGAATATTATATATTATTACATTTCTTTTACTTTTTAGTGTATTTAGTACTATCTCCCTCTTCAAGCATCTCCAATTTCATTGAGTTTAACTGTTATAAATATGTCTTTGAAAAATAATTTTTTTCTTGCATTAAAGTTTTGCATATTTTGCCTTTCAAATTTAGTCTACTTTGACTACTTCCACATGCAAATTTATAGGTCAACAACTTTGCTTCATATGAGTTTTAATTGGCTTACTGTAGAACTTGAATGAATGCCAACACGTTCTGAAATGTTTATGGGCTTACCAACATACAGTCTTACACCCACACATAAATGATATAAAATTTCGTCTTAACCCTGACAGAACTTTGGCATGACTTTTTTATTCTCATGATCTGGGAACATATAAAGTTAGAAAAAGTATGAGAATGACTTCTGGAACTTTCTAGTTTTTTTTCAGGAAATAATTAAATCATAAGCTACTTTAGGATTTCCAGAGTAAATGTCTCTGACCACAATCAACTTTTTAGAGTGTCCATAAGTAGTAATTCCATCCTCCTCAAAATTTCTTTAACTAACTTTATATTTAAGCAGAGCAGGATTACAGTTGTTGAGAAGAGTTAAAGAGCAAAGGTAGGTGTAATTATGTAGACTACCACATTTATTTTTATATTCATTGTTCATTCTCGGAAAACTGAGGTGAGACTTTTTATTATTTGTTTCATGGAAACAGAGAGCTACAGAGGCCTTTAAAGTTGTGATTAATTCGTGTGCCTTTTTTTACACCCACCACGTAGTAGAGTTGGAAAAACTACTGGTTTTGGAGTTAAAATAACAACAACAAAAAACAAACCTTAGGTTTAAGTTTGTCTCTAGGCAGTATTCTTATGCTCAGTCAAAAATGGAAAACATTGGTTGTAACGCAGAAAGGTACAGTTTGTTTTTCTAGTTAGCCCAGAGCCATGTATATTTGTAAAATGTTTAATATTGTTGTCATGTTAGTGGAGCTAGAAGACAGTCTGATTTTTATTGCTTTCCACTTACATATGATCAAACTTGTTAAGTATATTCTACAAATTATCTCCAGTTTTACTCTTGTTTTACTTGCTGAATATATCAGATCTTGTAAATACTGGCCATGATTGTGGGTTTGTTTTTCTATTTGGAAATTGAACAATTTTTTTTCTTTATACATCGGGTTATATTGTTAGGTTATAGTGTTATGTTTACAGTTATTATATCATCAAGTAATGTCTATGTTTATATATAATATTGTTTTTAACCATGCATTCTATTTGATTTAATAATACTGTTTACTATATTGCCCTTCTCTTGGTTAGCACTGTTTTCTACTATCATCTTATTTCTTTGACACTAAATTCTTTACTTCTTTGGAGTCAAGCCTTCTTTTGGATAATGTTCTTATTTAATATTTTTCTCTTCTATTGGTTTCAAAGCTATGCTTTCTCTCTATTCATTTGAATCAGGGTTTCATAATAGCACAAATGACATTTTGGGCTGGATGATTCTTTGATGTGTGGGGCTGTCATGTGCACTGTAGGATGCTTAGCAGTATCCTTAACCTCTCCAGCTGTCCCCAGCCTTTTTGACACCAGTGACCGGTTTCATGGAAAACAATTTTTCCACGGACTGCGGATGAAGGGGTGGGGTGTCATGTGTCGGGGGTGGTGGTGTGGAGCTCAAGTGGTGGTGTGTGGCCCATTTTCTAACAGGCCACAGACTGGTACTGGGCCGTGGCCTGGGGGTTGTGGACCGCAGCAGCACACCCCTCCCCTCCCGTTGTGTCAACCAAAAATGTCTGCAGACATCGTCAAATAGGGGAAATTTTTCCCCACAGGGAAAAAATTACCCCTAGTTGAGAACCACTGTTTTCAAGATTATTTGTAAATTGTTACATGCACATATGTCTTAACAAAGCTTAATGTTAAGATACATTATATGTTCTGTCCAAAGAAGATGAGGACTTTAAATTACTATTTCTGAACTCCTTCATTGTAGATTCAACTTTCTTTCTGATAAAGTACTTTCTTGTGAAATGGTGCTTTGTGTAGACATATATCTGTATATATCTGAAAATACATTGATTTTAGTTTTACCTTTAAATGAAAATTGAGTTTGGGGTAGAAGGATGACATTACTTCTAGGCAATTAAAAGGTATTATTCCATTTGGTTTGGCATGTATAATTGTTCATGAGAAGTCTTCTGACACTCTAGTGATCACTATGTGAAAGTGATCTGTATTCTCTTAAGTTTTTATTCTTTTCTCATCATTTTTGATGTTCTGTAATTTTATTATTATATGCCTACTCTATATGTGGGTCTGTTTTTAAATTATCTTACTCAGAATTTGGCAAGTGTTTTTAATCTGAGTATTTATCTTCAACTCAGGAAAATTTTCCAACATTATCTCTTCAAGTATTGCGTTTCCCTAATTTTCTGGAATTTCTCCTAGAATAGTATTAGAAATAAATTGGAACATCTCATTCTTTGTTTATATGTCAACTTTCACATTTTTCATCCCTTTTATCTGACTCTGCTGCATTCTCAGTGATTTATTTATATTTATCTATCATTTTATCAATTTTCTCTTTAGCCTGTCCAACATAAATTCTTAAACTTTTGACTTTTTAATGTTATTGGACTACATTATTTAATTTTAGAATTTGGATTTTCTTTTTCATATCTGATTTCTCTTTTTATGCTTATTATGTTTGTTCTTAAATTTGGGTTATATTACTTTTATCTCCAAATATTTTAAACATGTTTTTTAATATCTCTTTTAGATTTGTCTAAAATGATTGATGGGACATGAATTTTCCCATTTTTGCAGCTGCCACCTCCAGATTAGGCAATGTATTTTATTTTTGTGTGCTGAAATTTGTTTTATGAGATCATCACCAGTGGGAGTTATTTTTCTATTATAGGACTGAGTGACCTGAGTTGCGAGGATGTCCTTCTAGTTTTTAGGTAAATGTTTTGGCTCTGTGCTTTTCACACTGGGTAAATATACAAATTCAGACAGGACATCTACAAGTTTGTGTTTTCTGTTTCCTTCAGATTATAATTATTCTTTTAGTGACCCATGGAGATCAGATACACTTTGACCCAGGGCCAGTGGGCAGTCTCTCTGGTCTTTTGGAATGGATAGGATAACTCTTGCATATTTTTCTCTTTATTTAGGAAGCTCAGTTCCATCTTCAATATACCAGGCCTATGGTCACAACAAGTGATTCAGTGAAGTTGTCAGAAATCCAGTCATTTAGGCATATATCAAATTCAGATGCTTTATAGGACATGTGTTTTCATTCTCATTCAATATTGCTCTAATTATCCTCTTATTTTCTGGCACCAGGGATGTCTCATTTTTACTTTTAGGCTTAGCCTTGAATTTAAATTTTATCAGTTCTATTTTATCAATATAATGTTAATATATAACTTTTATGTTTGAAATGGGAGGAAAGGTTTTCCACATCAGCTAATTTTCCATATCGACTAAAAGTCATTTGATTTTCTAACATGTCAATTTTTCTGGTTACTGCTTTGCCTCTATAAGTTTTTTTTTAAATCCTTATTTTATCTAGCTCTACCTACATCTAAAACTTGTTCTCTCCTTACAAGTTTTCTAATTCTATTTCATAGAGGTTATTTGTTTTCATATCCTACTGAGAATGCCAAACATATTCTAAAATGCTCTTCTTATTGATATAGTAAATATTTTTCAGAAGTCTATAGTTCGTTTTATACTTTAGCATGAACTTCTCTTCCCCTTCATCTGCAGTAAATTTTTCATAGGTTCTGCACTCGAGTCTTTTTATGTTTGATCCTCTAGTGCCACTCTTCATCCTCCTTCACCCTATGTGCCCTCGCATTGTGCCCCATGAGGCTAACATCTATAAACTATACCAACAGGCTAGACAGTTGTTTGGCTTTCAGTTGAGTTCACCCAAGGAGAACACCAGCCGGAGACTGGAGGGAAAGAGGGGAATGAGATTGAAATATTTATTTTCCTGCCTCCATTTTTTCCAGTTTGTTGAGACTTGGCAGAGCTCCTGTGAGGGGCCCTCTCCATGTAGCTACCCTTTCTAGTTTCCAGGAACTGTTTCCTGACCTTGCCCTTGCACACTTGGGGGAGAACTGGCTCCCTGTAGTTGCTAATCCCAGAGATCTGCACCATCCTTCCTTGGCTTCTCCACACACTGTCCATACCTTGGTAAAACAATACTTTTATTAAATTATTTTCTTGTATCTAGTTTGATTATTTATTATTATTATTAGTAGTATTAGTATTGTTATTTGTTGAATCCTAGATTGATGAAGGTTTCACTTTGGGTTATATATTTTTGGCTATGTTTTTCCTCATTGTTTATAGAGAGATGATCTATTTAGAGCAGCCAAAGGGTATGTGGAGTATCCTTGGCCATAATCTGTTAAGATGTGTCAATCCTGCTTTTCAGATTCATACCTCGAATTTATTGCATTTATGTTATACAGCTCTGTTAGATTCCAGTAGGAATTTCTCCTGTCCCCTTGGCTGGCTCTCTAATACTCTTCTCTTCTATATCCAATGTCAGTTGTGATATACTTATTTAGCTAGCCAAATTGCCTTTTGCATAGAAAGAAAATAGAATGATATTTTGGGGCATATATGGATTCAGAAAATATTGTATTCATATATATATATAGTGAAAAATGATTACTTGAAGAAGTACTTCTTCTAAGAGGATAAAACAAAGAGAAAGATTTAAGATTGAAAAGTTGGACTATAAAAATATTTGTATAAGCATTCTGCTTCCAGTAGGGCCAAAAAGCTCTTATCAGATCAGCCCTCTTGGAGTTGATAAAAACTATCAACCCTTGACAAACCACAAATAAAACATCTACCTTATGGCATTGGAGAGGGAAGAAAAGCAGGCAGAAATTAGAGGGGAGAGGACATTCTAATTTAGAATTAGAGTGGGAATTAGGAGATAGAAGAAGGGTACAGAGCCTGGTGAGATTCTAGCTTGGGGCTAGGCCCGAGTATTCCCTTCTTGAGAAAAACTCTGATGGAAGATCCATAATTTTACTTGCTTGAAGAACCAGAGACAGAGTTCAGTAGGCAACTCCAACCACTAAATATTGAGGAGGAAAATATGAGAAAAGGGGAAAGCTAGAGTGGGGAGCCTCAGATTTTGTGTATAAAGTCTGTCCAAATCTCCAATAGCCCAGCAAGGCTAAAAGAACTGAACTGAGATTTGAGATGCTGCCCACAGCAGAGAGATTAAATTTGCAGTTTGTGTTCAGCCAAATTACCTGCTTGCTTTAAACTAATAGGAAGAACAAGAAAAAGGAGGAGGAGGAGAACGAAGAGAAGGAGGGGAGGAGGAGGGAGAGAAGGAGGGGGAGGAAGAAGAAAAGGAAGAAGAAGACAAATAAAAAGACTTGGAATAATTTTTTATTGAACTTTGCAGTCCAGGACAAAGCTTGCATGTGTAGGGAGGGTTTCTTTCTCTTTAATTCTGCTTCTTTTTCTTTTTAACCTTCCTCTCCAATTCCTTGAGATGTTTTCTTGAATCTCCATTTATTTTTCTACAATTCATATAGAATGTTTTATCTTTTTCCTTTTCTTACCTTGTGCCACATTCAGTAGTTACTTGCAAGGAACAAAAACACACTGAAAATAGCTCAACATAAAAAGAAGATGAATGCTGCTTAAAGATAGAAACCTAAGACAGAAAGAAGAGATGAGCTTTATGCAGACTGAACCTGGGTATCAGAAAGTCATCAGATCTAGAAAATGAAGATCTTTCTCTTTCTAAAGCTACATGGTCTTTTGCCTTTGCTTTCTTTCTGAATGTGGTCCAGTATTGCAACTGTAAGTAGAGGACTCTGCCCTTGAGTCTGCACATGACTACTTGGCCTGCACAGTGATGTCACTCATTTTCTACAGCCAATTTCCCAGCAAAAATCAAAGATCAAAACCAAGGAAAGCCACTTTAGGTATTAGCCAGCTTTGAGTTCTGGTACTGACCACTGACTGGTTCCATCAGCAGTGGCTGGTGAGATATGCATGGCATGGAGGGGCAGCTGAAGGAGAATGGATGGGTGAGTTTCATGGAGCCCCCAACAGCAGCACTCTGGACTGTAGGAGATTTTCCAAGAAGAATGTGACAAATTGTCATGTATACCAAAAACTCTGAAATCAATAGTTGGTGATATCTTGGCACAGAACTTAATAACAGTAGCTGAGTTATTTTTATGGTAGGGACATTGCTAGGTGTCTTGTTAAGCCAAAATGTTTTTCTTTTTCCACCCTTAGAGTTGTATAGATCAAAAGAGTGGTCATTTTGATTGCTAAGGAACTTGGGTCATGAGTTTCTTTATTTTTAAAATTCATATAATATGATTTAATTTGGTGTCATTTTCTAATGGTGGTAACATCAATAGTGGTGGATATTATCATTAAATAAATTTTCCCTTTGTATTATTTTCCATCCAGAACCTCTGAATATTATTTTATTAATCATACCAGATAGAGAGACCTCTTTTATCTATTGGAAAGGAGTGCTCACACCCAAAAAAGAGACTATAAAGAAATACTTCAAAATGTTAGCATAGATTATCTTTGAGAATAAGATTTGTGAGCAATTTTTTTCATTTTAAAAAACATGTTAAATATTTGTAATTAATTTTTATTGCTTTAATAACATAAAAGTTAACTTTGTGAAAATATTAATAGTTAATTCTAAGAGCACAAGGGAAAATATTTTTGTATATGAATGCTGTGGGTAGAAATAAGTGATTAAAATTATGTAAGCATCTAAATATAGATGATAAAAGCACAGAAGTAAAAATCAGGCCAAAGTAGAGAAAAGAGAGTGTTAGAAAACAGTAAATAAATTTGAAGTTATAATAAAAAGTAAGATATAAAGGTCAACATAAGAGACAAGAAAGGAAAGCTAGAAGTAGACTTTGAAATACACCTGTAAATACAGCAGAGTTGCAAATAAAAACTGCTTTGCAAGAAGGAGGCACAGAAAGATTTCAGTTAAAAATTCTGAAAAGGCAAAATGTTTTTTCATTGGTAACCTATATATTAAAAAAAATTCTCAGTAGCCTGACCAGAGTGATCAAAATAAGAAAATGTGAGGAAATAAAAATAATTTTGATTTATCTTAATGAGTGATCATTCAAATATTTAATTTATCTCTTCTCTGCTATGAGTCTAGGGGAGGTCAAAGGGGACTCAAAGTGATAGTAGAGCAGTGATTTCTACATGAAGGCTTGGAAAGCAACTAAGGCTGTTGTTTGATCAAGATTTTATTAGTTAGATTTAATAAAGGGGGAAAAATAAGAACAATATAGTAAGCTTCATAGTAAAGTAAATTTATTAAATTTACATGAGGTTATATCCTTATTAGATTTTCATTGTTAAAATCTCATTTCTCTTATAACATGATGTAGATAGTAGATGGTGAATGGATTTTTAATGTACTTTCAGCAAAAAGAAACGCTCAAAATGCTTTATCACCTCAAATCCTACAAATCTGATAGATTCAAGAGTCAGAACTACAGCTTTAAACCATTGTCTTTGTACATATCATTTAAGAGACAGTAGTTAAATTGAGTGAGAAGACACACACATCTTTAAATTAGAACAATGCCAGGCTTTATGTGGTTGTGTACATAGTGAGTGGCACAGATGTGAATGACATGACCAGGGAAGGTCTCAAGGTGGGGTGAGACCAGCCTGTAATTTATACCAGGGTAAGATTTAAGTGGTGATGATAGACAGCAGGGCACTCTGGAAGAAGAAAAATGAGAAGACCGAGTTTAGAATACACATGATCAAAATAGTGGTCATTTTGATTGCTAAGAAACTTGGGTCATGAGTTTCTTTATTTTTAAATATTTGTAACATCAATAGTGGTGGATATTATCATTAAATAAATTTAAATAAATAAGCAAAGGTCTATAAACTGAGTAGATGTACTTACTGGACATGGTAGGAAAGTAAGTTTAGATAGAGAGGGTTGGTCCAGTTTGAAAAAAGTCATGCACGCCAGGATGAGTGTTTGGATTTTATCTGTTAAGTAATGGAAATCATTCAGCAGTTTAAAAGAAGGTAAAAGATCACTTGAAATTATTATTGTAAGATTTTTCTTTCTTCTTCTTCTTCTTTTTTTTTTTTTTTTGTAGGGACAGGGTCTCACTATGTTGCTCAGCTGTTTTCAAACTCCTGGCCTCAAGTAATCCTCCTGCCTTGGCCTCCCAAAGTGGTGGGATTGCAGGTGTGAGCCACCATGCCCAGTCCATTTTTTTTCCATGTTTATGGTGCTCTGATGTTTTAACCATATCTAGGTTTGGATTTATTAATATTCTGTTTAAGACTTGTTGCTCTTGAATCTATGACTTTATATTTTAATCAATTTTGGGAAATTGTCAGTCATTCTAATATTATCTTTTCCCGTTTTCTTTATACTTTCCTTCTACAACCCCTAAGAGACATATGTTAGAATATTTCATTCTATATTTTGTATCTTTGAATATAATATCTGGCCTGGCAGTAGTGCTTAAATTAATGCTTGAATGGGTTTGCTGTTTGAAGACATTGATCTGCTGTGCAGTCTCATGTTGGCAATACTCAGCCAGAACCTGAAGCCTAATGTTCCTGATTATCTTTGATGTAAGCCTGGTGTCACTGACTTCCGTGTTTTCTTAGTTCTCCAGTGTTGCTGTCCTATGGACCAGTATACCTTGTTATATATTTGAAGAAACAAAGTGGAGTGACACACCATCACATGAGAGAGAAACATATACTTGGGGGTCTGAGTATGGCCCGGTATGAGTCACTGCAGGTTCTAGGCTCATTTAAGGTGTTGAGGTTCTTGATTCTCTCTACCTTTAACATTTTTTCCAGGTATCAATATTATTTCATTCCTCATCTCTTTCAAGTCTTTGTTCAAATATCATTCAGTGAGAACTTTGAGGAACGCCCTATTTTAAACTGTAACAAGTTTTAATATAATTTCTTGGTTTGGCAGGTAGTTTAAATTTGAATTCCCAAACTGCAAGAAGTTGAACTATGGTTTCAAATCTTAGGGGAGACTTTTTTCCCCACCCTTGCTGAGACAGGCAAAGTTCCTTTTCATCTCCCATTGATGGTGGTTAGATTCTCTCTCATCCTTCCTTTTACTGAGAATGTGGACTTTTAGGGAGGAGTATTAGTGTGCTATGGCTGACATCACAGATTGAGTGGCTTAAACAACAGATATTTATTTTCTCATGGAAAATATAGAAGCTGGAAGTCCAAGATCAAGGGATTGGCAAGTTTAATTTCTTCTGAGGCCTCTGTCCTTGGCTTACAGAAGGTCATCTTCTCATTTTGTTCTCATGTAGTCTTTTGTGTGCACAAGTCCCTGGAGTCTCTTTGTGTGTCTAAATTTTCCTTTTTTATAAAGACTCCAGTCAAATTGGATTAGGACCCACCCTAACACCCTCATCTTAACTTAATGACTTCTTTGTAGGTCCTATATCTTATACAGTCACATTCTGAGGTACTGGGGATTAGGGTTTCAACATATGAATTTGGGAGGATACAATTCAGCTCATAACAGGGAGGGAGGGAGTCTTAGCTTTACTTGGAATCTGTTTTCTAACTTTTTGCCTTGAGTTTTGCCTTATTTCTTGCTCTGGAATGGGCTTTAAAAAACTCAAACTCATTGTTATGACTAACCAAACTGCCAGAGATAACGGCAACTTCAGTTCACTGCTTATCACTCTGGTTTGCAGTTACCTCTTCATTTTAAGCTTCTGGAGATTTTTCATTACATTTTTATGATCTTACCTATATATGTATAGAGATAGTCACTATATTTTTTTCTCTTACATTTCTAGGTGTCTTACAAGATGAGTGCTTTAAAAATTTTATCTAATCTATCCCACTGCTGGAAAAGAAAATTAAAATTAGTGTGTTAAGATTATTAATTGATAATGGCACAGCTCAAGAACAGAGAGACAAAAACTCAGTAATTTACCAGTTAGGATAATTCAATAAACTTTTTTGACTTAATTTTTCATGCTTAGTAAAAAATTAAGATAGAAATTTAACAAATTTTGAAATGTTATCTATATGGTCAGTGGGTATGAGGGAAAGTGGTAGAGGAAACACTTTTTCTTCATTGGAAAATGAAGCTGAAATAGGAGCAAATTTGGGGAGGTTGGGTACACACGTAAGTAGAGAGCACTAGTCTATTGCCAGACAGAGCAAATATGCAGCTTCGATTTTCACTAAAGAGGACAAAGGGGAGATATTTTACCAAGCTTAAAAGACCAAGAGATGATGTGCATCTCCTCCTAAGACCTATTTAGATAGGTTCTGTATACTTCTACAAACATTAAATTAAAATTATAGAAAAACCTAAGTTATGGTATTAAAAAGTATAAATATAATCCCAGTGAAATACCACTGCCAGCAAGAGCTAACCTAAGGAAAAGTAAGAGGCTCCTGATAGTTTAATAGAATACGAGTTCCTGAGCAGTGAGAAAACTTATAAGGGATGTCATATTTTTATGAATATAATTTCATGCTTATGTTTACAGCTCTGTTAATCAATGCATTGACCAGGTTATTTTATGCCTATGTCAACAAAGAGTAGCAAATTACTTAGGGAAATTTGTTTCTCAATTCTTGAATGCATGAAACAACTCCTGAATCTAGCATATGTGACAGATATTTAAGGAAAATCTTTACAACTCCATTGCAAAATTGCAAAATGGAAGTGGAAACAATCTTGTCTTTTTTTCTTTTAAATGTAGCTCCTCTATGCCCACTAATTTGAAAATAAAAGCTGGTTTCATAAAAACAATAAGTAAACACCACCATGACATATTACTTAGAGCTGAGAGACAATTTCCTCTTACATGAATAAAAGGTTAAAAGTCAAGAGGGAAGACCTGGGACTTCCCATTGACTTTTCTTTACTACTACATGATTTGGATCAACAAGGAGTTTAAATTGTTAACATATGGCATATAAATAAACTACTATAATTATTAAAGAACTATCAATTAATTAACACATTATGAAGTTGGGAGGGAGTTCAAGAGATTTTCATGTTTGGGCTGTTTATTTAGAGAGATGAATATCTAAATCAGAAATATCCAACTAGTTGGTAGGATTACCTCATCAATCCAGTAGCTGATATAGCACAACGTGGCAGTGTCAGAGATCATAGCCATTGCCAGTGGGTAGGAGTTTTGGCTGGAAACTGCTACCATTTGGCTCTCTTTCCTTTACATATATTTTTGGAAGCCATCAATTCTCCTCTCTTTTTTCTGATTTGTGTTATGAGTAACTCCCATAAGTAATTGAAGACACAAGCTTTTGGCTACGACAGAGGAACTTATAGCAAACCAATAGCTCACTGAGAATAATCAGAAAGTGAATAGAATGTATATACACATACACTCAAACTCAACCTGTCTGAAGGTCTTTTAGAAATTCTCAGAAGCCAGGACTTGGCTCAAAATTTTCAGAGATGAAGAGCTCATTGAGGATTGCTCACCATTCTGCATGTTACATTATTGTCAAGGCATATGTCAATTCTTAAGTTTGGTGGAGAGACTGAGAGCAAATGCTAAGGGGAATCAAGGCCAGCAGAACTTTCAGCCATCCCACGGGGCTTAGGAAACAAAAATAGAAGTAGAGAACTGTGAGGGCAGCCAGGACTTGAAGTCCAAGATTCTAGAGATAAAGGAAGAACAGGGAGTGTCATGGGAGTGGTAAAATAGGAGTAGGCTATTTCTCCTCCAGTTATTTGTTGATTTGTAAGCTACACAGAGCAAGAGATCTGAAGCCAAGCAAAAAGTGAAAATCAAGCAAACATGTCAGCAGTCTCACTTTTTTGCTGGTGAGACAAAAAATGAAGTAAAGAATATCCCAAAAGGAGAGGCACTGGTAAACACCCCATATTCTCAGTAAGGAATATCTAGGAAGAAGAGTGGTGGTCTTACATACTAGGAGACTCGATATCATTCACAATAGCTACAAAGAAAATAAAATACTTAGGAATAAACTTAACAAAGGAGGTGAAAGATCTCTATAAGAACTATGAAACATTGATGAAAGAACTATGAAACACTGATGACACAAACAAATAGAAAAATCTATCATGCTCATGGATTGGCAGAATCAACATTGTTATAATGTCCATACTGCCCAAAGTGATTTACAGATTCAATGCCATCTCCATCAAAATACCAATGTCATATTTCACAGACCTATAAAAAATAATTCTACATTTTATTTGGAACCGAAAAAGAGCCTGACTAGCTAAAGCAATCCTAAGCAAAAAGAACAAATCTGGAGGCATCACATTACCAAACTTCAAACTATACTATCAGGTTATAGTAACCAAAACAGCATGATATTGGTACAAAAATAGAGACATACGGCAATGGAACAGAACAGAGAACCCAGATATAAGACCATCTACCTACAACCAACCGACCTTTGACAAAGCAGACAACAACATACACTGGGAAAAAGAAGCCTTATTCAATAATAAATGGTGCTGGGAAAATTGGATAG
>VBSM01000272.1:12711883-12723911 GCA_008086735.1 Cheirogaleus medius | reverse complement strand
GAAAAAAATGCTCAAGGTCACTAATCTTCAGGGAAACACAAACTAAAACTACAATGAGATATTACCTTATCCCTGTCAGAATGGCTATTACTAAAAGTCCAAAAACAGTAGATGTTGGCATGGATGCAGAGAGAAAGCAACACTTATTCACTGTTGGGGGGACTGCAAATTAGCACAACCTATATGGAAATAAGTATGGAGATTCATCAAAGAACTAAAAGTACACCTGCCATTTGATCCAGCAATTCCACTACTGGGAATCTACCCAAAGGAAGAGAAGTATTTATACTAAAAAGACACCTGCACTCGAATGTTTATTGCAGCACAAGTCACAATTGCAAAGATGTGGAATCAAACTAAGTGCCCATCAATTCATGAATGTATTAACAAAATGTGGTATATATTCACCATGGAGTACCTACTCAGCCATAAAAAGAAACGAATTAATGTCTTTTGCAGCAATTTGGATGGAACAGACCATTATCCTAAGGGAAGTATCTCAAGAATGGAAAAACAAATACCACATGTACTCTCTAACAATTTGGAGCTAATTGATGGGTGCACACAGACACAAAGAGATAGACAGGTCATTGGAAACCAAGAAAATGGGTGTGGGAGGAGTGAGGGGTAAAAACCTACCTAACAAGTACAATGAACACTATTCAGATGATAGACACACTGTTAGCCCTAACTTAAGCATTATAAAAGCTATCCATGTAACAAAAATATTTGTACCCCCTTAATATTTTGAAATAAAAAATTAATAATACACTACAGATAAATTGAAGGGAAAAAACCCTCACTAGATGTATTCAACAGCAGGTTGTCACAGCCAAAGAAAGGCTATATGAGTCATATGTCAAGAAAGACTGAAATACAGAAAGTAAAAGAATTGGAAATATAAAAATATCATCAACGACACTGGACACAATGAAGATGCTCTATATAAGTAATTGAACTAATAGAAGAAGAAAGAGTGAATGGAGCTGAAGCAATATTTGAAGACAAAATGGTTGAGAATGTTTAAAAACTGATAACAGTAATTAAACTAAAATTTTACAAAGAGCTGTGAACAAAGAAGGGATAAATTAGAATAAGAAACAAACAAAAATCACCTAACTACATTATGCTAAAATTGTTTCAAACCATATGCCTCAGAATAGAATATAAAACACAGAATAGCCTGAGACAAAAAGATTTATTAACTTTCAAAATATCAACAATAAAATGAATGACTGTCTTCTCAACAGAATCAATAGAAGTCAGACAAGGGAATGATATCTTTAAAGTGTGAAAAGAAAGTAAATGTTGAGCTAAAATTCTTTACTTAGTGAAAAGCTTCTTCAAAAGTAGAGATGAAATAAAAATATTTGCAGGCAAAGATTCTGAAAATTCTTCACCGGGAGGCCAGCACTACAAGAATACTAAAGGGAATTCTTCAAGAAGAAGGAAAATGTTTCCAAATAGAAATATGAAAATGCAGGAGGGAATGAAGAGCAACAAAATGGTAACCATGTGAGTAAATCTAAGCAATTATTCACTGCACAAAGAAAAAATAATACATATGGTCTACAATTTACAATGGTTTGACTTACAGTTTTTTGATTCTGATAGTGTGAAAGTGTTATGTCCAGATAAATCCATCCTAAGTTGGAAATATTGGCACTTTTTACTTAGGATATTTTCATCTTAGGATGGGTTTATAAGACGTAACACTATCATAAGTAGAGGAGCATTTGTGCTGATTTCCCGAGAAGTTTAACAACTTTTTTTTTTAACTCAATATAGTAAATCTTCATAAAAGTATGTTTTTCTTTTTCATCTTCTAGCTAATGTTCCTAGGGCTAGAGAAAATCTACTTCTGTAGTTGAACAATGAGACATCATCCTAGGCTTATTTTATTTCAGCTAACATAAATGATAACTTCAGGATCCTACTCCTTTCCCTGTTCCCTGGAGTACAGATAGAACCCCTTTGTCAGATTTAGGCTTGGGAGGGAATGTTGTGCATGCCAGAGCTTTATTTTAATTCTAGTGCCCAGATTCTATTTACCTTGTTTTGTCTTACTGTCCTTATTTTTTTGGGGTTTTTGTTTTTATAATTGCTCCACCCATATACTTAATTGCCAAGAAAAGCTCCTAGAACTCTTTTCCTTTCTGCTTTTCCAAATCCACTTATTTTGAAGTGACTTCATATCTCAGGGTAAAATTTGCTAACACTTTTATCATTTATGCACCCAGGTGCTTCCAGGCTTGTAAATTTGAACGACAAGTTTAAAGAGTATTTCCCAAGCAGAAAAGAGGGTGTTTTATTGGATTTGTGACTAGAGCAACCACATGATCCCTGAACTAGAGACAGACACTGAGTGCAAGACAAGGTCTTTATGTTTTATTGATTTTAAATATATTTATCTTATTTCTAGCCATAACTGCTATGCTGTTCAGAAATCTGGACATGCTTAGTCAAGAATTATACAGAATCTGCCTGTAACATGAGATTACATTGCAATCATTGCAAATGATCTATTGGCATTTCAAATAGATATTCTTTAAATATTTATTTAATATTTATTTAGTGGGTACAAGAACAGACATAGCTTTTTAAATTAATGAACTACCTACCTGTTCATTTATGTTCAAACTATGTAATTTATTTTATGTACTGAAAATTATAGAGTATTTTATTTTATTAATACAATCTTTCGGTTACTCATATCTTACAAAGTGTTAGTCCTTCTCAATCAGTATGGATATAGGTAACTTGGTTTATAATTACAGTCTTGTTCAAAATACATTTAAAAGATTTTTCTATTTGCTTTCATGGTGGAAAAAATGTTGGCTACTTGTCTGTAGTCCTTGTCCTCTGTTTTCTTTTGAAAGCCCCTGAACCAGTTGCTTTTCTGGAAAGCACATTAAATGTTTAAAACTTAGATGATAAAAACTGTCACTCACTCCTGGTCATTGCACCGTGTGCACATGATTTTGGTTCAAAATTTCTGCTGACAATGACTCTTTGATGTTGGCTGGCTCTCAACTGGCTGCTCTCTGAGTTGAGGGTGGGCTTGCCAGCAGTTGCAATGTGTGCACAGCAAACTTTCTGTGTGAACTGCAGAACCACTCAAGCAAGAGAGGATGGTGCCAACGAGACGTGCTTTGAAACTAGTGTCCACTTGAGGGCACTGTCTACTTCAGTGGTAGTATTAATGTACTCGAATTACATTTCAACAGCTACGTAAAGAATTCTGCGAGGAAAGCCTAGTAAATTTGCACCAATGTCTTGTTTATTGCAGTAGCTTTTAGCATTATTTATTGGTATGGTTTCAGGTAGCTTCCTATGGCTTGGATTCAATTGTGTTTTTCAGTCTAACCCTGATGATGTTTCAACTATTAGACCTTCCCACCTCTCCCTCTCAACAACATCTTCTGTAAGCTTTGTTTTCTATAATCTTGAACATATTTGCCATTTAGTATATCTTCGTGAGTATTTTAAACCAGATGGTGAGAGTGTTTTAGATCATACCACTATGGACCTAACTGTAATTGTTTTTCCAACACTGTTTTTCTTAACTATTGTTGTTTTCAACAGAGCACCATTCCTTCTGAATAAGCAAAATGCAACATACTTTGGGATAAATTTCAAAATCTGTAATCCAAAAATGTTATACTTACACAGAATATTATATTTTATTAAGAGTTTTTCATTGTGGAACCATTCTGGCCCCATGTGTAGCAGTAAGGGAAATAAGACTGGAGGGCACTGAATATGGGCATTGTTTGGCTCTCTTCCAAGCATCTAAAATACAACATACTTTGACAAACAAGGATTAATTTATGTATCTCCTTGTCTAATTTACATGGGAAATGTGTATTCTTACTAAGAATGGATGTGCTCTGATTCTTTGAGTGTGAGTGTTTGTGCAAAAGAACCATTTTAGCTTTATTGAGTTATGAATCCATTTTTTCCCTTTCTGTTTCGTGCTATATTTTAGTATTTTGTGGCAGTAATTGAACATAAATGGTACCATGCCCATAATTGCTTCTTTGTAAATCTCAAGTTGTTTTTTGACCACATGGATGGCAGCAGGACAAAATAGAAATAAATTTCAGTTCACTCCCACACATTTAACATATTTAAAAATATTTATAGTACATGTTTATCAAATTTACAGCATTTCATGACAATGAGATTGTCACTGTTTATTTCTTCCTTCATTAAATTTTTGAAACTTAAAAGACTTTAGCTAATTTGAAATATTTCATTTTTGAAGGGTTAAAGATGCTTCAGAATCATGGCATGTCAAATAAGATTTAAATGTTTCAATGTAAGTATTCCATGGAGAAACACTGGGTTAAGAAATACAACAGAATTCATAAGACAATCCATAATTGAAGTATATCAAGATTACATATACCATAAATGATTATATTATGACTTAGTATTATTGGCAGAAATTGATTGCAAAACTGTTTTAATTGAAGACAGAGTTTTTTCTGACTAATTAAGTATTAGCATATTAAAAAGTGAATGAAATATTAAATAAAATCAATGCCGAAAACAATTTTCATCTTTTCCAAAGTGTTGCAAATTTAATATTTATTAGATATTCAAAGTTAAGAAAAAAGTATCCTGAGAACTAAACATTTAAAATACTATCTTTTCCCCAAATGTAAAAAGTAAAGAATAGATCATTCAAAGATATACAAGCACATTGAAAGGGGATTCGAATATTTGGAAAAGTCTTTTTAGGTAAAAGGGTTTTAGATGAAGTGCCTTGGGGAAAATGGTCTATTTTTGTGACTATAACATAAATGTTTCTAAATCTATCACAAAATTTATTCACATATATGTAAATGTTGTACATAAATGTTCAGAAACACATTTTTGCCTTGCAGCACATTTTAAGTATTTATATTATAATGTATGCATATGTTTATGTACGTGTATATTTTATGTCTATACACATAGATATCAGTTATCTATTGCCACAAATAATACTGTAAAACAAACAACCACAACACTTTAAAAGCTTAAAACAGTAATAATGTGTTCAAGTGATCTTGGCTGGAATGTGTCATGCTTCTGCAGGCAGCTGGAGTAACCAGACAGCTCTGTGCATCTTTGCTGGGCTACTCCTATGTGTGTGATGAACTGGCTTTGTCTGATGTAGGATGACGCTGGCTGGAATGACTGGGTGGATATGGTCCCACTCCATGTGCCTTCCAGCCACTGGCAGGCTAAGCAGGCCATCTACATAGCAAGAGGTGTGGCAGACACATAGTTGCTATTTTCTCAAGATCTGCATGTGCCATAACTGCTAACATCCCATTGATAAAAGAAAGCAAGTCACAAGATGAATTCAAAATCAAGGGATACAGAAATCTATCCCATCCATTTTGGGGGAAAGTCATGCAAAGTCATATAGCAGATTGTGGATGAAGATAGAGATGAAGAATTGGAGATATTAATGTAATCGATCTATTATTACTTTTATATTTAGATTCTTAAATAAGATTCACTTTAATAGGATTAGGAGTTTTTATGGGTTAGAGCTGCAACAGTTGCTATCTATAATAGTAATTAAAAAGAAAGGCCTTGGAGTTTCCCTAATATAAAGATTACAGCTTTTCGTTGACAGACATTTCAATATTAAATTTTTATTTTAATTTTTATTAAGTAGATTCAGTTAATGAAGATGGAGTTGACTATGTACTGAAAGGATTTGAAGTTAAATGATCAAAAGTGGAGAGGAAAATATTGTGCATGCTGTGTGTGATGCCTCTCTGAAATTCTATGACATACTGCTATTCCCTCTCCACTTGTATCGTATCTTGTACTTCTTTTCTTCCCTTATGTTCAGACATCATAGAAACACTTAATGGCACTTAAGCTACACCAGGCCAAAGAAAACAAATGAGCAAGCTAAAACAAATGGATTTCACTTCCAAATTCAAAGCATGAGACTGGGAAAAGAATTCAAGGGTTTGGAAACTAGTCCTGGCAGTCAGCCATTTGAAAGGATGTTTGCAGGGTCTATACCCACATAAGATACACCAGAGTAGGAGAGAAAGAAAAGTACAGATCAACACTAAATCAAAAATTTGTAGAGATGGAATATAATGAAATGAAACTAGTATCAAATTAGTGAGATAGGCTCAGTTTCTTAGAACAATGGAGCTTAGCTTCACCCTTTTACAGCTTGTTATTTCTAAATGTTTGTAGGCTTGACAGGCAATGCTGAAATTATCCCTGCCAGTTATTAAAACCATTCTGCATTAGTAATACTTTTGGAAACCTCATGTGCTGGAGTTGCTTGCCTCTCCTTAATGCTAGCTTGAGAAAGAATAAGGATAAATATTAATAGATAAGAAGACTGAAAGATAAAATATTCAAAATGTATCTGAAATATGAATTCATATTTTATGAAAAACATTTTTAATGAAGGGTGTTCTAGAATGCAAGAGAAAAAAGAAATTACCATGAAAATCAAAGGAGAACATTCTTATAAATTGTAAACATGTCGAATATTTGAAAAGTTCTATCTTGCCTGCTGGAAAACTTTGTACTCAAATGTAACCATGAGAAACAGTTTCTAATTAATTGGTCTGAATCATTTATGCTTGGAATTGTTTTTAGGTTGATGCAGTTATTTTAGGAAAGAGGGAAAGCTCAAAAGATCTAGAGATAATGGAAATAACATAAATATGAATTTGTCAGCACATGCTTTTAAAATCCATAGCTCCTATGATTTAAAAACTGCTGCTCTAACAACTGGTTAGGCAATTCACTCCACTATCAGTGATCCTTAAAATTTTTCAGATAAAGATCCCTTGGGAGATTGATATGAACTCTCCTCCCGTGGGTCATTCAGAGACCAGAATTTTAGATTAGCTTTGTAGAAACAAATGATTTGTAGAACTAATGAATTTTAGTTCTATTGAAAAATAGTATAACCCAATTGAGTTTAAAGATAAAAAAGCCATTCATAATGTTGCTAATTATATATGAGATGACCAAATGGAAAATTTTTACCATCTGATAATAATACTATTCTTGATAAGTTGGTATAATACTTTATTAAAAGATGCACATTAAAGTAGTTTTAGGTATGTTATGTGAGTTGATCCTCAAAATATGAAACTGTAAAGTAGACATGACTATTATTATTATCATTATCATTATTATTACTACTATTATTACTATTATATGGTCAAAACTATTGAAACCTCAGTTTAAATAACTTCTTCGAAATAACATTAATGACAAAGGTGGAATGTGAATCTAGGTTTTCTGTTTCAGGGACTAATATTTATTACTTTATACTACTTTTTTCTGTGCAGTGTACTTCATTTTCCTCATATCTAAAGTGTGCTTAATAATAATACTTACATTACAGAGAAATGAAAAGAATTAATTGAGATAATATGTATGTATGAAGCACTTACATAATGCATGACATATAGCAAATGCTTGATAGATGTAAGTTATTATTATTATGAATATATATCTAACCAGAATGTAAACTGCAATGTTTAAGTAGAAAATTGCTATATAAAAAAGTACTGAGAGTCAATTTATTTTAAATACCAAGAAAATTTCCAGTTTGTCTAGAATCAGCAAATATTTATCCTAGTGACTTCTACATAAAATTACTTTAAAGATCAACAGTAATTGATGTTTGAAATTATGTGAGTTTATTAAAAGATTCAGTTCTATTTAACTACGCTAAGTTCATTTTATGAAGCTAGCGATCACTCAATTTTGGAATCATAGTAAATTGGAATTTTTTTTTTCTTTTAAGCCCTGGAGACAATCAATAGGAGAGTGTGTTCGGTGCATAATCAACTTGTGCTCTATTAAACTAATTTATATGAGGGTCCCCTACTCTCCTGTGCTTCCAGTAATCTAAACAAAGCATAACTTCTTTATAACTCTAGCTTAAGTTATTTTACTGCTTCTTCATCTTTGTTGTACACTTGTACACTCAAGGATTTTCTGCAGATGTAAGATGTACCTTTATTAAATACTTAATATGAGAAAGAGACCGTGCACATGAAAAAATTCCATCAGGATTTATAAGTTTCACATTTTGTGTAACTAATCGCTATAATTGTTTAGTCTTAGTTTTAGAGTTAAAGAGAATTAACATTCATCACCAGTCTTTTCTGCAACTGTGTTTCTGTTTATTTCTTGGGTGGCTGAAGTTTACACTGAAGTTTCTGCAGGAAGAATTCATAGGCACTATATACCCTGAGATCTTGCATGTTTAAAACATTTGTACTCTTTACTCTTTCATGAGAATTTTGGCATGTATGAAATTATTATCAAATAATCTCTTTCTTTGAGAATATTGTAAACATTTCTCCACTGTCTTCTAGTGTTCCTGTGAAACTTTTGGAACTAACCTGATGTTTTACTATTCATAAATATCTTGATCTTTGTATTTGTATGTTTAAAGAACTCTTTCCTTATCTTTTAGGTGCAATGATTTTATTATTCTTAATATTGATCATTCTGTATCCATTTTTTTTCTCTTGGGATATGCTATGCTGTCTTTATTTCAAGATTTATCATCCTGTTTTTAATTTCTGGAAAGTTTTCTTGTATTATATTTTTAAATATTTGTTGTGTTTCATTATTTTGATTCTCACCTTAAGGGGAACGATTTGTGTGTTTGTTTGCCTTTTATAGTAATCATTTTTTCTCTAGTCCCTGTAACACTATATTTCCATATCATTTTGCTTGCTGTTCTCCATATTATATTCCATTTCCTGTAGTATTTTGTCCTGCCAATGTATCCTTCACTTTTGTGATAGTTTTACTTTCTATTGTACTTCCTTCCTAAGATTTTTCAGTTCATATTTTATTCCTTTTTGTTAAGAAGTCTCATGTTTCCTGACCTTATGTACCTTTTCTTTGAGTGATTGCTTTACATTGACAATAACTTCATTAAGTATTTTTACATATGATGATATTTTTGGTCATCTGATCTGTGGCAAGATTATTTTGGTAAATGTTCCTTGCCATTTGCTTTTCCTATTTCTTTTCTCCTTCATGTGGCATAACATAAATAAACAGCTGTAAATATGCCTATATTTATGTTGCTGTCTTTTGCTCTGCCTTACTGACTCAATGCTTTCTGAAAATATAGTGTGTCAGTGGGATTCATTTTCAGTCTTATTTGCCCTGATTTTTTTGTTTCCATATTGGTTCATGGAAGCTTCTGCAGTTGGACCACATATCCTGATATTTCAATCAAGGGCTGTTGTGTAGGGTTACCAACTTTGGAAATTCCACCAGGTAAGTCTGAGATCTGCAACTGTAGGCATCTTCCTGTGTTTATTTTCATTGTTTTTCCTTCTCTGAATTTATTCATATTATTGTTATTCTGACTCACAGGTGCATTTCCTAGGTTTATTAAAAGCAAATTTTTCTTTATGTTTCTTATTCTCTTTATTTTCTAGGATAGTACCATCTTTGTGTGTTTAAGAACAGAGGGATAAAGATATGATTTTTAAAAATAATTTTAAAGGCATTATCCAAAAGCATCAGAGAACCCTTATAAATTTGAATTGATTTTCAGTGTAAATAACATTATTTCTATTCTTAAACATATAAGCCTTCTGTGATAGGAAATGTCACAGAGTATACTTATAAAATATAAGCTCCCACATAATAACCCAAATCCATTTGTTCATATAACAAAAGAGAATTATATCTAGAAAGCTTTAAAGAGATTATGAAAGTGAAACAAATTAACGATCTAATGTAATCCTGCCTAATATGGCTAACAATGGGAGAATCTTCTCAGTAATTAACCGTGCTGGACTGAGACTTCCCCAGTGTTTATAATAATTCTAGGTTACAAAGGGCTTTATTCTGATGTATAAAGATTCTCCAAAATCTTTTATGATGGACTGATGGTAAATACTCAATTTCTGCAGAAAGTGAAACTGAATTTTTTTTTAAAAGCACCATCAGGGACGTGTCCCTGAAGAAAATCCTATTAACCACTTCGGTACCATGCTCACCAGCCGCGAAACCTTGCCCACAGCCGGCACTCATAGTCCACACGATAGTTTGTGCTGTGCATTGATGACGAATCCGTTTTGCTCTTGTGTGATAGGAAAGCTTTAAAGCACTGAAAGCTTGTTTTACTTTACAGGCAGCTTTACTTGTAATGTAAATCAGAATAGGTAACATATACTTATATGTTTTCATGACGTTATTTTTAAATGTTCACAATTTTATTTTGATAAATGAAAAATTAGAAAATTCATATCTCGGCTATCAGCTAAAGTCGCTGTGCGCGTTCATCTGTGGCTATTGACTATAGTCGACACTGGTACCAAAGTGGTTAAAAGAATATTTGAAGCAGAAATTTGTAAAGAGAAAAGTGGAGAGGTTTTGGGGATAAAAATATATTTTCATAGGAAGAACTTGTCTGAATTACAAGTAAATTCAAGCACACTATGAAGATGAGCCTTTATGAGGGTTAGAGACTGTGCCTTCAAGGTTCCTGTGGTCCAGAGTTCTGGTTGGTTAAAATTCCTGCTCCTCCTACTAGGAAGTATGGAGCTGCTGAAAGTATTTAAATGCTCATCGTAAATTCAAAGGAGGGCATAAATCTGAAATATATTATATACTGTAATATTAAATCACACACTAATTATGCTTGAAATTATTGGTTAGTTCCACCATCCTATGATCAGGAATAACAATTTTTCCATACCATTCTGGCAGTAACTGATCTAATTTTAAAGAGACTAAAAATGTATTTGCTGAAGTTAAAATAAATGATTAAAGTTTTTTTATTCTTTCTTTTTTCTTTTTTTAAGATACTTTATAGAAGGAGACTCACTCAGACTATCAGAATTTTCAAAATAAATCTTTACCCAGCATTCTGTCCTGTTCATGGATGTTACAAATTGTTTTGTTTTATCCTTCAAGATTTTTATGTTGTATGAGTTAGTTCTACTAGTCTGCATTTTCATATTAAATATGTTATTTATGTTTTCAAAAAGTTACTAATATAATTTTTCTCCAATTCTCAGATACTTCTTTTTTTTTTTTTTTTTTTTTTTTTTTTTTTTTTTTTTTTTTAGAGACGGGGTCTCACTCTTGGTCAGGCTGGTTTTGAACTCCTGACCTTGAGCTATCCACCCGCCTCGGCCTCCCAGAGTGCTAGGATTACAGGCGTGAGCCACCGCGCCCGGCCCTCCAATTCTCAGATACTTCTTCATTCTAAAAATATATTTTATAAGATAAATAGTGGCTCAATAATGTTTTCAATCAGACAGAGGTTAAAAGGGATTAAAAGAGTATATATATTTAATAAAAACAGCACAAAACCCAACTATTTATGTATTGTATAAGGCCTATATATTTCAAGAACACTTTATCTTTCCCATATTTTGAAGTGCATTTTTTCCTGACCTCGTTGTGATAAGACAAATAAATATTTTTATTCACTTGTTGTTTTCTTGGACATTTACTTCAAATTCTCTGTAACTTTATTAAAAATGAAACTAATAGAAGCATGTGACCTTAAGCAAGTCTTTTTATGTATTTAGGGTTTAGTTTTTTAATATATCTGAAGAGTTAGACTAGAATCAGTATGTCCCATATGTCCTGTTAGATAATCTACTAAAAAATACGGGTTGCGGGAGGGGATGCCAATGAGAACGTCAGTCAGAGAATGCTGCATGATGAACACTGCTATTTGCCTCCCAAGATCCATTCTCCCCAACTTCCTCAGGAGCAGAATCCTGATTTGATCAGAGTGATAATGTTCCTGGTTTAAAATCTCACCTCTCCACAGACTTTTAGACTTTCTGAGAGTGTGTGACCTATCTCTGGCCATGAAATTTAAGCAAAAATCTACTGGGGGAAACACCTGTGTAAGCAATTGTAACAAATAGCAGTGTTCATCATGCAGCATTCTCTGTATATTTATTTGTCTCAAAAAGTTTGCAAGAGCACAGTTCACAATTGCAAAGTTGTGGAAACAACCCAGGTGCCCATCAACACA
>VBSM01000272.1:12681868-12697287 GCA_008086735.1 Cheirogaleus medius | reverse complement strand
ATACCACATTTTATTGATCCACTCATGTATTAATAGGCACTTGGGTTGTTTATCCTTTCAGGAATCATTTTTATGGTTTGTTAACATATTTTTGAATGTAACATATGAAACAGTGTAATTCATAATTAGTCTGCATTTATGGGGAAAAGGAGAGGTCATAATAATATACACAACCAGAAATTGGATAAAAGATGCATTAACTCATCTTTCTATTATTTCTGGAAATGATTATCTATTTTTTAAAAATAATTTTCTGTTTTGTACTCTTTCACCTTTTAAAAAACATTTATTAAGAACACAGAAAACAATATGCATAAAAATCACTTATTCCTAAAACTGAAATAACTCCATCCTCATTTGCCGATGACCACTAACTCTTCAGTAACCCCATGGATCTTCTGAATCCTCTGAAATTATGTACATAATGAATATTGGATTCATTTTTGCTTCATGGTTACTTAATATTCATATGGATGCCCAATTAAAGAGGAAAACAGAGATCTGTAAAATACAATCAAGCAATTCTAGCATTTAAATTTAAAGTGAAAAGGCATGAATGTTTTAGCAAAGTAATACTAAAAACAACATGGGTTCATTTATTAGCAATAATTTCCAAGTGTGCCTTGGTAGAATTATCACTCAATAGTCTTGTTTTATGATCCAAAGAGAGGAATTAAAAATATTTCAGTCCTGCTAAGCTGTTATTTTAATCTGAGAAAAACAAAAATCCCTCATATTTCTAAACTACAGAATGTCACACATTTGTGTGCATCTGTAAATATGCACACATGTACACTTTTAAAAGCCAGTCCACAAATTACTTTGAACTATACATTTAAAGGAATAATTATTTTTTGAAAAAATTTGAAATATGGCACTTTTGTTATTTGGTTAAAACTCGAGAAACAATCACTAGACCTTCAACAAAATCCACAAAAGATAGAAGAAAAATTAGATTTGGAAATCCTAATTTGAATTTTAGATACTTTAGAGTCACTATACTCCTTCGTCAAAAACTTGATTTATAAATGCAGATATTTAATATTGCCATAATCTCTCTGTGGAACGTTTTTTTAGTCAAAATATTATATTTCACATAGATATGTAATAATATAATATTTTTCAGTTAGAAGGTCCTTTTTAAGGTACATAGTTATTCTCACTTAGCAAATACCCAGAAAGACATGAGAGAATTGAAATATCTTGACATGATGTAACACAGTATACTAAAGTGTTACGTTAGAATTTAGGACAACTACATATGGCCCTGATCTTTGAAAAACAAATGGGGGTTTACTTCTTACCCGGCAGCTGGCCATTCTGAGCCTCTTAAAGTGAGCATGATGCCAAAGTTCCAAGGCTGTGGTTTTACAGCAGACTGGAAACAGAGCCCTACAGTGTATCAGAGTGGTAGAATCCTAACATAAATGTGGAATCTAGACTGCTTGGATCCAAGTTCTGACTGTGTCCCATTCTAGATGAGCAAGTTATTTAAACATTCTCTACTTCAGGACCCTCATCTCTAAAAAGGGAGGTGGGAATCGTATCTATCATTTAGTGCTGTGGTGAGGATTAAAGGAGATAATATTATACATATACTTAGAACTGCACCTGGCACATAGTGAACGTTTAATGAATGTTATTTACTGTTGCTATAATTATACTGCCGTTGTTAGTGTTATGTCTACCATTAGGATTGGGCTTATTCACAGATGATGTGGGAGTTACGTCTATATGTGATTTCCTGATTGCTAAGATTACCTTTTCCCTTGCTCAATTAATCTCCTTTTATAGATGTCCCAAATTGCACATTGGCAACTTGTTCCTACTGGGGACTATGAAGCTGGGGCATAAATACAGAGGTCCTTGTGTGGCCAGAAATTATACCAATTATACAGTTTCTTTGAATCAGACAATTAAAGTCGTCCAACCTAGAAGCCAATCATCCCAGTAGGTAGACAAGTTATAGTGTGGGGATTTGGTCATCAGTAGGTCTTGGGCAGCAGGCAACTCACATCAGGGTGGTCTGGCAGCAGATATCAATGTCCAGTCATGGAGACTAAGGGTCAAGGACAGCACTCCCACGCCTAGACCATCTGGGAGAGCAACCCCTAGTAATGCTTAATAACATGAAGGACGGGGACAGAACCATCTTATTGGTAGACAGTGTACAAATCAGCATCCTAGTACCCAGAAGAGGGTAATAATCCAGTTTAGCAGAATGAAAGAAAACTGCTCCTATAGCTCTTTGGCCATGTTTACATGTGTACTTTGTGGTGAACATTGGTTATTTTGGCCACACAGCATGTATATATTATGATAATGGTACCAATTTTACTTTGGGAGAACCATCCCTTTTCATTCAGCCCATGTAGTTTTCTCAATTTCCAGAGTTGGAGAAAGTGACCTAAACTAAATCAATCAGCATATTCCATACCCCCAGCCATAGTGATTGCCTAAGAATGGGCATATCCCCCAAATCAGCTTAAGAGGGCCAAGAAGACTTGAATACAGAACCTTGTGCTATCATGGAGGCAGATCATCACTTTTGGTATTAAGCATGGTGCTGATATGATTCTGAATCTTCTTGAGATTCACACACGGAGCTCGAAGATGAAGTCCACTCAAGAAAGCAGAGATAAGAAATGGATCCTGGTTAGATCCCTGAACCAAGTATCTCCTGAATTTTTTAGCTTACATGAGCCAATATGCTATCTTTTGCTTAAGCCAATTTGGAAAAGATTTACTGTCATTTGCAACAACAACAGATCCAAAATGAAACACTTTATCTTATCAAATTATTACATATTTTATCTTCCTTTTGGAACTCTGGACTAATACAGAGTAAAGATTGTGTCTCAGCCATATATGTATTAATATTCAGTAAGCATCAAGTAACTGACACATAGTAGGTGCTCAATATGATTTATTGAATAAATAAATGAATGAATGAACAAAGCTAATTGGATACGGTATCAACAAATGTCTAGGGAAGGGGTTGGCAAACAACAACTTGTAGGTCTTATCCAGCCCACAGTCTGCTTATGTAAATAAAGTTTTATTGGAACACAGCTATTCCCACTGATTTACATATTGTCTATGGCTGCTTTTGTACTACAGTGGCAAAGTTGAGAAATTACAATTGAGACTGTATGTTTCACAAAGCCTAAACTACTCACTCTCTGATCTTTGCAGAAACAGATTGATAACCCAGATCTAGGGAGATTTTATTTTCTATGCCAATGAATCAGACAAAATTTTAATCTCATCTCAGTGCTAGATGTATTCTGGACCAAGGAACCAAGCAAAGCACTGGTTTTCCCAGCATCCCTATTATAATATAAATATTTCAGGAAGGGGTATCATATTATTATCTAACATTTAACTCGGAGCTTAATATATTGTTCTTCATTAGTGGTTAATACAACATAGGTGAGAGGTGCAATGACTGGTGAGGTCACAAGGATGTGTGTGTGTGTGTGTGTGTGTGTGAGAGAGAGAGAGAGAGAGAGAGAGATTTAGTTGTAGAGAGGAGTACATGGATGGGGAAGTAGGGAGGGATGCTTAAAAGGAAGAAACATTGAGGATAAGAGAGATTAGGTTGCTGGAGACAAAGTTTTCCTCCTGTACAGTATTGCTTCAGGCTGATCCATCCTCCTACTAGATTTGAAACACAGCTTGGTTTTGTGGCCATAGTCCATGTCTGCTTGGTATGCTGACTGAAATTTTCTGTGAGGCATGTGGGACAAATAAGCAAAAATTAATAAAACAGTACCTCTAATTAGTCGGGTCAATGGATAGTTTGTACTGATAAAATGGAAGGAGTATTTTGTGCCAATTTTTTAGAAAAAGAATGTGGTAGAAATGTGCTCAGGAAAAAAACAACAACTGAAAACACTTCTAAAAACAAGCATTTTCATTTGAAAATTTAGAAACACTGTCTCTAGAATTCTAGGAATATGAATTAAAAGAAAATAAACCTCCTTTTAAAATTCTGAACATCTTCTTATCTCAAATAACAGAGATCTCATAAAATGAACAGGCTTTGGCATTTTCAAGATACTAAAGGTGAGCAAAAAAAAATAAACAAAAATCAAATATTTAGCAATCAACATTTATCTATAAAATGCAAGGCTACTTCTACACTCAAAGAAAGAATAACCAAGCATTTTTATTTTCTTTTGATTTGCCAGAGAAATTGAGTTGAAAGTAGCTTGGGGGACTCATTTCAGTCTAACAGTTTAAATTTGTTTAACCTTTCATCTGCTAGCAAAACATACAGTGTGCTAAATCCATACAGTTGCTTTTGCTACCAGAATTAGCAACATGAAGGTTTGACTTTTCAGCACTGTCTTTTTTATTACATTTTGTATGTTCATGTGCCCTTTAATTCTTTCCAATTTTTATTGACAGAAGAATACATTTGTTCTAGAAAGAGGCTTAGCATAGCTTGAAATCTCTCAAAAATAATTTTCCCAAATTAGCTAATTTAGGAAGCATTGTGAAGAGTGTTATTACATCAACTTCCAAGGATATTGCTCTAGTAAAAGCAAATTAAAGCTAATCAACTGGAGGTTTATTGCTTTAATTTTTTTTATTTATGTTTGTTCCACTATGTATATAACAAAAGAACATGAATTCTGCCTTAGGCTTTAAATCATCTCAAGTTGAATGCTATATTTTTCCTTATAAACAGAGGAAAGAACCAATTGTAGGAACACTTAACTGTAGTAACTTTTCAGACAATCTCAATCATCAGAATTATACCTAAAACCTAAGAATAAATAGTAAAATTTATAATAGCAAAGTGCATTGCCTTCAGTATACATAAAGAGGGCAGTAGAATCCAGAATTTATAAAGAAATCCTAATCAACAGGAAAAGGCAACGAAACCATTGAAAAATGGACAAAGAATCAGAAAAGCCAATTCACTGAACAAGAATCCAAATAACCACAGAACATTTGAGAAGATGGTCATCCTCACAAAAAACGTACTCACCAGCAAATTGGTATTAATTGATCAGCACCTAAGTGGACATATAGGAATGACATTTATCGGGTGTCTGGCAGGTGGGGAGGAGGGGATGGGTATATACATACATAATGAGTGTGATGTGCTCCAACTGGGGGATGGACACACTTGAAGCTCTGACTTGAGGGGGGAGTGGGGACAAGGGCAATATACGTAACCTTAACATTTGTACCCCCACAATATGATGAAAAAGAAAAAGAAATGCAAATTAAAACATCAAGATATGTTTCATATGCTTCAAGTTGAAAGTCTGCTATATTTTATTGGAATGAGTTAGTTTATAGGGGAAAGGTAGCACCAACAGATCGCTGGTGAGAGTATAATGATTTGTCACTTTGGAGAGCATTTTGGCAATTTCTAATAAAGTAAAAAATGCACAAACTAGAGCACTCCTAGTTATAAACCTTAAAGATCCTGGGGCATATGCACAAGGAGACAGGTCTTAGGATGCACATGACAGCATTGAATATATGAACAAAATATTAGAAACAAGTAGATGTCTAACAGTAGGGCAACAGGAAATTAAATGGTGAAATTAGTTACATATTTGTATACTAGACAGCAGTTAGGAATGAATGAACTAAATCTAGATAGGTCAAATGGAAAGATCTCTAAAATAACATTAAGTTATAAAAACAAATTGCACAAAGATATGTACTTGTCTAGGAATAAAACAAGGGAATAATATTGAGAGGGACTAAATACAAGAGTAAATCAATAAAAATAACATTAACTAGTAATATTTGTTTTATTTAAAAAATTCCAAAACAAATTTTAACCTTTTCAAATGCTGAGTGGCGAATACTCAGATGTCTATTATACTAGTCTTTGTGTTTTTCTACATTAAAAATAATTTCCAAAGGAAAACGCAAGATTTTCTCAAAGGATAATTTAAAAAGTTAAAACATTTTCTTGAAGGAAAATATAACAAGTCTTCACTTGGGTTTATTTAGTTTTAATATTAATAACCATTGATAAATTTCAGAAGCTTGCTTATATGGCATCTTACCCTAGTTATTAAAAATACAGACCACCAGGTTCCACTTTAGAGCCAGTGAATCATGATCATCAGGGAGCAGCTTGGAAATCTGTATCCTTACCCAGGGTCTTGGCTGATTTGGAAATTAACCAAGTTGAGGAAGTTTGATTTTATTTTAAAAGGTTAAGAAGGGCAAGAATAAAGCAGGCAAACAGGCAGTAGTGAGGGAGTTGTGTCTATCTGAACTTAGAATAGGAAACTAAAAATTAGGAGTATACAGAGTAAACACCCAACAAAGCACTCATGGGAAAGAAACTACTCACTTAAAATACAGATTTTAAATTACAGTAGAGTATCTACATTTAGGTGGTAAAAAATAGTTTGGGAAACAAGAGATCTGATCACAGACACTATTGTGTCACTATTTGATATTGAGATATGGTAAAATTGTTTCCTCTTTCTGAAAAAAAAAAAAAAAAGATCAAGGGAGAAGCCCCACTATCTTGTACCATGTACAAAATTACCCAACCAAAGCCCAAATTCTCCAAGTTTTTCTAACACTCTCTTATTGAGATGCCCCACTGTTTCCATGGTGTGCATTCCCCTTGCTATAACAAGTAATAGACTCAACTTGTTTAACTATATGTCTGTTTCTGGTGGTCTTTGACTGGAAAATATTGACAGAACTCTAAGTCTCTCTTACCTTCCTTGCCATATCTAATCTTTTTCTTTTGTGCCTGCCATCCTCAAAGTCTGTATTTTAAATGAGGAGTTTTCTTCCCATGATGTATTCCTATGGAAAATAATGTCAAGCTTCTGGGAAATCCGCTATAGTTAAAATATAGAATCAAATCCTGGGGAAGAGTCTTGGTCTGCCAATATCCATTTATAGGGAGGAGAGTAAAGGAATTGTTCAGAGGGATGGGCTAATTCAGTTGCCTTGGAAAACTCTTAAAATAGTTCTTAAAAAGGTTAGAGAGACCTCTCAAATGATTTAGGATTAAGTCGAGGCAGAATGTATCCCCACAGAATTTTTCTTACTTCAATTAAGCTGTAAATGACAGGTCAGGACAAAAGTAAGTCACAGCAAAAATCCTGTCATATGCTCTGTGCCCTTTTCTCTAGGATCCCCCAAAGGCCCAACTAAGACTGAAGAAAATTGAATTAGATAGTTAAAATGGAACATGTGGGGATATTTTGATAAGTTTATCCTTGTTTTCAACAAGAGAAACTGCCTAGTTTCTATTGTTTAAACATTTCAAGAGTAAGAATGTTAATCTAGACTCTCGAAATCTCAAACAAATCAGCTCAATAAGATGTATATTCTATAGTTTCCTGCTTTCCTCTGAAACTGATTATTAAATTTTCTATAACAGTATCCTTTCAGAGGTGTGCACAGAGAGTAGAAACAGAGAGGTGAAGGACAAAAAGCAAAAAGAGAAAAGACACAACTTACCAATTCAAGAATAAAACAGGGAATATCCAGATTATATGGGAATACAGTCCTCCCTGGGAATCTGTAGGGGTTTGGGTCTAGGACTTCGCTGAGAACCAAAATTGGTAGATGTTCCCATCTCTAATATAAAATGGCATAATATTTCCATATAACCTGGCATATCCTTCTATATACTTTAAATCATCTCTAGATAACTTCTAATACCTAGTAAAATGTAAACACCATGTAAAGAGTTGTTATACTATATTATTTAGGGAATAATTGCAAGAAAAATAGTCTGCACATGTTCAGCACAGAAATATTTTTTAAAAAAATATTTTAGATCCAGAGTTGGTTGAATTCATGGATGCAGAACCCATGGGTAGAGGGTGGACTATCCTATGAACAACTCTACATACATGAATTAGACAACTTAGGTGAAAATGGACCAAGTCCTCAAAAAACACAAACTACCACTACTCACTCAGTATAAATAGATAATATGGATAGCTCTATAACTAATAGGGAAATTGATTTGTGATTTCCCCATAAGAAATCTCAAAGTCCAAATGGTTTCAGGTGAAAATTGCAACTAAATGTTGAGTAAATAATGCCAATTTTGAACAATCTTTTACCAAACACAGAAGAGTAGGTAATACTTTCCAAATCATTTTACGAAATTAGTATTTAATATTACCCTGATAGCAAAACCAAATGAAGATAGTACAAAAAATGAAAACTACAGACCAATTATTTTCCTGCATACAGATGCAAAAAAGCCTTAAAATATTAGCAAATAGAATTCAACAATATTTAAAAAGAATAATATACCATGATCAGGTTGAGTTAATTCCAGATTGTATGGTAGTGGTGGAGGGATAGACATAGAGATTAACGGAACAAAATAGAGAGCCCAGAAATAGAGCCAGAAAAATATACCCAAGTGATTTTTTCACAAAGGTGAAAATGCAACAATTGGAGGATAGCCTTTTCAACAAATGGGCATATGTAGGCAAAAATAAAATCATGACTAAAAAACTATAAAAATTTTAGAGGAAAACATAGGGAAAAATTTTCAGACAAAGGTTCTTAAATTTGGTAACAAAAGCATGATACATAAAATGAAAATTTGACAAATTGAATTTCATCAATATTTTAAAAATTTGCTCCATGAAAGACCCTGTTAAGAGGATGAAAAGACAAGCTATCAACTGGGAGAAATATTTACAAACCACATATTTGACAAAAGATTAGTATCTGTAATATATGAAGAGTTCTGAACATTCAGCAGTAAAAAAGCAAAAAATTCGACTAGAACATAGACAAAAGACACAATGAGACATTCACCAAAGAAGATATGCAGATGGCAAATAACAACATGAAAAGATGTTCAACCTCATTAGCTAGTAAGAAAATGAAAATTAAAAGTGCAATGCGATACCACTATACATCTATCAGAATGGTTAAAATAAAAAATAATCATGCTATCAAATGCTGGTGAGGATGTGGAGAAGCTGGATCATTCATACACTGCTGGTGAAAATGTAAAATGATACAGCCACTCTGGAAAACTCTTTGGCAGTTTCTTAAAAAACTAAATACGCAAATACCATATAACTCAGCTATGGGATTCCTGGGTATTTATTCCAGAAAAGTTAAGACATACATTTACACAAAAACCTATACACAAATATTTATAACAACTTTACTAATGATAGTGAAAAACTAGATACAACCCAGATATCCTCCAGTGGATGAATCATTAAATAAACTGGTATATCCATATTATGAAACACTACTCAGCAATAAAAAAGGAAATACTATTGATACATGCAAGAGCCTGGGTGACTCTTTACAGAAATATCCTGACTGAAAAAAGCCAATCCCCAAAGGCTACATGCTATATGACTAATTTATATAAGATTCTTGAAATGACAAAATTTAGAAATGATGAACAGACTAGTGGTCACCAGGTGTTAAAGAGAGGGTAAGAGTGGAAAGGAATTGACAGTCCTCTAAAATCAAAGACTAGGCTCAATTCTTTAAACTGAAGTGGGAATTCTAAGGTTTACCAGTTGGATAGGAGGTCATGTAGTAGGAGGTACTGTCAACCTGTATTCCCAAAATATATAGGTCCCACTTAGAGTGTCCAAACAATCATAAGCAATGATTGATTTCTAGAGGTGTAAGCTATACTCTCAGATCTATACTTCTTATTTGGAAGCCAGGCATTAATTTGTCTCCTTCCCCAGAGAATTTACATTTTAGGAATGGTTATAAGAAGGTTTCAAGTATTTGAGGAAATACTACCAGTAGATCTTGTAGTTTTTATGTGACTGTGGAGATCTCTCTAAGACGAGGCTAGACTTAAATAATTGGTGAAGCTTCCTGGAGGCGTATGTGGCTCCTTATGTGCATCCTTATGGGCAGTTATCCCTATGATGGAATCATGCAATTGAAATATGTGGTATTAAATTTGTCCCCAACTTTATCTGAAGTAATTAACGACACAGTCTTAGTCCTTGAAGGCATTCAGGTGAACTTCAAAATGTCTTCTCCTAATTATAAAAGATTGGGGTTCTCCAGACTTAATGCTTCTCTTTTATAATGCAACCCACTTTATATGCAAGTACCACCTGCCCTCTTTGAATTGGAGCTCAGGGCACCAATGTGAATGCTGACACTCTGGCTATTGCTGTTGCTGTAAATAAAAACTTTTCATTTATTCTGACCCAGATGCCTCCCGTCCTTCACCATCATTCATGAAACTGGTAGGCTATGTTATTTGTTTAGTAAGTTTAATTAGGTAAAATCGCAGACCCCTCACAGTTCTTGGCAATTAGCAAATCTACTTCAGCAATATATGAAAGAGGTAATGCTATAACCAAGTGGGGTATAATATAGGAAGGTTTACCATTCAAAATTCAATCAATGGACTTCATCACACTAAAGGAGAAAAATAGAAAAAGATGACTACCTTGTTAGATACATAAAAGCATTTGATGAAATTCAACACTTTTTCATAATTAGAAAAAAACACAAAACACTTTTAGTAAACTATAATAGAAGAAAACCTACTTAATTTGAGAAGAAGTATCTGTGAAAACCAAGAAAAAATTACACTTATTGGTGAAATATTGAAAAGGTTTTATTCTTAGGATTATAAATAAGATAAGATCTTGTCAGCTACCATCAGTTCTATTTAGCATTCATTGTACTAAAGATCCTAACAAATGCAATAAGACCAAAACAAACAAACAAACAAAAGGAAGAAGAGAAGAAAAAGAAAGAAAGAAGAAAATGCATGAGGATTGGAAAGAATAAATAAATCTGTCATTATTTGCAGTAGACATGATAGTGTTGGCAGAAAAATCCAACAGAAGTTAATAAATTAATAAGTTAATAAATTCCAACAGAATTAATAAATGTATTTAGCAAATTTGCTGGATGCAAAGGCAATATACAAAAATATATCATATTTCTATATACCAGCAGTAAACAAACAGGAAATACCAAGTTTTAAAATGATGTTACTTGGAAGCTTTCTTGAGGAAAATAAAAATTAAATGTACTCACTAAAATAGCTAAAATTAAAAAGACAGAATACCAAGTGTTGGAAACGGTATGGAACAACCAGACCTCCCTAACACTGCCAGATGGAGTGTAAATTTGTACAATTCTTTTGGAATACGGTTTGACAGTGTCTTCTAAAAGTGCAGCAATTCCACTCCTAAGTATGATGCCTGCAATAGAAATGCACACATATGTTCACAAAGGAAATGCATGGAATGTTCACAGCAGCATTATTTGTAATGTCCCCCAAATGGAAACTATCCAAATGCTTCTCAATAGTCAAAAAGAAAAGTAAATTGTGATGCATTCACATAGAGCAGGGGCTGGCAAACTTTTTATATAAAGGGCCAGAAACTAAATATTTTAGGCAATACAGTCTCTGTCACAAGCCCTCAAATTTACCATTATAACATAAATTCAGTCATAGACAATACAAAAATGAATGAGTATGGGTATAGTCCAATAAAAACTTTATTTGTGGACACTGAAATTTGAATTTCATATAATTTTCATGTGTCCTGAACTGGTATTCTTCTTTTGGTTTTTTTCAGTCATTTAAAAATGTAAAAAACATTTTATCTTGTAAACCATACAAACACAGGTGGTGAGCCAGATTTGGCCCCATGGGCCATAAATTGCCAACTGTTGATGTGGAAGAATACTACATAGAAGTGAGATTGAAGAAAACTACAACTCTTATACATGCAACAATATGGAAGAATCTCTAAAAGTAACAATAAGTGAGTGAGTTAGACACAAAAGAGTACAAAACCATATGATTCCATTTATATATAAAGTTCAAAAATAGGAAAAACTAATCTATGCTACTAGAAGTTGCTTACATTGGCAGAAGTTATTCAAAGGTGGCATGAAGGGGGCTTTGGGGACGTTAACAATGTATCTAATGTATCTTGATATTGGTGTTGGTTAACAAGTAGTGATGGCTTTGTGAAAATTTATTGAACCATGCGTTATTATTTGAGTACTACTGTGTTTATTATGCTTTAATAAAAGTTCAGAAGTGCATACAATTTTTATTTTCTCACTGTCCCTTTAAATTTTTTTCTCTGGGGAAAATGTTTTACCCTTTCACTGGATTAAAAACTCTGGCAACCCTGTGATTTTCTAGTCTCTCTTAGGTAATAGATGGTCCTATGCAAATTACAGCTTTGATTCAGAACTTATGATATGTTAATAACATATCCATCTTCGTTCCCATGTGTACTTCTTGGCATCCTGGCTGCCAAATGTAGTCTGTAAAGAATCGGTATTTGATTTCAGTGTTTAGTTTCTTTATTTTACTACTCCCCCTCTCTTAGCTTGGTAGTAATTCTTAAGGACCATTTGGGTTGAAGCACAGAGGGAAGTGAGAATGGGTACATAAGGCTCTGATTTGACTGATATTGTTTAAATATGTCTTTTGGTCTTGTGGAAATGTCATATAAACTGAGTTTTAATTCACATGTGCCTTTCATGGAGTTTTAAATCTCTGCTGCTAGGATGCTCTAGCTGCAGCTCAGTTGATCTTGATACATTCTATTTCTTTGGTCTTTGCTTCACCTTTACCCTCTGATTCTCCAGTTGTCTACTCTGCATAGACTTTTTCTGTTGTACCTTCAGCACATCTAGGTGGGAAGAAGTCAAAACAGCTCTAGGCTTGCTCTATCCCTAACCTGGTACAGATATGGTCCACAATCAACACTCATGCATATTTTGTCCAAATCTATCCTGGAAACACAGGCAAAACTAACATATCACCTCCCCTGTACTCTGCATTTTGCTTGGCAGTCCATCTCTCTCACTCTCTTATCTGGCGAAAGTCAAACACCAAGTCCACTGTCCTTCTCAAATTCTAGAAGAGTTGTGGAACTCATCTAGTGGTCCTGTTACCACTCAGATCTTCAGGCTTGAGGGGAAGAGAGCTCTACCCATCCCTCATCCCTGTGTGGGTGTGATGTTGTATGTGTGTTGAGTGGGGAACTCACATATGGCATCAATTATTTCCAAAAATAATCTTTTTGAAAATCCTCACAACTATCTAAATCTTGACCCTTTTTATATCCTCTTGATGGTAAGGAATTTTTGGAGTTGTGCAAACAGTTCCTAGATGTTCCTTTGAGAATCTACATTTTGGGTGATTTCACCACTCACTTGGTGCCACATTTGAAACTAACAATTTAATTTCCAATTTCCTTAAACTTTATGTTAGGAAAGTAAAGCAGAGCCAAGACAGGGAAGTCATCCCTAATTTTACAAAGTTCTTGGGGTAATTCAGTTCTCAAATTGATTTCTAGAAATATTATATCAAATTGAATTCTCAACAATATCTGAAAATTCCTAACTCACTTCACAAAAACTATTGTTTTGAATATATTCTAGTGTGGTAGACAAAAATTAGTAATCTTTCTTGCTTAAAATTACATTTATTTGTTGTTAGTGAGGTTGAATAGTTTTCATGTTCATCCAAGACCTCTTGGTTGAAAAATTAGCTTGATCCTGCTAATTCTGATGATTTGGCTGGATATGTATCTGCAGACCTTCACAATGAAATCAGCTAAAAATATTGGATAAAATATTTTTTAAAACCCACTTTTTTAGATTTATTAAATTCTAAGAGTATTACTGAAATTGTCCTGGTGAATAAGTCCATTAGAATGTACTTTAGGACTTCATTAACTATTTCAGATGCCTAAGATTTTATTTAGAAAAGAAAACTTCAGATCTAGTATTCTGAGATAATACCTATCCACAAATGCCAAAATCAATTTCAGACAGTAAATAAATGACTGCAACTGTGTGCTTGAGCAATTTTCTACCTAATCACAGAGGCTACCTATGACTCATGTTTGCAAGGAACTGAGCGATTGAGGCCAGGGGTATCAGATCACCCAATGACTCTCTAGCTTAAGACTGGCGTAGATATTAGTATGAGAGGAGTCATTTCAGGATCTAATATTTTTTATATAAAAAGAAGGCAATTATATTGAAGTTCAGAAATTTAGCAGCACTTGTTTCTATCAGGTAATGTTCTATTTATCACACCATTTCCTTAACACTTCTATCATTTACTTCTACTTTTTTTTAAAAAAAATTAATGCATGCTTACTGGAAATATTCAAGCAACAATTTTTGAACTTTCATGTCTTGCGAAGATAGGAAATTAGCCCAGGTTGCAAGTTTGCTTACTAAAAATCAGTCCTGGAAAAACTGTAGAAGTGAAGGTAAAATATGGATATTAGGAACTGTGACAAAAAAGTTGGGACTTCCTGGAGAGATTGAAGAGTTTCCAGTATTGCTATCAAGTTAATGATCACCAGAAGTATTTACCATAGCTTATCTTTTCTTAAATTCTTATTTTGACTTCTTGTTTGGCTGAATTTTACCTTCATGTAGTTATTGTTGTTACTTTGTTATAACACACAGACTCATTAGTACTATAATCCCTTAGTTCTAGATCATTTGAAACTGTCCATTACCCTTATACTTGAAAACGATGTTGGCTAGGAATAAAATTCTTGGCTATCCTGGTTATTCTGTTTGCTCCCCAGTGCCCAAAATCCATTCTCTACCATCCTCTAGCCTGATACGTGCCCTGGAGGTAGACCTTTATAGACTGCAATCCCCCAGCTTCTTGCTTTGTGGATTCTGGTTGAATTTGTGCAGTGAGAGATACCAGCAGAAGAATAGAGAGCAGAGAGAGGAGTTGAGGTATTTGTGCCCTCCCCACAACACCTATCTGCTAGGATATGGCTTTGAAAGTGTCTGTGTTCTTCTATAGCCATAGTGCCTATCAGGTGGTCCTTCTCATTGGGGTAGGCGGTAATCTTCCCTCTTTTTACCATCTTAAGTTTAGAGATATTTAATAGTAATGGCTTTCCACTGTTGCTAGTCTCTGGTGTTTTATTATTCCTTATTGGTTACTTTTAATCTCCTCAAAGCTCTGTAAATAGTTCTTTTATTAAGTTTTTTCAAGTAAACCATTGGAATATTTCATGTGTTTTCTTTTGTTGTCATCTGTTTGTCATACTTAAGACTGACAAAATATTGGGTCACTCTTGCTTCCCCTGAGAACTTTGTAGGTGTTATTGTACTGTCTTCTGGGTTGAGTATTGTACTGTCTTCTGGTTGTTATTGTACTGTCTTCTGGCTGTGAAATCTTCTGCTGTCCGGATTCCCTTTCATACTGCCTCTTGCCCTAAATCCTCATTGATACTGCAATATTTCTATGAACCTGATAATTGTTTATTCTAGAATTTCACTAACTTCACCAGGATATGCCTTAGTGTTGACAATTTAGATTAGTATTTTCCATAAATGCCCTTTTAATTTTCAGATTTCCTCTATTAGAAAAAATATCTTATTGCAACATTGTGTACATTTGCTATGCTGTTAATTATCTC
>VBSM01000272.1:12664384-12681758 GCA_008086735.1 Cheirogaleus medius | reverse complement strand
TTTTTTTTTTTTTGCCCTGACTGTGACTATGTTGAATTCTTCCCTCCATGCTTTCAATTAGGTTTTGGCCAGGACTGTGTTTCTTCTTGCCTCTTCTGATTTACATATGAGTTTTGGAGCAGTGTTTTGTCCTTACTTGACTTATTTAGCTCTGCATTATTCATCACATTCTGTTGGTGTATTGTCTCATTTTGTTTCATTGATTTCATTTTCTTTTTAATTTTTCCTATAAACAAAACAAATGTTATGGAATGTTTTATTCTTTTTTCCATATTGGATTGCTTATCTGTCTTATATAATTGAGTTTATTTTCCCCAATTATTTCACCTGAATTTTATATAATTGTCATGCTATTTCTTTATCTTATCATATTTAACATGATCAACTCTATGCAAACCTTCTATTTGCCCAGGTATAGAATGGGCAACTTGTGCTAGACTCCCTTTTCCTTATCTAGGATCAGTGGTCATTCCCTTCAGAGTGCTTGGTGTTGTGTGTGTTCTTCCAGCTTGTCTGTTACTTGAGAGTATGGAGAAATAAGATTCAGCTGGATATGGGCAGCTGCAGTTGGTGGATAGGTCTCTACATTTTTGATAATTATGTTAAAAGATATTGGTATTTCTTCCACAATTCAGGTGCTTCTCAAAAGTACTGTATTACTCAGGGTTCAACTGGAGAACCATAACTGCTAGGAGATATATATATATATATATATATATATATTTGGCCTTAAGCAGCTGATTAAGCAGTCTCTGCGAGGCTGTTTTCTTTACATCTGATGCTGGAGCTTTGAGTGTTCAGAGCAAGCAGCTGGGAAGGGAAGAGAACACATATTGGGAAGGACCAACAGCAAAACAGAACTCCAAAACAAGAGCTAAAATTCCAAAAAAAGGACTGAAACCCATGTTGGTTCTTGTTTCCACTGATGTTGGTGGTATGGGTGTCTTGCAGAAGCCAGACCATCCACTAAGAATTAAACACACACATATGGCCCAGGAGGCAGAGAAACTGGAGGAGAATACAGGGGAAGGTAGAACTTGCAGGCCCAGCTGGTGCTTCTCACCCACAGGATGAGTCGGTAAATCAACGACCACATATTTGAGCTACAAAATGGCTGCTGCCTCCCTTCTGCCCCTAAATCTTCTAAGAATCTCCCTCCTAGACCATCCTAACTGGAAACACATAAGAAAGAGATCTGGGAAATGTAGGTCAGCCTAGCCAAGTGGACAAAGGTACAAAGATATCCTTGGATTTTGAATTACCACCCTCAAATAAAGTAGAGCTTTGCCTTGAGGCCTTACTCTTGATTAGACCCAAGTTTTATTTCCTATTTTACTCACTTCTTCCCTGAAGCCAATCAAGAAAGTGACAAAATCTAAGCAATCATATTGCAAATTAAAGTCAATTTGCATTTTCAATAAGAAAATAAAGAGAATAATAGTCCTTATGATTTATTACACTCTACATTTTGATTTGATATTCAGGCTCATATAAATTCACTCCAATGCCAATTATTTTATTTAGGGCTATCTATGACACTAGCCTTAATATAGTTGTCTCTCCCATGTGCAAAGTGTGGCAAAGAAGAGGGGTTTAGCCAACCTTAGCTTCCCTGAGTCTTTTTCCTCCCTCTCCTTTGTATAATGTTAAACAACAAAATCCTCATCAGAGTGCTTCCCTGGAATTACCTTAGCTACCAAAAGCATATGTATTCAATGAAAAGTTTTGAAATGACTCAGCTTCATGAGACTGTTGTTTCATAAGCCACAATTACCATCCAGTTGTGAAAAACACAATAGTGATTTAGAAGGAAATTCAACTAGTGATATAAAAACATCAACAAAACCTCTAATGGAAAAAAGAATTGCTGCCAAATAGGCAGAAATCCAAACACCTTATTTAGCTTATGGCTGAAGATCATTCTGTCAGGAGCCAAGAACTTGCTCCATGGCACATCTACAAATTAAAAATCCAAACACACAAGCTAAGCATCTTGAATCACCCAATGTTTACTGTTTGCCAGATTTGGCATTTATGAGTTGTTAACTGAATATGTACAGAAAATAAAACAATTTAGGAAGTTAGCTTAAATTTTGGTCTTGAGATTATGATGCTTGTCTGTAAACTAGTTGCATAGTTTTTAACCTGACAGTGACATAATCCTCTTTTCTATTCATTTAAAGTTGTCTCTGCTCTGTTTTCTGCCTTTTGTACAGAGTGACCAGCCAAGTCATGTCAGAACCACCCAGTATACTATGTGAGTTTTCCCAAGGTAGAATCTTGGGCCTTTGTTTCCTTATTGTAAAATGAAGATAATAATATCAATATCTGATTAACTCACCAAATTGCTGGAGTTCTCTAAAGTGGCTTTTAAAATTGCTCTGTAAAAAAGAAAAGTGGATCGTAATGGAATGCCCTGGTTAAGTCTGGACTAGAAGAGTTTTTTGAACCTTTGGTGAAGAGACTAAAAAAGCTCTTTAAAATTTAAGTGGTTATCTCTCTTCTGAAAATTGAAGATTCGAATTTATATCTTCAGATACTCAACTGAGCTAGTAAAGAAATCCTGGAAAATGGCTGGGAATGCACTGAAGATGGTAGTTTTGTGGCAATCAACCCATATATTAAAAGAGAATGAGGCCTTACTTTGTAAAGTCAAGTTGGTGAATTTAAGACATTCAATTATATATCAGTATGGGAATTGTATATTATTTTGCCTATCCTTTCCCTTTGCTTGAGATAAATTGTTACTATTGTAATATTTTACCCTGTCATCTTAAATAGCCCACGCTGAACCAGTCTCTGTATTTGTTCCAGTGACTGTGAAAATCAACTTCTTCATTCACATAATTGAATGATGGCTAAACAATTCTTATGAAAGGCATTTGGCATAAATTATTAAATGATAATTTTCAAAAGTTTTAAAACCATGGCTGTTTATAAAGATATAAAATGAGCATATGTCAAAAATTGTATATTTAAATAGTCTATGTTATTGAACTAGTCAATTAAGGAGAGAACCAATAAACATTAAAACTGATTCAGTTGGCTCTCCAGGAAACAAACAAAAGCCCTGATTAGTAGTGTCTGCTGATTTTTGTAGTACAAGTACTCCCACCTTGGCTGATTTTAAGCTACCAACATGAAGTCAACCAGTTTTCAAAATTCCTGAAAACAGAATAATTGGTTCTCTTGAGCCAGTGTGAGCTGGCTCCAGCATACCATTGTTAATAAATATATGTGTAATTTAATAAAGGAATGTCAAGGCAAAGTATATAGTTTATGGAACCAGTTAATGTCTCAAGGAGAAAGAAAGCTTTACAGTTATTTTTCCACCAGATAGGAATTGCTTGCATCTCTGCTGGACAACATGTATCAGTTAACTTCTGCCCTAATAGAGTTGTGAAATAGCCCAGTCAATAGCATCCAACCAGCACTTCACTGAAAGAACACCTAATAATCACTTTTGTTTTTTTCCAAGTTATTAATACTGTTTTCTGCCAGAACAGATTGTTAAATCAGAGATTTCTTCTGATTCAATTTTTTTAAAAATGGAGTTCTCCTCTTAGGCTGTGAACTACTTGAAGGTAGGAATTGTTTTTTAGTTATTGTTTCCTTATCCCTTAGCAAGTATCTGGGACCAAGTAGGTACTCAATACGTATTTAGTATATTGATGAATATAATTTTGTTTGGGAAAAGTAGAAGTTAATTTCCCAAAATGGACAATTTCTTCCTTATTTTTCTCCCCCTTTTTAGGTTCCTGCCAAGAAATATGACCAAGTCCAGTTAAAGGGAAAACATGTTCCCTAGCCTCAAGAGAAACTCTAGAGGCAATGAAAACAGAAACTTTAAAGGCAGTGAAAAGCATGGAATAAATAAGTGGAAATGAGGCAGGTCATAAAATGATGTAACAATTTAGACTTATTGAAATATTAATAGTTCTTTAAATTGCAGCTTTAATTCATTATGAGAGTATGCTGTGGAGTGAGATTAAAGTACAAATTATAATTTCTAATGGGACAAGGCAGTTGAAGACTAAATTAACAAAAAAGGCCATTTCTTGGCCCAATGTTGAAATACAGTGGCCACTAGGCTTATTATAACCAAAAACTAAACAAACAAGGAAACAAACAGGAGGGGAAGCAAGGTGAGTATCGACTGTGGGGCCAGGTGAAGAAGTGTTTCAAGGAAGGAGGTGTGATCAACCAGTTCTATCTAATGCAATTAATAGATTGAAGAGGAAAGGACTAAAAATTGAGAAATTGTGTTTAACAATATGGAGATCCTTGGTGAATTGACAAGAGTGGTTTTAGTGAAGTGGTGATGAAAGCCTTATTGGAATAGGTTCAAAAGAGGGTGGAAGGAGAAGTGGACACAGAAAGTTTAGGCAACTCTTTCTGGAGTTTTGCTTTCAAGTAAAACAGAGAAAATGAAGGTGTCAGACTTTTCAGGCTGCTATAATAAAATGCTTAGAATGGTGGCTTATAAACAACAAAATTTATTTCTTACAGTTCTAAAGTCTGTGTAGTCTAAGATTAAGGTGCCAGAAAAGTTGGTGTCTGGTGAGGGCCCATTTCCCGTAGATGATGGCTTCTGAGTGTCCTCACATGGCAGAAGCGACAAGGCAGCTCCCTTTTATATGAGCACTAGTCCTATTCATGAGTGCAAAGCCCTCATGACTTAATCCCTTCTCAAATGGCCCTACCTTTTAATACTATCACATTGGGTATTAGGTTCCAACGTACAAATTCTGGGGGAACACCAGCATTCAGACCATAGCAGAGGATTATCAGAGGATGATATCTGGACAAAGGACCAGGGAGTGTTGTTTTATTTTAAGTAATATGAAACATATTGTATGTTTAGATTGCTGAGGACAATGACCCACTTTAGAGGGAAACATGATGATATGGGAGAGAAAGAAGCAAAGCCCCTGAAAATGTAGGGAGAGGATGGAATTTAGTGCATCAGTGGTTACTCAAGACCTCAGTCTTCAGTGATATAAAAACCCCTGTGGCTATAAAGTTATCAGCATTTATAATGTAGTATAATATAATATATCTATATTCTCTGACAACAGTCATCCATGTGTTTGTAAACAATGAAGTTTAAGCTATTATAATATTATCAAATAGTAGAAAAATATACAAAATAAAAATGTAGAGAGAGGTGATTTATTACCACACAGGTCAAGAAATTGAACATTCACAGCAACCAGAAATACTCATTGTGGACCTTTGAATCCTATCCCCTCTAGCTCTCTACCCCCTCCTCCAAAGTGATTACTTTCCTGACTTTGGTGGTAATCACTTGCATTTCTTTACAGTTTCATTACACAGTGTGAATCAATAAATGGTATAATTTAGTGTTGACTTGCTTTTTAAATTTTAAGTAAATGGAATCATATATATGTATTCTTTTATGTATGATTTCTCTAGCTCACTCTGTGTTTTGTGGATTCATTCATACTGTTTTTGGATATTGTTCATTATCAGTGCTTTTTAGCACCCATTGTATACTAAAATTATTATCTACCTATTACTGAAGGATATTTAAGTTTCTTCTTTTTATGGAAAGAACACGTACTTGTCTCCTGAAAAGTGTTTGTGTTAAGTAGATACTTATGTGTATAACTGCTGGATCACAGGGTTTATGTCTTCTACTTTGGTAAACAATGCCTGAGAGTTGTCTAAAATGGTTATACCAATTTTTATACCCATCAGCAGTGTGTGAAAGTTCCCATTATTCCATATTCTCTCAAACACTTTGTATTGTCAGTCCTTTTATTTTTATCCATTCCGGTGGGTAATCGCATCTCACTGTGGATTTCAATTTGCATTTTCCGGATGATTAATGAAGTTGATATCTTTTCATAGATTTATTGACTTCTCCCACTTAATGAACAACATTTTCAGATAGAAAATGCCTCAATAGTGCCTTACATGAAAAGAAGTTTGTAATTTTAATGTAATCTAATTTACCAATCTTTTCCTCTAAATTAATTCTTTTGTGTCCTAAAAAGTCTTTTCCAACCCAGATACCATTGAAGGTATTTTCTTATGTTTTCCTCTGGAAGCTTTATCTGTGAAGTTTATCTTCACACTTCAATCTTCAAGATCTCTGGGATTATAAATAGTATATCTACAGTGTGTATACCAGGAAAGATATTAGTCGAATTTCATTATTTTCTATGCAGATATTCAATCGACTATGTATCATTTATTGTTTTTCCTTACTACTCTGTCCCAATGATATCTTTTTGCAGTGATATCTTTGTCATATACTGAATATTCATTATAAGTGTAGATGTATTTCTGGCTTTCATATTCTATCCCACTAATCTATTTATCAATTTTTTTCATAGAAATCATAATCTTAGTTACTGTAGGTTTATAATAAATATTAATATTCAGTATAGGAATACTTTTCACCAATTTTTTTCTTTTTTAAGAATATGTCATTATATTTTACTGTATATTTAAAATATCTTGAAACTTTTTTAAAGTATCTTGAGTTTTTTGTTATACTGGCAGCTCCCTGATAATTCCAAATATCTAAGCATATATATCCATGGTTAGCTTTTCTAGTTAGCAGCAGAAGGATTGGTTCTATCCCAACCCTACAAAAAATATGTGTTTTTCATTGTATAAATATATATAATAAATATAATAGATTTTTCAATGTTCAGAGTACTTCAGACAATATTAGTAAAAAGCTATAATTTTATTTTAATCTCAAATTATTGTTTTTGGCTTACAAATAAGTTTATGGTCTCATATTTTCTTTTTTATTGTGTCAGTTCTCTACCATTCTGTGCATAAAAAATGTGGTTTTCTTAAGAAAAAGAAATGCAGTCTGACTACTGGCTCATCTTAAGGGATAGGATCTAGTACTCATAATATTTATGTAGAAATAAAGAAAGGGCAAGACAAGTGCAATGTCTTAAATATACCTTTTTCAGTTTAATGTCAGGATGTTGGCTGCTTCTTGTTTTGATTTGGAAAATCATGATGAGGGCATAAAAGGTTTTTCTGTGAACTTAGCTATGAATTTTTGATCCCTTCAAAGCTTTGTTGTCTGTCACATAGACATATGTACATACATATATTCTAGAAAAAATACTGTGAGTTTGATGGTTTGACTTTGATGCTACACTCTGTGATTTCTATTTCAGCCCTCTTATGACTATTCACTTCATTCAACTTAATGAATTCCGTAAGCCCCAGCATTTACCCTAGAGCCTACTCCAAGTCTATTCACTTCCACCTCTTTCCTTAGCACCACATTGTTTCCAAAGTATACTTGCCGTGGTAAGAACATTTGGGCAATACTACTGCTCTTTCATACAAGTCTCAACCTTGGGCTTTGATTCTCACTCTGATTACAATTACATGTGTAGCAACTAAAAGAAATATAAAAGAAGTAGTGCCTACCTGCCTCTATAAATTCCCTCTTTTCTTCTAAAATTCCCTCCCTCCATTGTAATGAGTTGGTAAATTACATTATTGACTACAGTAAGATTTTATCTAAAATATGAACAAACTGGCTCTGAGTATGTCCCGGATGGGATCATCCTTAAGTAAATGAACATATTTTGTGTTATCTGGTTTGGCTGGTCTGTGACCTCTCTGCTTTTTCTGAATACTGGATGTTTGATGTTACTAGGTAGTTGGTCTCTCAATAAGTGAAGTATTAACATGTTAGACATGGAACAACATCTTGTGGGGCACTGGAAACAATCTTATTTGTAAACCAAGTAAACAAAACAGGATTAACAAACATTCCTAGTCTCAAAAGTGAGTTTTTAAAGTGAAACTATTTGCACTCAAAAATATGTTTAGAAAATCAATTTCTTAACAATTCTTTGTATCAGTGGTTTGAAAAGATTTATATGCCATAATAAAGCCTGCTCCCAGCACTCACTTCAAAACACAGTTTAATCTTTAAAGAATTATTGGAAGTAAATAGAGTATAATAGCTTTAGGCATAAGCCTATCAAAATTAAAATGATGATTATGTTCTTTTATTAGAGGAAACATCCTGAGTTTATCTGAATTTAACACACTTCAAACAATGCCTATTCACTTAATTTGGCTTAATGCATTCTGTAAGCCCCAGCATATTTGGCATGCCACTGGATTTTTACTTCCCAAATTTTAGCTAGATTATTCTATAGATTCCAAAAGATGAATTTAAAGCAGAGTAACATCTCTTTGCTATTTCTACATGAGGGAATTTGAAAATGATCAGTCCTCAGAGTTTTGAGATATAGGTCTTGGGAAAGTAAGAACCCTATACAGCAAAAAATATGATGGCTTATTTAAAAGACATATTTGTAAATTTATACTAATAACCTAGTTTGTTGTAAGAACCATGTATTTCATATCATCTTCTGACTAAAGCTCAATTTCTTATATATCATGTTATTTGTTTAAAGAATAATAAGAGACTGATATTTTCCTTTTAGGATTTGAAAAGAAGTCAGTATAATGCTATGGCTGAAATCTAGTAGTTGTTTATTAATAATTTGGGAAAGAACTGGGGCTTGGAAAATAAAATGTCTATGCTTATCTCCATCAAAGCTGCATAGATCTAAGTCTGTTGTGACATAAAGGAAGCCCATTTTAATGGAAAGACTGTCTCACTTTAGAGAGGCTCATTTTAAAATCACAATTTCACCACTTACTAGCTTTGTTACTTTAGAACATTTACTTGATCTCGAAAAGTTTCCATTTTCTACATTATAATGTTGGTTGTTATGACCTAAGTCATAGCAAAAGCATATGCAGGTTATGGCACTGTAAAGTGCTTTAAATGGAGAAGAAGCAAGGACGTGTCATTCACAAGTGAATTTAGTAAACATGTTTGAGAAGGAGCTGCATGTCTAGCAGGGACTCTAAAAGATAAATGTTGTTTTACTGGGCTCTTAAAATCTGCCTAGTTAGATACGGTTGAGACTAAATAGTTTCTGTTTGTGGTAGCAACAGTAAACCTCGCCAAGCATGCCATTTACTTCCTTTTATTTCCTGGCATCTTGCAGTTAGGCAGAGCCTTGTGATTATTTCTGGCCAATGAGATGGTGTGGTGGTGACCTGTGTGACTTCAGGGCTGAAGCAGCAAAATGTCTGTGAAAGATTCTCTAGTCCTTCCTTGGCCTGTCATAGTAAACGTTAAATTAGTTTCTGATGGGAGAGCTGCTAAGTGGTGCAGCCCGCATCAGCCTGAATCCCGGGCTGACAATGTGGGGTGGAGTGCCCCACCAAACTTTAATGAATGTGTAGTGTGAACAAGAAATGAACCTTTGTTTTGTTAATCCATTGGGATTTAGAGTTTAGTTTATTACCATGGCATAAAGTAGCCTATCATGAGCAATACTGTTAGGGACGGGTGCAGGTTGGCAGCACTAACTACAGGCAAAGAGAAGGGGGACAAATAGGAGAAGGCCAGTGAACATCTAGAACTTAACCCACAGCAGCGGAAACTTGAGGTTGGGGACTGTTCCCAGCTAGGAGCATGCGCAGAAACTAGGAGCTCATTGATGGGCACTTGGGTTGTTTCCACAACTTTGCGATTGTGAATTGTGCTGCTATAAACATTCGAGTGCAGATGTCTTTTTTATAGAGTGTCTTTTGTTCTTTTGGGTAGATGCCCAGTAATGGGATTGCTGGATCAAATGGTAATTCTACTTGTAGCTCTTTGAGGTATCTCTGTATTTCTTTCCACAGAAGTTGAACTAGTTTGCAGTCCCACCAGCAGGGTAGGAGTGTTCCTATCTCTCCGCATCCACACCAACATTTATTGTTTTGGGACTTTTTGGTAAAGGTCATTCTCACTGAAGATAGATGATATCTCATTGCAGTTTTGATTTGCATTTCCCTGATGGTTAGAGATGTTGAGCATTTTTTCATATGTTTGCTGGCCATTATTCTGTCTTCTTTTGAAAAGTTTCTATTCATGTCCTTTGCTCAATTTTTGATAGGGTAGTTTGATTTTTTCTTGCTGATTTTCCTGAGTTCTAAATAGATTCTGCTTATCGGCCCCCTATCGGATGTGTAGCATGTGAAAATTTTCTCCAATTCTGTGGGTTGTCTGCTCTCGTGACAGTTTCTTTGGCTGTGCAGAAGCTTTTTAGCTTGATCAGGTCCCATTTATTTATTTTTGTTGTTGCTGTGATTGCCTTTGGGGTCTTCTTCCTAAATTCTTTGCCTAGGCCAATGTCTAGAAGAGTATTTCCAATGTTTTCCTATAGAATTCTAATAGTTTCATACCTTAGGTTTAAGTCTGTTACCCAGTGTGAGTTGATTCTTGTGAGAGGTGAAAGGTGTATAGCTTAAATATTAGTTTGAATTAAGTTGACTTTTGATTACAGAGCTCTAAAAAATCTTTTTAGATCTCTTATTATCAAATTTTAGCTGGGACAAACAGCTGATATTTCTGGCTTTTGAACTTTTTAATTAAAGGTACTCTGCCAGTGAGACTAATAAGCCTGAACAAGAGTTATGACTTAACCGAGGACACATGAGGTATCTCCAAAGAGGTGGAAAGCAGATGCTTTTGGTTTGGGCCTCGCTTCCTAAATATGTGTCCTCTATCATTTTCAACATTCCTTGAAGTTATCTTGGCTGCCTCCTCAGCATTTACCTGCTCTTAAACCTAACTCTAGACTCTCCTTGCAGGGAAGTCTGCACTTGTGTTGGCTCTGGGATCACACCTCCATATTTCCCCACAGGTCAACCCTTGGAAGCAGTGCCATAGTAAATTGTACACAGACTTTTGCAGGGTGAGAATTCAGAATTCAGTGTGAACTGCTGATTTTTGGAAATAAAATCTGTGGTGGCACAAAAAATAATATGTATGTGAGGAGATGGGTATGTTAATTAGCCAAATTTTCTCATTCTACAATGTATACATGTGTGGAAACATAGCATTATACCCTATAAATATACATAATTATTATTTGTCAACTAAAAATAAAATTTAAAATAACAGAAATCTGTGGTGGAAAGCAAGTGATATATTATTCTCTTTTTACTCTTTTTACATTACTCCAAGTGTCCATGAAGGATTAAAAAAGGGCAGGACCTCCAAGTTTTATAGAAACTGCACCACCTCACCCTCCATCGCCATCTCCGCTTCTGGATGCAGATGGCAGGTTTTTGAATGGAGAAGGATGTGGAGGGTCCCCTCACTCCTTCCTGCAAGTGTGCTCTTAGTCCATTGATGTGTCTCTCACACATGTATCTATGGACTCCCCACCACTTTCCTCTTCCTCCCCACAGTTTACAACTGACTTTGTCACGTAATGTCAAGCAAATATCTAGATATCACTCACACTGCTCCTGCACTATTTGAAGAAATTTTATTTTCCTTATTATGAAAGAATTCACACAGATATGATGACATGTGTGATAACTATAATAAATCATAGTGAAATGATCACCTGTCTACACACCACACAGTTTTTAGTAACAAATATTTTATTATCTTGCAATAAAATTTATAACAAACTTACATACACACACATCTTTAAAAAATCAAGGAAACTAACTAACTGGAATATAAAGAGAAATAAAAAGAAAGAGAAATATAATAAAATAAAATTGTGCTTCAATATGTAAATGGGAACATGGATGCTAGAGATCTCATGAAGCAGTTACATTTCTTCTTAAAAACTTCCAATAAATTTGTTTTGCTATAGGAGACATAAGATCAAAAGCCATTTCATATGGGAACAGAGTTAAGGCTGGACACTCAAATTAAATAAATAAATGGATAAATAAATAAAGCCCAGAGTTAGGGTAATTAATCACAAACAGATTTATCAGCATAAGGTAAAAGAAATGCCAAAACAACAGGAGGGTATAACAGGTCAAGACAAGTTACAGACTGTTAAAGTAGAGAATGTGAGGAAGAATCCTAGTCTCTTAAATGACCTTCTAAGCTGTATTTTATGCTGTCATGTCAAAATTATTCCCTTTGTATAGCACAAGACTCCACTCTTAGTTCACTATATAACTGAAGCCTTTCCCAATTACATGTGTAGTTGGAAATGCTAGAATATATTGAGTGGACAGAATGTACAGAGTAAAACATCAAATAGTTTCAAGATGTTGTCTTCATTACACTTAAGCTTCCCTCTCAATAATATTGCCTACATTTTTGAATTTTAGAGTAATTTCTTATAAAAATTCCATATTATTATGTATTAAAATACTATCAATGAATATTAATATTTGTAAGGGTTTAATTCAGCAAGACATTTTGAAGCCAAATAATGCCAATAGTGTACTTCTAATCATGAATCTGAAATGACCCAGAGGAGCTCTATCTTAGAGTTCTCCAGAGAAAGGGGACCAAGAGAGAAGGAGAGGTATTTATCAGAAGCTATTGGCTCACCTGATTATGAAGGTTGAGAAGTCTCACCATTTGCCATCTGCAAGCTGAAGAATCGGGAATGTCAGTGGTGTAACTTGAAGGCCCGAGAACCAGCAATTCCACGGGCAGAAAATGATGAATATTCCAGCTTAAGCAGTGAGGCTGAGAGCAAATTCAACCTTCTTGTACCTTTTTATTCTGTGCAGGCCCACAGTGAATTGGATGATGCCCCCCCACATTGAGGAGGACCATCTGGATTTCTCAGTCCACCAATTCAAATGTTAACCTCTTCCAGGAGACTTTCACAGACACTCTCAGAAATAATGTCTAACAAGCTATCTGGGCATCCCATAGCCCAGTCAAGCTGACACATAAAATTAACCAATGCAAGGGTGTTGCTACCTATGTTAAAAACTCTGAAGTCCCTAGTGTTCCCTTCCCAATCAGAGATGCCTGCATCGCTGCCAACTTCTACCCTGGATTGTGTGTTTATAATTCATTTGATTGTAGTTTAGTTTTAATAGGCATGCATGCAATCCTAAGAATATAATTAGTTTTGGCTACTTATGAAGTTTATTTCTATGTAATATTCTGTTTGTGAGAATCATCCATGTTACTCTAGCTAGTTCATTTCAAATGACAGTTTTATATTGAATTAATAGAACATGTATATCTATTCTCCAAACAATGGGTGTTTTGGTTATTTCAAGGTTTTGGGCTTTTTTCCTAATATTATAAAAGTATTGTTGTTAACATTCTTTTACATGTCTCCTCATGCTTATACACAAGAGCTTCTCTAGGGTGTATATCTAGGAGTAGAATGCATGAGAGATGGTGTATGCTCATGTTTAATTTTAGTAGGTAATGCCAAATAGTTTTTCAAAGTGATTGTACTAATTTACAGTCCCACTAGCTATTTATATATGTCCCCATTGCTATACATCTTAACCAACACTTGGTATTTTAAAACTTTTATTTTTGATGATACATGAGAGTGAAATGGTATCTTTTTATGTTAATACTCATTTTCCCAAGTTCTAATGGGATTGTCTTTTAAAATGAATATGAGCTATTTGAGTTTTGCCATTTTGTAAAATGCCTTTTTATATCTTTTGCTCATTTTTCTGTTGAATTATTTGCTTTTTCTTACTGCTTTTGAATTATTTATGTGTTCTGATTCTGTACCCTTTGATGTTTATATGTATTGCAAATATCTTCTCCCAGTTTTTGGCTTGCATTTTCATTTACCTTATGGTGGACAATAATTCCAATTTTATTTAGTAAAATTGATCAAACTTTTAAAAAATAATTGCAATGTTTGTGTCTTGAATAAGAAATCATTCCCTTCTGCAAAGTGACAAATTTCTCCTTCAAATTTTACTAAAGTCTTAAAAATTTTGGCTTTCCTATTTAAATTATGAATCCACCCAAAATAGATTTTTTTGCATGGCATAATCAATCGTCTTCTCACCAATTACTGAATAGGATTCTTACCCCTTCTGATGTACAATTCATCACTGTCATATTAAGGTGTTACACGTCAATGGATCTGTGTCTCTGCCTTCTGTTCAATTGCATTAGTCTATTGGTCTACCTCTATAAAAACACTACACATTTTAAATACTAGCTTTTTAAATATGTTTTGATATTTTCTAAGTCCCTCAAATATTCTACTTGAGGAGTATCTTAGTAAATTTTGGACCTTTGCTGTTTTCTATGCATTTTAGAGTCTAGTTATCAAGCTCCATGCTAATAGAATTTTAAATTTATATAAGTTCTATTTGACTATTTTTCAGATCACTCAGTCATATTTTATAGTATCTTTTTCCTAATTCATACTTAGAATTATTTTTTTATCTCTTTAAATATATTAAAAAAATTTATATATTTTTGGTTGATTCCCATATCTGAAGTATTTATAGATCTGATTTTTTGTTTCCACAGAGGCATCCTCAAATTCATTTTTTGTTTTACTATGCTTTGCACAGATGCAAGGTGGGACATAGATTTATCCTAGCATAAAGTGGGAGAAACAAGAACATTGTGCTGATTCTCTGCAACTTCTCAGCTCCTAGGCCAGATTTTCGCAGTGTGTTTCCTAGGTTTTTTGGATAGTTGTTTGTTCACATTTTAATGTGTCAATATAATTTCAAAATTACACATCATTAGATATTTTGTTTTCCTTTCTCTTCTTTACAGTGACACAGTACATAGCAGTGGTTAAGACCATCGGCTTTATTATTATACTAAGTTCAAATTGGGACTTTACCCATTACTAGCTCTATGAAGTAAAATTTACCTATCTGAACCTCAGTTTCTCCACATTATGTTAGTATAAAATTGGTTCAATGGTATATTGGACTGCTGGCAGTATTAAATGAATGAATACATGTAAACCTCCTACAATAGAGCCTAGTACAGAGTCACAGCTCAATCAATATTCATTATCATGAACTCTGTTGTTCTTCTTCTAAGCTCCAGCACTGAGTCTTTCACAGACCTGGTATCAATGAGGATGTGGATAGATTGCCAGGAGCTAAATGTCTGGCTGTGGACTCCTGGTGCATGTAATCCACTCTAGAAAATGAAGAAAAGATATGATGGGAGACAGGCTTGGTTCACACAGTACAGGCAAAGGTGAGCTACATTTAGCCAGCAAGATACATCTGTAGTATGAAGGCTGCCTCCAGGTGGGCAGTTCTGCCCATATAATGCAGCTTCTCTTTTGTGTTCCCAGGTCTGATATATGAGGACAGTGGAGACCATAGCAGGGAGAATCATTAGCTCCTCAGGAAAGTGCATACATTGTCATGGTAATTTGTATTGTGCTTTACCATTAGGATCAATCTCCAAAGAACAGATGAATGATCATAATTATCTTTTCTTTCCTTCCAGAGAAATAAATTTAATGGAAGCATTTCTGGTGATAGATCCACATTAAAATCTTTGGGAAATATGAACACAAAGATAAACAAACACTAGACTTGGGTTATTTTGTTGAGAAACTGAGTGTGTAGGATTTGGATGTAATGAATAAGTGCTCATTTTTTTTGCCTCTCCCTAAATTTAAACATTTTAGATGAAGTTAAACTTGAAAATGTAATTTTTTTAAAAAATCTTTCTTTGTTTTGAAGGGTAATTTTATAATCATTGCACATCTTTTGGTTCCCTAGGAGCTACCTGCCTTGCTACTACCCATTACCTGTGGTTTTGAAACTAAAGGTCCCCACAAAAACACAGAGGATTCCATAGCTCTCACTTTCTTTCAGCACTCAGCTCAACTGGTAATTTTCTTAAGGATTATCATATACTATTACTGCTAAAATATTCATTAACACATTGAATCAGACTTCTCAATATAAAATTATTATGAATATACTAATTAGTCAAGGTGAGACATTTAGCACATTAGATTACTTTTTCTTAGTTTTATTACTATTAATGACTCAGATTATTACATCTGAACAATTTTTAAAAATGTCTGCACTTTCTTAAGAATCTACCTAAATTTCTAATGTTAAGCTTCCTCTTCTGGTTCTTAATAACCATATATATGCAGCACAACTTGCAAATAGACTTGCAAAATAAGAATTTTCTACAGAAGTTTTGTTTGTGAAAACATCAATAGAGAAGGCTAATTTTATAGTTGTGAAGTGCCCAAATTATGTGTCAGGATCAACTTTTCACTTTCTCTCTCACTAATTTGACTGTTCAGATTCTGCTAAAGCATTCCTTGCCCCCTATACCCAATTAAAAGGAAAAGATCACTCTTCGCCAATGATATGATATTATACCTAGAAAACCCCATGGATTCATCCAAGAGACTCCTAGATTTGATAAATGAATTCAGTAATGTTTCAGGTTATAAAATCAATATACACAAATCAGAAGCATTCATATATGCCAAGAACCATCAAGTAGAAACTCAAATCAAAAACGCAATACCCTTCACTATAGCCCCCCCAAAATTAAATATCTAGGAATATACTTAACAAAAGATATGAAATATTTATACAAGGAGAACTATGAAACACTAAAAAAATAAATTGCAGATGATTTAAACACATGGAAAAATCTACCTTGTTCATGGATTGGTAGAATCAATATTGTTAAAATGTCAATATTACCTAAGGTGATCTACAGAATCAATGCAATCCCCATCAAAATACCACCATCATTCTTTACAGATCTAGAAAAAATAATTCTTAACTTTGTATGGAACCAGAAAAAACCACACATAGCCAAAGAAATCTTAAGTAAAAAGAACAAACTGGGAGGCATCAGTCTTCCTGACTTCAAGCTGTACTATAAAGCAATAATAGTTAAATCATCCTGGTACTGGCACAAGAACAGAAGCATCGATATCTGGAATAGATCTGAGATACCAGAGATGAAACCATCAGTATACGGTAACCTAATCTTTGATAAAGCAGACAAAAATATACAATGGGGAAAAGATTCTCTCTTCAATAAATGGTGCTGGGAAAACTGGTTAGCTACATGCAGAAGAGTGAATTAGGGTCCCCACCTCTCACCTCTCACAAAAATTCACTCAAGATGGGTAATAGACTTAAACCTAAGGCATGAAACCTTAAGAATCCTAGAAGAAGATGTTGGGAAAACCCTATCCGATATTGGTCTAGGCAAAGAATTTCTGAGGAAGACCCCCAAGGCAATCACTGCCGCATCAAAAATAAACAAATGGGATCTGATCAAATTAAAAAGTTTCTGCACAGCCAAGGAAACTATCATTAGAGCAAATAGACAACCCACAGAGTGGGAGAAAATATTTGCTCTCTACACTTCTGATAAAGGTCTAATAACAAGAATCTATCTAGAACTTAAAAGAATTAACAAGAAAAAGTCAAACAACCCCATTAAGAAATGGGCAATGGAAATGAACAGAAACTTATCCAAAGAAGACAGAATAATGGCCTGAAAACATAGGAAAAAAATGCTCAACATCTCTAATCATCAGAGAAATGCAAATCAAAACCACAA
>VBSM01000272.1:12612324-12664284 GCA_008086735.1 Cheirogaleus medius | reverse complement strand
GGGTGGGGGAGGGGTGGCAGGGGCAATATATGTATCCCTAACAATATTTGTACCACCATAATAAGAGGAAATAAAAGGAAAAAAAAGAAGAAAAAAAGAAAAAGGAAAAGATCATTTTGATTCCTTTCCCAGGACAAAAGCTTGATTTGCTCTTTACTCCTGAATCTGGGCTTAATTCCAAGGAACCTAGATATGGAGAGATAGCAATCTTTACCTCACTTTTCTTTTAAAAGCTATTGTTAGATTGGAAGAAAGAAAGAAATGACTTTTCAATAGATGATTTACTTAGACTCAATTCTTAAAACTACATTTATTAGCAACCCTAGGAAAACTTACTATTCATTTGAAGTATATTATTTTTATTATTAATAAATGATGACTGTATTGTTATTTATTAAGATAAATATTTGCATGATGGGTTAATTTTGAGATTGATGAAGGAGTTATTTGAGAAAACAGACTGGCAATAGGATATAGAAATATTAGGGTGACTTCATGATGCATATGGATTATAGGTGTATTACAAAAGATGTCTCTGGGGTGTTGCTTGCAGTTTTCATTTTATACCTAGACAGGAATTTTTATCAAGATTGATTCTGTTTATTCAGTATCAATTCATGGTCCTCACTCATTTTTCATATAGTCTACTCAGTTTACCTATACCAAGAGAATGTAATATTTTCACTAGAGACCCAAATGTGGTAACGTAGTCATATGTTTAAAATGTAGTTTAAACATGGACTGAAATCTTCAGTAAGAAATACATTTTATATCACAACAGTGCACCCACATGAGTGTGAACTTACCTACTGCAAATGAAATGAAATATCAGGAAACAATATACACTTTATAATTTAAAAATGTTCTACATATTTTTATTTTATTTTACTAAAAATACTAGTTGGTATAAACATCCATGTGCAGGTTTTTGTCTAGACAAGAGTTTTCAACTCCTTTGGGTGAATACCAAGGATAACTATTGCTGGATCATGTGGGAAAAGTATGTTTATTTTTATAAGAAACTACCAGACTGTCATCCAAAGTAGCTATGCTATTTTGCATTTCCACTAGCAATGAATGGGAGTTCCTATTGTTCTACATCCTTACAAGCATTTGATGTTGTCAATGTTCTGGATTTTGGCCATTCTAAGAGATGTATAAGAATATTTCACTGTTGTTTTAATTTGCATTTCCCTAATGATGTGTAATGTGGAGCATCTTTTTATACAATTATTTGCCACCTGTCTATTTTCTTTAGTGAAGTATGCTTTAAAGTTTTCGGTCCATATTAAAACTACTTTGTTAATTTTCTTACTGTTGAGTTTTAGAGTTCTTTGTACATTTTGGACAAAAGTCCTCTACCAGATGTGTCTTTTGCAAACATTTTCTTCCATTCCATGGCTTGTCTTTTCATTCTCTTGACAGTGTCCTTTGTAGAGCAGATATTTTTAATTTTAATAATGCCAGTGTATTATTTTTTTCTTCCATGGATTATGCCTTTGGTGTTATATCTAAAAGTCATTGCCAAATCCAAGGTCAATGAGATTTTCTCCTATGTTATCTTCTTGGAGTTTTACAGTTCTTAATTTTACATTTAAGTCTGTGATCCATTTTGAGTTAATTTTTGTGAAGTGCGTAAAGTCTGTGTCTGGATTCATTTTTTTTGTATGTGGATGTCTAGTTTTTCCAGCACTATTTGTTGAAAAGACTAATCTCTTCTCTATTGTATTGCCTTTGCTCCCTTTGTCAAAGATCAGTTGGCTATATTTATGTGGTTCTATTTCTAGGCTCTCTATTCTGTTTTATTTATCTGTTTATTTTTATCCAATACCACACTGTCTATCTTGATTATTGTATCTTTATAGTAGCTTTATTTATAGAAGCTTTATTCATACTTACCAAAATTATGAATAACTGAATTAAAATTGAAAGCAATCAAAGATGTTCTTCAGAAGGTAAATGGATAAATAAACTTTAGTACATCCAGACATTGAAATATTATTCTGCATAAAAAAGAAATGCACTAACAAGCCATGGAAAGACATAGAAAAAACTTAAAAGCATATTACTAAGTGAAAGAAGCCAATTTGAAAAAACTACATATTGTATGATTCCAATTATATGACATTCTTGAAAAGGCAAAACTATGGAGATGGTAAAAAGATTAGTGATTTCCAGGGTTTGAAGGGAGTGAAGGGTGAATAGATGGAGCACAGAGGATTTTTTAGTGTAGTGAAAATACTGTCTATAATACTATAATAGTGGATACATGTCATCATACATTTGTCCAAACCCATAGAATGTACAAAACCCAGAGTGAACCATAATGTAAACTATGGACTTAAGGGAAGAATGATGTGTCCATGTAGGTTCATCTCTTATAACAAATGTACCACTCCGGTGTGAGATGTTGATCATGGGAGAGGTTATGCATGTGTTGGGATGGGGAGCATAAGAAACATTTCTGTACCTTCCTCTCAATTTTACTGCAAACCTAAACTGCTCTAAAAATATAGTCTTTAAAAATAAAATGTTAGTTAAGATGCTAAATTAACGATCTCTACTTTGAAACATTTTCTTCTAAAAGATATCCACATAAGAAAAATATGTATTAAAGTACCAATTAGTTTCCCTCTTGTTTATTAATTACAACTTATATTGTTGACAATCAGAATATAAAATAACCAATGTTACCACACTAAGGTGATAAAACTCAACCCCAAACAAAGCAAGCTCTTATTTTCATTCCTGCCATGCTCTGTGAGATAGTAAAACCAGCCTAGTGACCCAGTACTTTCCCTCCAGTCTCCATATTTAAACTACCTTCCTATAGGTTGTTGTTGAGGTACCTGATGGATCCATCTTATAGTTGGAAAAAACATATTTACCTAACATTTGTAGTTTACTTATAGCTTTGTAAGGCTTGTGTGAAACGTTTCTGACAAGGCACATAAGGGAAAAAAGAAGTCTGCATAGGAAAAGTCATAAAGAAAAGGATAAACTCTTTGCATTTGTACCAGTTTTCATAGTTGTAATGAAGAAGAAAATATACATCCATCTCCTGTGTGTTTTTTGAAGAGAAGTTGTTGATGATTTGACTGTACAGGAGGGGCTATTCCCAGATACCTAGACTCAGTTATCGGCTGTTTCATGTAAGTTTTGCTGTTAGAGAAGATGAAACTGCCCCTGGAGACGGGAAGTGCTTCTCAGCTGTGACAGCTGGGTGAGAAGCTATCATCCAACTTCTCATTTCATAGTTCACCCAAGTACTCCTAGAGTTTAAGGGAGGGGCTTCTCTCTCATTTTTTTCTTTTTTGCTTTGACTTTTTCAGTCCCTCCTTCCCCCCCCCCCACAAAAAAGAGCTTAAGGTTAAGGTTACATTAGGCAGATTTTCATCTAAAATGGCCCTGGCACCATTTTTGATGAAACTTAAAGGAAAAGATTGGAAAAATGTACCCTTGATCAGCAGTGAGAAGGAGCATAAATGATGCCACATTGAGTCTTTAACTGTTTAGGTTCTCAATAATAACCAACATCATCTCTTCGGTAATTATATTGCAGATCAATTTGTGTGAAGAAATTCAATTATGAGACTGTGGAAATAAAAATAATAGCAACATTTAAGCTTCATTGAAATGTTTTCCCAATTAAATACATTATTTTACCAAGAAACAGAATATCCAGAATTTTTCTAGGATATTTATACACAGAGGGATTTTTCTGGGCTTTCTTGCAAAAGTACCATATAAAGGTTGACATAATTTATTTTGACTTTCTCATTCTATTCAGCTTGAGTGTAAGGAATGACAATATCATGCAATCTACGAAACACAGATAATTTTCTTTCCACTATAATGGAATTATTTTCTTGAGTTCCAGAATCTAAATTTATACATTTTCAGGAAAATAGAAGCTCTTTCAAAATTTCAATTGCATGAAGCTTTTCATAAAATGGAAAGCCCTTTTTTTTATAAATGAGAAAATAATTCAAACATAAAAAAATAATGAATCCCTTTTGAGACACTGCACATTTAATTTATTTTACTGGTTTAAATAAATAGTGTAAATCCCAGTAATTCTGCCTGAAATCTTCCATTATAAACTAATAGTGTAGAGCCCAGTCATTTTGCTTGGAAGCTTCCTTTATAGACTTCTGTTGCTGAATCTCCTGGCACTCTCTGTACTGTTTTGGGGCTCAATCTTGACATAGGAAATCTTTTTCTTTTTCTTGCCCTAGTCAAATCCTGCCCATTCTTGTAAATATCAATGTCCCAGAATGCTCCAGGAAGAAGTATGCATTCTCTCAATACACTATTTGTGGGAGGCTGAAATGATGTCCACGCTCCACTTCCAGATCCTATTTCCCAGTATGTGTGAATATGGTACTTATGGTGTAAAAGAGACTTTGCATATGTATTAAGTTATGGATCTTGAACTGAAGGGATTATCTTGGGTTATCTAGGTGGGTCCAATGTAATCAGGAGTCCTTATAAGAGGGAGGAAGGAAGATCAGAGTTACTGAGAAAGAAATTGTAAGGAACGAGGCAGAGGTCAGAGAGGAGAGAAGATGGAGGCAAGGGCCATGGGCCAAGAAATGCAGGTGGCCTCTACAAAGTGGAAAAGGCAAGGAAGGGAACAGATTTTCCCCTAGAGCCTCCAGAAGGAATGTAGTACTATTGACATATTCGTTTTAGCCCAGTGAAACTGACTTTGAACTCCTGACCACAAGAACTGTAAGATAAGGTTGTCTTGTTTTAAGCCTCTAAGTTATATGTGATTTGTTACAGCATCAATAGAAAATTAATGCATCATTATTCATCAATCTTTTTGGCTAAAAGCTTTCCCCTATAAGACTTATGACAACTGTTTATACATCCTTGAACTCCCAGTTTCTTGTCACAGTCATAGAAGTTGTTGACACCTGACTTTTGTACACCTCTTGCTCTCCCATCATCCCAAAAGTTCCTTACCTTTTGTTTCACACTGGATTTTTGTCTCCAAGAACTACTACTTTACTTCTCTCTTATCTTCCACCACTACGCACCCTGAAACCCATGGTTGATTAGCTGAATCTCTCTTAATTTCTTTGGATCCTTGTCCTTCTGCTGCAACTATCTTGTAAGTCCTCAGGCTAAAACTAATCTCGGTGTCTGCCTTTTCTGCTCTTATATATGATCTGTTGAGAATTGCTAGAATAAAATTCCTCAAATATATAGATGGCCCAATACATACTTTTCATTTGTAGCTGATGACCTTAACTTTCACCTTATAGATAAAATTCAGATGAACAAATGTGAATTATCTCCATTCAGGGGCTGCCTATAGGGCACATAGGGCTAAGGGAAAATAGTTTTGTCTGGGGTCCCTATTTGAAGAGAAAATTTGATTTTTTGAAAAAAGGTATTACAAAATTAATGGACCCATGTGAATTATAGTGATCATTTATGAAGATTTGGAATAGTAGGTAGAGAAGAGGCTTCTGTGTATTTTATTGTCTAATCAGTGCATGAGAAGATTATTCATAGTGTCCAGCACCAGCTCATCAGGTTCAGAAATTGTGGCTTCATGTTTTTTATTATCAGATAAGACATTTCTGCTTAATTCCATATCTCCTGCTGTTAGTAAATGGTAGCAGTACTATTATTAATCACAATGTCCATATTAAAACTGTAGAAGATCCCTGATATCACTTATCTAATGCTGGCTACATCATTACTCAGGGTACTACATCTTCTCTTGTGCCACCCATGAATATTAGCTTCCAATGACTCTCCTGAAGGTTGTAACTGTGCTTTGTTGAGGATGATCACAAATGCAAGTCTTATCATAATTAGTTTTCTGGTCATGTTGAATGTACTGTTCAGAATCTTTTAACAAAAATATAGGAAAAGACATATTCGAAACCTGTCTTTCCTTGAACTTTTTAGGCCATAATCAATGCATTCCAAAAATGTGATCTCTTCCAATGTTGACCACACCCAAGCCTTCCACACGTCACCACAAGCGGGGAGGATAAATGAATGACTCTTGGTTGATGCAAGAAGATCAGTTTATTTTACGCAAGGACTATCCATCTCTCTCTGAGTACAACTTAAGACCAGCTGATGGGAGCACAATGTTATCATGTCAATGTGAATCAAGAGAAGCATCAATTGGAAGCACCCTTTGATATTAAGGATCAATGGACATGAAATCCCTTAGAGGCGATAGGTGTAGCCATTTCCCAAGGATGCTTGAACATGGTACAGAGCCTGTAAAGAAGGTGGGTGACTTCTCTGAGTTCCATAAGTTGAAGGCACATAGGGTCAAGGATCTCTGCTGCCACTCCCACAGCCTTTGGTTGCTGAAGACTACAAGTGGAACTATAAGCAGATTATGAATGCATCAATGGTTTGAGCTTAACTGTCAATGGTGGAACAACACCATCAATAGCCAGACCCTTGAACTTGTCCTGTATCTGATGCAGTGTCACTAAAAATCACCATGCCAATGCTATTCTGGCAGCCAATTCTCACACAGCCCCATAAAAGAAAAATACTATGCCCTACCAGCAAAAGCAATATGCTCACTAGGCCACCCTTCTGAAAATGGGACTAACTGCAAGGCCTAGGAAAGCCCCATAGGCCACATAGGCATGATTTCCAAAGCTCTTAGGGGCATTTGATAGACCCCATGCAAGTAGCAGAGCATCAGAGATCATCTTGAAGGTGAGAAATAGGGCCCAAGGTCCACATTGTGTCAGATGGCACTGCCATCCCCAGTCCCAGGTATCCAAGGAGACTTAGACAGTTTTAAGGAAGCTATTTATGATAAGTAGGAATAGTGTGAAACTTGGTCCAGACCTGGGGTGCCTTGCTGATAGCACTGCTGTCTCTGGTCAATTCCAAGAATTAGTGAAGGACTTGGGAAATTTGAGAAATGCATGCTAAAACTTGGGATCCACAGGTGCCCGGGTTAGTACTTCCCACTTGCCTAAGTCTAAGGGTGATAATTCCTCCAATGCCCATTTCCTCCTCTCAGAATTACTTATAACTCTTTCCATTCTTATTACTACCCTATAAATATAACAAGGTGAGGTATCTATTTTCCCCTTCAAGATCAACAGCTCCATCTGTGTTCTCTATGTAATTTTCCCTCATCTACCTTGAAAATTCACTCCAATTATTCCCCTCTCTGCTATAATTTCTCCCATTCTCCTTCTGCTTTGCCTATAAACATGATCTAGTTCCCTCCCAGCCAACAGTCTTTTTTGTTGTTGTTTTGTTTTGAGACAGCATCTTACTCTGTCACCCAGGCTAGAGTGCAGTGGCATCATTATAGCTCACAGCAACCTCAAACTCCCGAGCTCAAGTGATACCCTTATCTCAGCCTCTCAAGTAGCTGGGACTACAGGCACACACCACCACACCTGACTAATTTTTCTACTTTTTGTAGAGACAGATCTCACTCTTGCTCAGGCTGAGCTGGTCTCGAACTAGTGACCTCAAGCGATCCTCTTGCCTCAGCCTCCAAGAGCTCTAGGATTACTGGCTTGAGCTCTCACGCTGGGAGCCAAAAGTCTTTTGTTGATTCTCTTGTTTCCTACTTTCTCTCTGTGAAAGAGACGTCCATACTCACAGATTTCCCCTTACCTTTCCATTTTTCCCTCAAGTTGCTGCAGTTTGGGTTTCCTCTACCCCAGCTACTCTGCCAAGTTATTAATGACCAATGTATCACTGAATCCAATTATTTTACTTCTTCCAACATTGCAATCGTGACCTTTGTTGTTACAATGTAAACTCTTGGTAGCAGTCTCCTTGAAACTCACTTCTCCTTTAACCTTTGTCACACTACTTCTTTGACTGCTCTTTTTTTGTTTCTTCAAGGAATTCTTTTCCACTAATCCTTTCAGCCTCTGCATTTGCTACATTTGCTACTTGTATTAGTTTTCTACTCCTGGCTAACAAATGACTGCACACTTAGCTGAAAACAACTCCTGTCTATTATTTCACAGTTTTGTAGGTCAAAAGTGCAAGTAGGGATGAGTTGGGTCCTCTCAGATTCTCACAACCTGAAATCTCAGAGTTGGCAGGGCTGTGTTCTTGTCTTGGAAGATCTAGGGAAGAACCCACCCAAGCTCCTTCAGGTTGCAGCAGAATTCAATTCCTGTGGTTGTAGGATGGAGGTCCTGTTCCCTTCCTGGCTGTGAGCTGAGGCCACCTTCAGCTCCCAGAGGCTGTCTGCATTCCTTAACATGTGGCCTCTTCTAGCTCAAAGCCAGCAACAGAGAACCTTCCTTCCATTGTATTCCTCTCAAACTTTAAATCTCTTTTATCAGGAAGAGTTCAGATGATCTTGAGATTACCCAATTATGTTATGTTCTATTTGGGTAATATTTCTATTTTACAATAGCATTATTTGCTGATGTGAACATTTGTTCCAAACTTGAAAAACCCAAATGTTCATCAATAGTAGATTAAATAAATTGCATGTTTTCATATTAATAGAATGGAATAATAAACATCAATGAAAGTGGTGTAATTATATAGCTACAGGAAGCAACACAGATGAATGTCAAACACAGCTTAGTGAAAGGAAACTTCCACACAAAAATATACTTATTGTATAATTCCTTTCACAAAAAGTTCAAAAATAGACAGAGGTAATCAATGGCGTTCAAGAAGTAAGAGGGGTAAGGATTGGGAGGGAGCAGAAGAGAGGCTTCTGGAGTGGCTGGTATGTTATATTCTTTAATCTGGGGGTGGCTACGTGGTTAACATTGGGATAATTCATTGAGCTGTTCTCCTGTGATTTATGCAGTTCTCTGTAGCTAGTTCGTTCTTCAAACAAGATTTTTAGAATTTTATACTGATTATATCATGCCCTTATTCCTTCTCTTTACCACCCTTGTCCTTCAAGACTTCCCACAATGTGGCCCTGCTTTTTGTACTTCTCTTTTTTATTCTTGTGCTCTAGCCATAATGGACAACATCTTTTCCTTGAATCCACACAGAATTTTTCCATTGCTCTGGTTTTGCTCATTTTGTTTTCCTTCTTCCTTCAAATACCCTCCAAACTGCCTCTATTTTTCAAATAATCCAAGTATCACTTCCCATTCAAAATTTCCCTGATTCTTCTATTTCAGTCTGATCTCTTCTTTCTCTGAAATTCTGTGACATTTTCTACTTTTCCTTTGATCATTATATTCCATTTTTAACAATAGCAATTTGAGTATTTGCTCTGTCCTATCATCCAGTCAAACCCTAATTAAGGAAGAAAGTGTGGAAAACTAGTGTATGAAATAAAAAATGTATGGATTTGGAATTTAAACTTATTTTTAATGGACATTTATTATGGAAATTTTCAAGCAAACAACAAAGGAGAGAGAATAGTATGATCAATCTCCATGTATCCATCACCAGCCACAACAATGATCATAATTCTGGGCCAATTTCATGTTGATCTCCTTATTCTCTGAGTGACCATAGGCAATTGAGATGGAAATTAAGCTATTGCCTGTAGGATGGATATAAAATATGTAGAAACAAGTGTACATTTAGACCTGGGCATGTTTATTTATTCAATAACATCTTTTTAGTTGCTTACATTAATTTCCACTTAACGTGTTATTAACTTCAATATTATTATGCTAATAGTTTGCTTTTGAAGTCTACTATTTTTCCTTATATATGAAAGCCCATACAGTTTAACCAGGTTTCATAATAGGATGAACAAATGACTTTGGGCTCTACTTTAAGATAATGTAATTTTCATCCTCCTTCTCTCTACCTCTCCCTTTCCTCATAACGTCACTCTTTCCTTCCCTCTGACATGTTTTCTGGGTGTAAATTTTTAGATCACTCAACTCTGAGAAACAGAACACCCAGGAAATTTCTGGATGTTAAAAGTAATGGGATTTCCTAACAATAAACTAAGTTTCCACTCCTGTCCTTTCAGATTATTTGTGTGTATGTGTGTGTGTGTGTGTGTGTGTGTATGTGCGCGCGTGTCTGTGTGTGTACTTATCTAGTGAACAGCAAATATATATTACAAAGTAAAAGAGAGACATGGGTTATTATGTACTAAGAAACTAATTTTAAAATGTCTATAAAAAGCTGATTTTGCTTTTTTAGTATTTTGCAAACCACTTCCAGCGAAGATAAGCAAATTAAAATCCACATTATTTAACACTGAGGAGTTCAGAACATACCAGAATGGAAGAGAACATTGTGTCATTGAGGGGTCTTTAAATGAATTTTTAACATGTTTTTAAACATAAACATTTTAGCAGTGAGAATGCACTATGCAAAATATAAATAAGACTTTTGATAAATTAAAAATTTCATCTCAATTTTCTATCTAGAAAATAAAAATAATTTTTTCTCTATAAATAAAAAATATATATCTAATAGACATCTCATCCTTTATTATACTAAAGAAATGCACTAAGAAGCATTGTTCTCACTTTTCTTACAGTAAGAGCTTTTCTATTAAGATGATAACAACAACCACACCCCCCCACAAACACAAACTATGTCACCAATACAGGTCAATAGCAAGTTACATAACAAGCTCCTCAGGGTAATAAATAGGTTTAATTTTAAGAGACTAGCTCCTTTTAGAATATTAGAATCAATCTTTTAGAATTTTTGTAGGGGGAGGGTAAAGGGAACAAAGTGATGAGTAAGTATGTACTAATTAATGTATTTTCATGGATTTGTACAATGCCCAGCAGAATAGTGATCTTCAGAAGTGTTAAATGACAGTACATGCAAGTTGGTTTAGACCCTAGGTCGGCACAGAAAGATACAGGGGTAACTATATTCCTTGCTAGCATTCCTGAGAGGCCTCATTTGTTAATATTCAGTTCACATAGATAAACCTGTCTTTTCAAAGGCTTTTCACACAACATATATATTTTTTCTTCAAATTATTTTCATTTTCTGCTGAACCTTGCTGAGGAAGTTGACATTTCACGCTACCAGCCAGTGACTCATTCACACATTTTGTTTTGTCCACGTTGGTTCAGTGACTTTGCCATTCCTACTAACACAGTTATTACTCTGGCTTGTGCTTACCTTGAACCATTAATGCCTGCCTGCTTCCATCTGCAGTATAGCAAAAACATTTGCCAAATCATTTTAACAGCCAAATTGCAGATGTAAAGATAGAACACAAATATTAAGGCAATATTTGTTTCAGAGCAGCAGAGAAATTTAATGTTATATTGTTGCTAGGCAAAGGCAAGATAAGGAGGTGAGAACTAGATAATGTGTGGTAAAGCATTTTTAAAGAGCATTTCTGAAAACATTAGATAAAATCATTTTGCATTTAGCACATCTTAGTTTCAGCTTATCATTTGTAATGTCCTGTTCCAATGTTTATTACTGAGGCTGCAAGTTAATTAAATGAAAATATAGCTCTTTGTGGTCTTTGGTGAAAAATAAAACTATCACTTTAAATGACATTTAAAAATCTTATATTTTAATATTATATTATAAGGCATATACATGCTTAACCTATAGATTCATATTTAATATATATTTTCTACTCTATTCATTTTATTATGAAGACAGCTTTTAATCCATTGTTTGTTCTAGACTCTTCAACAGTATAATTACTATTTAAATGAACTTTACATTTTTTGAATCAGGAATTCATGATTTATTTTGGTTGCCAGCCTCCCTTGTCTAATAAAGCAAGGACACTGTGTTTGCCTTCATTCTAAGTCTTACCCTTACCAGTATTCTTTATCTTTCCCAGTATTAGCAAATTTTTAAAATACATTATGTTAGTAGTAGCTCACTATGTAGAATACCCATCATAACCACTATACCTCCACACCTGCTTTATTTTATGGCTTCATTAAATATGACCAGTAGAGTCAATCTGTAGAATGAGCATTTTATTATAATAATGCTTATTATTTAGTAAGTATGTGCTATGTCTCTTCTCAAGTATTTATACCATTTTTACCAAAAATTATCATTAGCAGGCCCATAAATAAGTAATAATGGAAATACCTTTTATAAGACTTTAAAGAACATTTTTTTCAGAGCTTATGTCTTTCCAAAGAATAGCAAAATGCTGTCACTTCCAAAATAAAAAAATTCAATCATCTACCACATCTTTTCTGAAAAGAATTACTTATCCAAAAAATTTCTCATATATCTTGAGTTACATTAGTTCTACCATTGGGTGCCCATCCAGGAAGAACCACCACAGAGGTGGAGTCCTATTTAATACACAGTGCTTTTCATGGAACTCATTATCTAGAGGGAGTGACTATAATATATCTCCCCTTTATTTTCTATGTAATTCCAGCTCTGAGTACACAGTAGAAGCTCGGTACAATTGAACAAATAAACATAAATCTTATTATCTTCATGTTAGTTAATAAGGGAATGGTTAATTTATTATCATTTATCACTTTTAATCAATTTGACAGGAGATAATGGCCCATTCAGGGCCATTTTATTTCATCAGTGCAAAATACAGCATTTTATCAGTCCTCCATCCCCCTATATTTTTAACAACTTGACTTATTTCCAAGTAAAATAAGTTAACATAATATTATATATTAACATAACATTATAGTTAACTAGTATTAACTGCTATTCAACAATGCAGTTAAGTAGGGTACTATTTGATAAGACTATAATTAACAAGACAGATTCACTTAATGTTTTCTTCACTCCTTACCTTTTTTAAACAAAGGGAAATAAAAGTTTTAGCTGAAAGAAATTCCAGTTGTCTCACAATTCAAAGTTGAAGAGACACACCTTGTATGCAAATTAAGCATGGACAACCTGTTATGCAAAAGGTGAAATGAGAAAGTTCAACAACATATAAAGTAGCCTCAGATTATTCATAATACAATGGTATAAGAATAAAAATTAGGCCATTCAAAAGGTAATAAAATTAACCTGGAAATATTCCAGCCTGTCTGTAAAGAGCAAATGATGATAAGAAAGAAGAAAAATGGATGGAAAATTGCCCAGTGAAAGAGGAATATGCAATTGAGACTCAAATTGTGTTTCCACACATATTAACGTTGAGCTAGATTTGCATTCTCTAGTTAACCTTTATTGCATGTTATCATTTCTTCATTCTGAGTAATCAGTTTATATCGTTTTCAATATACTGGTTTATACTCTAATCCAAATAAAAAGTGCTGATCATTATTGCACCTTTCCCAAGAGTGTATTATCCATGTATTTCAGATATGGTATGTAAATTTTGCTTCTTGCTTCATAGGAGTTTTCTGGTAAAGTGAACGGCAAAGCATGAATTCAGCTCCAGATAGGGACCTACCTGTTCTAAATGTATTGTACCAAATCCATGAAGTTGTATTTTGTAATTCACTGCGCAAGAACTATGGTTTCAGCAATTAATGGAATATTTTTGCTAGTGGTTCTGGTTTACAGGACAAGCCCGTGAGAAGAAGGGTAAATGAATAAAAACTATTAATACCACCCTCGGAAGACAATGAAAGTTAATGAAAACAGTGTGGGTGGGCAAGGGGCACTTTACGTTTCTAAATGGTATTTCCAAATGTTGTATGGTACATTTTCCTTTTCAATATACCTAATATGAAGAATATTAAAGGCTAAAGAATATTAAACTTTGTTTAGCCTGGAACTTGCCAAATTTACCTGGCCACATAATGCTTTCTTTTCACTATATGCTTATTGATTTATCTAGGACCTTGTGTTCCAAACATATTTAGGGACAGGGTACACATTATTGTTTCTGGGAAGCAATGACAAAGAGAAGGACGGGCAGAATGGAAGTAGAGGAGAGCAGCGGGCTGGCTGATGATTGCTGCCACAGGCCATGGCATGAAACACAGCCCCTCACACTGTGAATAAGAACGATGGAACAGGGAGCTCCCGTCCAGGCAGAATAAGAAATAGCTAGCTGTTTCAGCTACATATTAATATCTTGACTCTTGTTTATGCCCTGGATGGAAAAATTTAATACCTGCCCAGAAGAGGTGTGGGAACAAAGAAATAGAAACATGCTACAGAAATTAGTCTTTTATCAGGTTTAGGAGGTGTACTTTATTACACTTATAACTGTATTAACTTTGATCCTTTATTAAAATGCCAAAAAACTTAGCACTAGGAGATCTGTCATTCAAACCACCTCCAAGCTAAGTAAGCATCTTACAATCATTTGCACGGTTGGGGGAGAGAACTTGTATGTGGAAAACAGAAGCTTCAGTATCAGGCTGATTTAAGATTCAAATTCTGGATCACAACATGCTATCTACATGATCTTGGGCAAGATACTTCATTTATTTAACATATTTCTCCCTTAAGTGTAAATAATGCTATTTATATTTAATGCTATACAATCTTTTGCCCATATTTTCTTGATGCCTTCAGCCAAAACAATAGAATGTTTCATGCAGGCATTATGCTGAATGCTGAATGTTTTACACACATTCTTTCACTTAAATCTCATAATAACCCTAATAAGGTAGGTATCATCATCTCTATTTTACAGAGGAGAAAACTGATCCACAGAGAAATGTTCCAAGGACACATGGCTATCAAATGGTGGAGGTGGAATATTAGTCTAATTCTGATTATATTCTTGAGCACTATACTATTCTGCCTAGATATGCAAATGCAGGAGAGTGATGATGAAATGTAAACTACCTGTATTTCCCCAGGCCTCTAATACTAGCATATTAACAGTTAAGCTGGATCCTTATAGCTCTAAGTCTCCACTAATTATTCTGGAACTCCAGTCCCTACCAAGGGGCTCTAAGTACTCTTATCTTTTTCCAGGTGTCCATGGTGATTGCTAGTTCTTCTCAGTCTCTATCTCTCAAAAGTAAGGAGAATGGATCCTCCCTGACTTACATAATGGAGCATGAAGCGTATTAAAAACTGAGTTTAGTGATGCAGATTATTTAACTTACCGATACTATTCTTTTCCTTCTCCTTGCACAAATAAACCAGATCTATAATAGATCTATAATTTCATATCTGCTGCCTTTCTGAACTCTACTATTTTAACAATAGAAACCCCTCTCTGATTCTTAAGTGTTTACTGTTGAATCCAGCTCACCATAGAAAACATCCTTTTGATGGTTTATCTCCTAAAGTCACTAAAATCTCATTTATTTTACCATTTTCTCTCTGAGTTCTACAGAAATATTTCCATATTTCTGAACCCCAATTGTGGATTAAACAAAGTTCAACAGTATCCCCACCTGGGGAAAGTTCTTTGTGTCCACTGCGAATCAAAATTTTCATATAGATATATGTAGAGGCATATGTAAAGTAACATGCTCCAACTAAATCTCAGTTCTTAACAAGCCAGGACTCTGATATACTAACATGCTAATAATTTGACAGTTGAATGCTGGAACTGGCTTATACTGGCTCAGGAATTTGTTAAATTTTCCAAAATTTTGCAAGCCAATTGGTTGTTAAACTGTTGACAGCTTGAAATCAGGCATGGTGGGAGTATATGTACTCTGAAAATAAGGAAACACTACATATCAGGGTTTTCCTCATGTACCCCATATCACTTCAAGAGGACCAGCTAAACATTCCCCAGCACACCACTGTTTCTCCATCTTATTTTGTTGAGCACTAACAGAAGTGGTGGGCTGCAAGTCACTCAAGGCTTTTAGTCAAGAGGGAAGTTGAAGTAGGACAAATAAGTAAGAACTCATCTCTTTGTAAATTCAGCTGAGGAATTTCCGAGGAGCTGCAATTCTTTTAGCTAGTCTAGTCTGTCTTCTGATTTTTGTCATTACAAAGTAAGAATGTAGGTGAATGTTTTCTGGTTCATTTAACATGTCAGTTGGCAAAAACAATTTGAAATTAAGAATACCATCTCATTTTTGCTACAATGATTTCAGTAGCTAAATCTTTAAAGGCTTGTTTCCTATGTAAAAATTAATAATTGTTATTAGAGAAATTAAGAATCCAAGATGTCTTATTTTAGTTTGAATATATTTTAGGTTTACAGCAGAGCTTCATAGCCCTAAATACATGTGAGAATCACCCGGGGAGCTTTGAGAGCTCTCTATTGCCAGGAGTCCCTACCCGGGTCAATTAATTTAGATTCTACAGGTAGGTTACTGGCTATTTTTTAATTAAATTCTCCAGGTGATTCTAATGGACACCCAGGATTGGAAGCCATTGTGTACAGGTTGGGACTTCAGAATCCTCCCACCTTATTGAAGGCAGTACGTAATGCCAGGCAGGACAAGGCCTTGAAGGGTTGACATTTCTTTAGAAAATGGAAATGAACACAGACCTCTAAGTAGTTTGAACTTGATTTTTCTTGCTTTTGAGTGTTTTTAATAATGTGCTCTTTATTGCCAGCACATTTTGAAGTTGTAGTAAAGGCATTCATCTAAAAATACTGTGGAGTGACTAGAAATTTTAGGGAATCCTTTGCAAACCAAATTTACTCATTGACTGCAGAAATAAATTCCACGTGAGGATGGGGCAGTATGTTTCTGACACTATGTCCTGGATATTTCTTCATCTCTGTGATATTCTTTCATTTAGAGATACTGCTGCACAGAGACTGAAATAGTCATGTCCAGATTTGCATTTTCCTTGTTGCAAAGTTTTTATTTGTAATTTTTCTTCTCTAGTTGTGTTGCAAGGGTAACTACACACCTGCTAGCAGGAAGTATAAAGCCGGCCCTGAGGAAGCCCTCTCTCAGCCCTAAGGAATGGAGGGAAAAACATGATGGTGTTCCCACCCAAACACATTTAAATTTTTTAAAAACCTCAAACTTTAAGAAAACTGTAAAATATCCAAAGAAGTTCTGATTTTTTTTCATGATGCATTAACCACCTTTAAAAAACAAATATAAAGCTCTTTCAAAAGTATTTTTGGTGCCCAATGATACACAGGCTGTCTATTAAGCTATTGAATAATTCAGCAATAGATTCAAAATGATGTTTCTGTTTTTGCTGACTTCTTTCCTCAGAGATTTGTTAACCATGAATTTCTAACTTTCAATATGATGCTCCAGTGATTGAGATTACAGTCCAAAGATGATAATTTATCACATAAAAAACGATGGATTTTGAAAGGAAAAGAGTGAAAAGTCAGAATAATATTAAAAGTCTGGTCCAGATGGCAAATTCTGAAATAAGAGGCAGCTTTGCCAGTTAATCATATTTATTTTAAAAGCCATAGAAATGTTTAAAATCATTTCTTTATGAAAGTATTCTATTTTTTTAAATCTTAATTACATTAAAATTATTTATTTAAAATCTTACCAATCAAGTTTCAAAAGTAGGTTGAACTTTTATATGATGGGCTTTCTCTAGAGTTGACCCTTGTTTCCATTTCATCCCTATATATGGGAGAAAATCACTTAGTTGGCAAAATAAATTCTCACAATAATAATTATGAAAGCAAATATATTTTAGTGTAATTATTGCATTCATTTCATACATACTAAAGGGGTGAAAGTCAATTTAACTTTATAGTTTCTAAAATTAAGGAGTTTCTATTAAGAAATTGGAAAGTCACATTAACACATTGACTGCCACACTAGAAAAAACATTTTTTGCCTTGGGGCCATGGTGTTTTATTATGAAAATAGGATAAAAACTTCGAAAACAAAATGATCCTTTCTAATTTAATGAAAAATTTGTAATTTTTTATTGTTTTCTGTGCGTGAGTTATATGCAGCTTTAAAAATAGTTCTCAGAGCTCCCAATGTGAGTTACATATGCTTCACAAGTCCCCAGGCTCAAAACTAGCATGAGTTAAATACAACTCACATGGCAGTTAATGTGTTAAAGTCAGTTCCACTGAAAAGGGTCAAGAGCAGTTTTCAGAAACATCATAAATGTTTTTCTATGTCTTATATAAAGCGATTTTCAAAATTCCTCATGAAGAATAAGAATAAACATAAGCAACAGGTAGTGAAAGTGACATGATAATATCACTAATATTTACAGATTTCTTTTGGTCTCTATTACTGAAATCATCTTGAATAAGAATAATTATGACTTTTCTCTTATAAAGTTAATTTAGGGAAGCTCACAATCATGTGACAATTATGTATCTAAGGATTCGTTCTTCTAGAGGAACAACCAATCTCACAGCCTAAATAATGATTAAGAAGACTTCAAAATGTTAGAAAATTGTGGTTCTGTTGTTTATAAGAGAGCGTGGGAACACACTTGTATGTTTGACTTACCTAAGAATATGTCCCGGCAATTTTTTTTTGAGACAGGATCTCACTCTGTTGCTGGGGTTAGAGTGCAATGGCCTCAATATAGCTCACAGCAATCTCCAGCTCCTGGGCTCAAGCAATCATTCTGCCTTAGCCTTTCCAGTAGCAGGGTGTACACCACCATGCCCAGCTATTTTTTCTATTTTTTGTAGAAATGAGATCTCTCTATGTTGCTCAGGCTGACGCTGAACTCCTGGCCTCAAGTGATCCTCCTGCTTCAGCCTCCTAAAGTGCTAGGATTACAGGTGTGAGCCACTGCACCCTGCCATGTCCCAGCAATTTTTTAAGTAAATGTTTTAATCAAAATATAACACATGGTGTGAAAACAAATCATGAATGTAGCTGGATGAAATTTTATGGAATGGACACACCTATGTAACTGCTACCCAGAATACAATATAGAACATTACCAGCATTCCAGAATTATCACTCATTGTCTCCCAGAGATAATTGCTATTCTGACTTCTATCACCAGAGATTTGATTTACCTGTTTGGGGACTTTACATAAATGAAATCATACTGCTTGTAGTTTGTGTTTACTTCTTTCGCTCAACATTTTGTCTGTGAGATGCAACCATGTTGATCCATGTAGTAGGTCTTTTTCTGGATACGATATAGTATTCTATTGGAGGAATAGACTACAGACTTATCTATCCTTTCTACCATTTATAGACATTTGGGGTTATTTACTGTTTTTTTGCTGTAATGACTGGTGTTGCTATGAATAATGGTGAACACAGCATTTGGTATATATGCATACTTTTGTTGTGTATCTGCCTAGAAGTGAAATCCTGAGCCATAAGATAACTATATGTTCAGCTTTTTAGATACTGACAAAATTTTTCTAAACCAGTTATATTAAATTATACTCCCACCAACAGTGTGTGTGAATTTCAGTAAGGAAGTCAGGGGTAAACTTGCATAAGGATGACCAGTCAACCATACGTTTTCCAAAGTAAATATAAAATAGTGGAGATAAGAATTAGGGCTGGAAACATTTACTGAGCAAACCCTATGTGCCAGATTAACTCCACTATATTAATAACTAGCTGGAATTAATCTTTTTCAGAAAACCCAGGTAAAATCCTCATTTAATTAGGGGACAGGTGAGTGGGGAAATTATTTTTGGACAAATGGACCAAACCATACCTTTCACATGGAAAGAAAAAAAACAAAGGTCTGCGAAGAGACCTTCCTCTATACTCAGAGAAACATAAAGTTCTCTTTCTACCTGCTTGTATTATACATTTCAGGAGAACAACACAAACTGTCTCTTTGTGTATACACTTAGCTCGTCATGTAATGAAGCTGTACGTTCCCTTTAAATATGAACTATGGATTCCTGAATACAAATCATAAAAATCCTACCAGATTAATACAGAATTTCAGATTTTTCCCAAAGAGCTTTTGTCTGATTTATTTTTATCAGCATGAAAACCTCCTGAGAATATGGTGAGCTCTGTTTCCTCACGAACACACCACAGCCTGGAGTCTGGCAGCATTTTCAACATCTACCACCCACAGAGCTTGATTTTAAGTTGTTTTTCTCAGTACAACAAGACCAGTGATTTCTAACAGCAGTCACATCCAAGTTTCTTCTGGAATTGTCAGCTATGTATCTAAGTGTTATAAGTTATTTTCCTGCTGGTTTTTTTTAAAGCATTTTATTTTGAAATAAATTTAGATTTACAGAAGAGTTATAAAAGTAATACAGAGATTTTTTTTTTTTTGGTATATTCTTCACCTAGCTGTTAAAATTTTACATTACCATGGTACATTTATTAAAATTAAGAAATTATCACTGGTATAATACTAGTAAATAAACTCTAGACATTGTTTGGTTTTCCCAGTTTTTCCACTAATGTCTTTTTATGTGTTCCAGGGCCAAATCTAGGATGCCATGTCGCATTAGTCATCATGTCTCTTTAGTCTCCAGTCTATGACAGTTTCTCAGTCTCTTTGTCTTTGATGATGCTGGCACATCTTTATTTTAAACCTCTTTCCAAATGTACCTTTTTTATACATGCAAGATTAACCATTAGCTAAAATACCTTCTTTATATATATATATTTTTAAGTAATCTCCACTAGTTTTTCTATATTTAAAACAATCTTGAAAGAGAGAAGTAAAATAAATATTTATTGAATGAAGAAATATAAGAACTACCAAGCAGGACCTCATCTCTTATTATAATTGCCTTTTAACTAGCTTTCCTGCTTATAGTATTACTATAATTCAATCCAAAGGATTTACCTCAGTCATTCTTAAACATTCAGAATAATCTTTCTAACGTGTAAATTAATGATAATTGTTTTGAAGTTTCTGTAATTGTTTGCGTAAAGTCCAGATTCTTTGGCATGCCACAGAAGTGTGATCTGAGTCCCACCTGTCTCTCAGGAAGCATCTCCAGCTGTTCCTGACGCTATGTCAGGTCCTCTGTGGTAGGCAGTCATACGCCTGCTGCCTTTGCTAGAAGTCATATGAGTAAGCCTGGAGATGTCTGCAGCCCTGGCCCCTGTTGGCATCTTTGTGAGAGGCCCTGAGCCAGAGGCTAAACCATGCCCAAATTTCTAACTCATAGAAATGGTGAGTTAAGTACTGCTTATTTTAAGCTACTGAGTTTGGGGGTCATTTTAATAGGTAATATATGTGCTATTTAGCTGGACTAACTACTCAAAACATCCCAAATCTGCCATAATTTCTCATATCTTGGTGCCCAGGGTGAGACAGTTATTTTGTGATTTAATCAATATTCTCTAAGCGCCTACCAAATACCAGATTATGTGCTAGGAGCTGGGACCAAGGACACTAAAATGTTATTTAAAGAACCCACAACTAGGTAGAAAACACAATGATGTTAGTTACTAGTAATAATGTAATAAGTGCAATACTGGAGGAATAAATATATTTATGGGGAATTTAGAGAAAAATGTGATTACATTTAACCTGAGAAGCAAAAGGGTACCAAGAAATCTTTGAGCTAGATTTTGAAGGTTAGTAGAGTTTCATCATGTAGGATGATTAGTAAACTTTAAGGTCTTATTTGGAAGCATAGATTTGACATCAGTAGGCACATGAAGACTTGGGTGTGGGAAAAGCACAAGAAAAAGCACAGATGGGACTATGCACTGGGTAGGTAAGAGGCCCTAGCCCAGTGGGAATGCAGCTTTGTTCCAGAGAGCACTATGAGAGAAGTAATCGGGTGGCAAAAGTGAGCCCAGTTGAGAAGATACAAGCTCTGACCCATGAAGAAGACGCCAGTTTGGTATTGGCCTAAGTGGTCTGTTCCATGGATCTCAGAGAGGGAATTTATATAGCATGCCTCACTAGTCTGTTATCCCTAGCCAACGTGCATATTCTGGAGGATACATGTCACTATAACCTGCCTATGAATTCTCCTATTAATACAGGATCATAAGTCCCCAAATGTTTCTCAGAATATTTCAGGGAATTGCAAAGGATGTTCTACCTCAATTCACAAATGAGTATAATCAGTTGCCATGTGGCATCATGTTTGGATCTAGTTCTCTTTTTCTGTGCTACCCACTCCTTCCTTAGAGTGGGACTGTCACTCATTCCTGCTGGTCCCTGCCAAGCCTGCTGTGCACCACGCCTCCCACTGAGCATCAAGAAGGTCTGTGCTGGGTGGGCTATCCCCATTGCCTCTGCCAGGTGGAGCTCAAGGTACTCAAGCTTCACAGTGTTCTATTGGAAATTCAGGGGGAGAGTCTGTGGCCATCTTTGTTAATATAACCATTATAGTCATGTTTCCTGTCTCACAGATATGTGCAGCCTGATTTTGGATCAAAAGAAAAAAAGTTATTTCAGTTTTTACATATAGCTTCACACCCTATTAACACCCCATACTTCTCAGGGCTTAATCATGAATCCAGCCAGGGGTAAGTAGAACAAGGGAAGAAGCTGGATCTGAAGATAAATCTTAGTAGTAAACATGATGCTCTGTTCAGATTTTCCTTCTCCTCACTAAGACTAAAGTATTCCACTAAGTGTGTTGTGCCTGATCCTTTCCTTACTCAGGGACTCCTCTTGTGTGTAGACTTCTGGTGGGTTGATCAAATATTCTCAGGTATCCCTAGCCTCCTTTTGGTTGAGAACAGTTTGGTACTAAGCCAAGACCTCAGCTACATTATGCTCATGTCTGAACAAGGGATGCCAAACCGGGAGAAAGTTGTGAAGCCCAGGTAGGGACAGGGCCACAGAATGCGAAAGGGAAACTCATTGAATTCTGGATGGATTCTGTAGTCATGGGCCTGTCACCTTTGCTAGGCATCATTTTACTCACATTTTGCATGTGCTTGTATGGATATAACCATTTAAAAGCGAGGGCTAAGCAAAGGACTAAAATTGTTAACATTTATTTTTTAAAATTTTATACAAGAATCTGACAGAGGTGTGTAGTATGTTTGGACTATAGCAAGCAGAAAGATCACGTGGAAATTATTGAAATAATGAAGGCATGGAGTGATGAGCATGTTTCCTGATTTTCTTGCCTGTCAGGAAACTGAGAGTTAAGTTTTGTGCTGACTTGTAGTAGCTGTCATTTATCTAGATTTAGAATATGATTACCTTTTATCTTCATTTTCCAAATCACATACTTGCTTCCTTTATCTTATTGGTCTTTAGATTTTATTTTACTTGGTATTCCATATAAGCTAGCATGTATTACATTTTAGAAGTAGATTATAAGTAATAAAAATGCATGAATAAAAAAAGGTTTATTGGTGGCAATGGGAGGACTAAAGATGAATGATATTTATTTGACATGAAGCTTTTCTGAAAAGATAAGGATTTTACAAAGTACTGGGTTAAGAGGTATCACTTAGTTGATGTGTGGTGGTGGTATGATTGGGAAACAGAGACAAGGTTATGATGACACAGTAAGTTTTAAATTTCAAATGACAAGAAGCTGAGGGCTATGGTTCAAAAATTGTCGTTGAACGCTAAGAATGTGCTGTGTCTTCACACCTACATTAAAGATCAGTGATCAAAATTGGATAATGGCTTAAGTAATACAGGACTTAGTAAGGCTCTACTCCCTTGCAGGCAGGGCAGATGGAGGAGTACGAAGGGTGGTGTGATCAGAGTGCCCAAGCAATTCACACGGAGTGCATGTCCCCATCCTGATCACAGAGCGGTAACTCCAGGGGGAACATAGTGATGTGTGAAGTGTTAGAATTTTCTCATTAGTGAGTGCTTTAGTGCTTCAGAGCTTAAAAAGAAAACAGAACATAATGAAAGATTAGCACACAGAGAAAGGTATAATTACCGAGTTCTGGAGTATATAGCACAAGGTATTGTAAACCTGAATGCCTATAGGGTCCAGGCAGATCATCTAAATGAGTGAAGTGGGCAAGGTGTAACACAAAGAGGGGTGGCAGGGAACATTTCAAACTGAAGAGCATTTGCTCCTTAAAGAGGGCAGCTTCTGATCAACTCCAACTCATCATTGCATATGGGAACATGAACCCCATACTCCCAGGTATTCTGATGGCTCAAGAGAAGTCAGAAAAATGGACATCTACTACTAAAATAGAATTTTCTAAATGTTGGCTTAATTTTGTAATGTAGTGTTTAGACCAAAACAAAGCAAATTATTTCTGTGACTGCATTAAACTTGAGGCTTTTCATTTGTGGTCTCTGGAAGGGGATCGTATGAGTTTTATCTCTAGGGATATGGAACACATACTGCTACTTATACAGAAGAGACTGGCTGGGAAAATTGAAGGGGAAAAGATAGCACTTGCCTGGGAAATGGGCTAAGGCATAGCCAGGTTCGGAAGTAAAAATTCTGTCTCTGGTGGGTGGGTTCAAGAGAGTGACGTAGGGGCTCTCCTCTGGCTTAGATCTGTTTACTATATGTGAATGCAGCACTTCTAATAAAAATATTTCAGCAGAGGCCAGTTCTCAGTCTATCAAGAGCTAAGGATATGATTAGGGATGAGAGCAAAGATTCTAGATTTTCTAACAAGACATAAATTAGCATTTTGGTACAAACTCTCCCTCCTAAATTGTGGCTGCCACAGCCTTATTATGTGACAATTAATATACAAAATCTGGGGGAATAATGTTCAGTCAAATCCTATCTGTTTAACATCTATATGAGAAAGAGACAATCTATAAAAATTTCTAAATTTCTGAAAGTTTAGATTATGGGCTATGAAGTCAGGTTTGGGGTTTCAGTCAATTCTTTAATGATTAGAATAACAACAAAAATATTATGTGGTCACTAAGTACTAGAAAGTATTAATATAGTAAATTCTCTACATGTAACACCTTGATTATTCCTCATACAACTCCTGAAGCAGGTATTATTATTATTCCCCATTTGATACTCCAAGAAACTCAGGCTTTCACAGGTGAAGTAGCTTGCTCAAGGTCATACAACTGGTGAGTGGTGCTGTCACATACAGAAACCAGACCGGTCTGACTCCAGAGTGTGTGCTCTACTATGCAAACTTTCTCCATTGGTTTAGCCATGACAAGATTCAAACTTTCCCGAAGTAAATGTGAGTGGTGAAAATAAAGTGTGATGATACATGTGACAATATTTTATAAGCTGTAAGATAGTTTTTGGTTTAGTTGGTATTTACCAGGCACCTATGAGGTCCAAGGGAAGCTGTTAGGTGATTTCACTCTCTATGGCTATGACTATAGTTTTTTTACAATTACTTCTCATGTGAAATTCTACCTGCTAATTGGTTCCTACTGCCTTCATTCAAAAGAAAAGATCCTTTGTCCTATGCTTTTGTTCTAGTCACTGTTTACATCTTTATGTGCCCACTTTAACCTAATTATATGGTCTCCCTCTGAGACCAGCTGGGGATGAAGATGAGAAGAGACACAGCCCACTGGAAGCTTCTCTTCATTGAATAGTTATTTTGCCGCTGCTCTGTGAGCCTAGTAATGGAGAACTTTCCTTCCCAACATGAACATTTTTCCTACTGGATTTCAAAGTGAAAAAATCATGACCCACTGCTGAGAGTATATCCAGAAACACTCAGTTAGTTAAAACCACAGGAAGAACTATTGCAGAATGTGAAAACTTTGTCCTAACACAATTTCATCTGAAATTTTATATGCTTTGACTCCCTAGGGGAGAAAAAGAAAGGAAACAGAAACAAATCAGAATAGGAATGGATATGAGAAGGACTCTGGCCAAGCAGTAGGTTGCCATACAGAAACACAGAGAACGGCTTTCACCAAGCAAACGCCTGTCATAGGACCAGGAAGCGTGAAGCTAGACCTGAAGGCAAGCACCACACATCATGAAAAATTGAATTAATGTGAGAGGGAGTAAAGTAGGACATACATTCTTTTCTCTTCCTAAATGGCTTGATAACTACATTAGGCTGACAAAGAAAATTGCTTCTTAGTATTGGTCAGTATGGTAATAGCAGGTCGCTAGAAAAAAAATACCCCCCATTTTCTTTCTCATATTTTTAGGAAGCCAAATAGACACCAGGAAAAGAAAAAGAAAAAGACAAAAAACAAAACAAACAAAAAGAAAAAAGGAAAAAAACATCCTGTTGCTACAAAGAGCTATTTCTTTTGAGTCTGATTTTGTGCTAGATTATTAAATACTATAGACATCACTTTAAAGATTTATACTTGATTGGTGAAAATAGTTCAATACAACAGACCCAGGCATGACTGGTCCTTGAATAGATCTCATAATTAATGAAATGCATGCAGTAATATTTTAAATTATTTAAATATGGTGACTATTTCTTTATTGCATCACTTAGTATCAATTAGCCACATCTTTAAAGGACCATTTTGAATGTAAAATATACAGACTTAAATGTGATATTCCTTTCTGCAATGCTTATCACAGCAGGAAGGCACAGTGTTAGGGGCTATAATTTAGATCATGTCAGTTATTTACAATCCTTGAGTGTCTTCCCACTGAACTTAGAGTGAAATCCAAACCCTCAAGATGATACCCCAGGCCTGTGTGGTCTGCCTGCCCTTCCGCTCCAACTTCATCTGTACCCCATTCCCTACTGCTTGCTGCTTTCTAGCCACCCCGCCTTCTTCCAGTGCCTCAAACATTCCAAGCTTTTTGCCACTTTAGGTCCTTTCTACTACTTGCTGATTCTTCTGGCCAGAATACTAGCTTCTTGTCTGTTTTTTTAATGGGTCTTTAAATCTTAATGTCATATCCTCAGAAAGATCTTCCCTAATTTTTCTTTTTAAAATAGCCACCCATCACCCACCCTAACATCATTGTCACAACATCCTTTTATTTTCTTCATAGAACATGATATAGTTTGTTATTTTCTTGTTTACTTGTTTGTTTGTTTTTCCCAGCTATACTGTAGGCTCCACAAAGGCAGGGACCTGATAATTTCTGTTTTATCAAACCCTAGAATGGAGTCTACACACTAGACATATACTCATTTGCTGAATGAATGAATAACTGAATAAATGAGGGCAGTGGAAACTAACGTTTATAAAATCCCACTTTTATGTCATGCATTGTGCTAAGTGTTATTATCTGCTTACATAATTCCTGTGAATTAAGTATTATTTTCCTTATCTTGCTGATGAGAAAAATTGGAAATTAGGTCTTGTAATGCTGTGTAAGCCCTTAAGGAGCTCCCAGTCTGATTATATCATTAGATGATGAGCTCATTATATAATAAATCCAGATTTTGTGTTTTTCCACAACAGCATGTAGAAATCTCATATAGCAGGCTTAAATTAAGTGGTTGGATTTAGCTCTGCTCTTCACGCCTCCAGTAAATTATGCATGCCTTTGTGGGTCTGAATATGTCTTTATGAAATAAACATATTTTGGAGAGCAGACACTGCCTCACTTGTCTCCATAAAAGTGAAATGCCCATTATATCAAATTTGTGATCTTTTGATTATGATTCTTTACATTCATGTAGTTCTTTTGCAGAGAATTTTCAGACACATGAGCTCCTTACATTTCCTTTCACGTCTCCGGTAGGCAGGGAGGGCAAGTGTTATTTGTCCTTATCTTCCTGCCACAGATGAAGCTGCTGAAGCTCTGTGACATTAAGTGGCTTGTCCAAGGTCACACAGCTGGTAAGCGGTGGAGAGGCCCCTTGGCTCTGCTGTTCTGTTCCCGGAACATGATTCTGTTGTTCCCAAAGCTCTGAAATATCTCTTTTTCTGTTTCTCCTACCCATCTTTCCCACCCCAACCATCTTTTTCCAATCTTTGAGCATTTCCTGAAAACCAGCACTATGACATTGTGAGAGCTTTAGATGGAGGTGAGAATGAAGGGGTTCTTGGTATAGAAAACAGATAAGCAAACAAAGATTTCTAGGATACCTCCCGTCTCTCCCCAGTCCCTCCTCTTCCCCCAGAGAAACACAGAGGGAGGGTATCTCCAAGGGTCCTGAACTTCAGAGTACTACTCCATGACGATATTTAATAGGTGACGGTGAGGAGATATTCTTTTTCGGATCATTGGACCAGATATGCTAATGAAGCATGTCCCAAAATGTCTCTCAAATAGTTCCCTTCCCTTCCATTTTCACTAGGGTACTTCTCTAGTTTCTTACATCATCATCCATCTCTATTATTTTCTAATATTCTAACTTGTCTCCTTTCCTCCAGCCTAGCTACCATCCATTCTACTCTCTGCTGCAAATAGGGCTTCCATTCTAGAGCACAGATCTCATAATATTACTCTTCTCACAAGTAATCAATAATTCCCCTTTGCTGAAAGCCTAAGTCCAAGCTCTTTGATGTTACCCAGAGCCTTTGACAATTGAGTTCCTTGCTGCTCTAGCCTTCCCTCCTGTTGTATGCCATACTGTGGTCTAGAAAACTTCTGGCTATTGACTGCATCATATACAATCTCATATCCTGTGCCTTTTTGTGGTGTTCCTGTCTTCTGGAGTGCCCTCTCCTTGCTTCTCAATAACGTTCAACTCAAAAATAACTTTTTACTTAAAGCTGTCCTGGACTCTCTTCTATTATTCTACTCCCTGAAGAAGCTATTTTTATTCCAGACTTGTTCCCATGGCAGTTTGCTGAGATATCTATTAGGACTATAGTGATGATATTTTGTTTTTAATATTACAACAACATAGTTTGGCAACTGCAGTCCCCAACATTTTTGGCACTTGGGACCAGTTTCATGGAAGACAATATTTCTATGGATGGGGGTGGAGGGGTGGTGGGTGGTTTGGGGATGATTCAAGCACATTACATTTATTGTGCAGTCAAATCTCTCTGCTAATGATAATCTGTATTTGCAACTGCTCCCAGCACTAGCATCACCTCCTCAGCTCCACCTCACATCATCAGGCATTAGATTCTTATAAGGAGCACACAACCTAGATCCCTCACATGTACAGTTTACTGCAGGGTTTGCACTCCTGTGAGAATTTAATACCGCTGCTGATCTGACAGGAGGTGGAGCTTATTTGGTAATGCAAGTGATGGGGAGCGGCTGTGAATACAGATGAAGCTTCGCCTGCTCACCTGCCACTCACCTCCTGCTGTGTGGCCCAGATCCTAACAGGCCACAGAGTAAGTAAGTAAGGCCACTTACTCTGTGGCCTGTTAGGATCTGTGGTCTGTGGCCCTGAGGTTAGGGACCACAGGCTTAAGTAATAATGATAGGTACTTTTTATCACATCCCATTCAGTGTCCTCACTTCATAGACCACGGTCTCATTGAGAGCAGGGACACTACCTTATTATTCTTTGTGACTTTGGAACCTAGTATAGCACCTGGCACATAATAGTAAGCTATCAAAGTTTGTTGGATGCTAGGCATTCTTGTAGGTACCTTAAATATACTCTCTCATTTTTACTGCAGTCCTCTGAGGTAGCTATGATGTGGCCATTTTACAGATAAGAAAACTGAGGTTAAAAGAATTTTTTTTCACAGAGGTAGTATTTGAACTGCTGTGTCAGCCTGACTCCTAAATTGTATTCGTTTCTATTATATGAGAGATACCCTTATATAAATTGATCAAATATATAATATTATCCCCTCTTTTATATGCAGAAAATATTATCCTACCTTGCATCCTATGAAAGCTATTAAAGGTAGGTGGAAATTAATTTAGTACTTTATTTATTTATTTTATTTTTATTTTTTATTTTATTTTTATGAGACAGTCTTGCTCTGTTGCCCTGAGCAGAGTGCTATGGCATCAGCCTAACTCACAGCAACCTCCAAGCAATCCTCCTGCCTCAGCCTCCCAAGTAGTTGGGACTACAGGCATGTGCCACAATGCCTGGCTAATTTTTCTATTTTTAGTAGAGACAGGGTCTCATTCTTGCTCAGGCTGATCTCGAATTCTGAGTTCAAGTCATCCTCCTGCCTCAGATTTCCAGAGTGCTAGGATTACAGGCGTGAGCCACTGTGCCTGGCCTAATTTAGCATTTTAATAAAATGAGCATGAAAGCGAGGAAAAGGAGATTAGAGGAAAGGAGTTTTTTTTTTTTTTTGGAGGGACAGAGATTAGTGGACAGAGACTATAAAGGACATATTAGCAGAGAACTGTGTGGGGAAGTAAGCTAAGTCCATGAATCACTGAGGTTGCTTTCTATCACTTCATGAACACTTAACTCAAGGAAGACACACTGGCTGAAAATGAAAAATATTGCAGTTAACAAAGGTGTAAAGTATTTCACAAGTGCTTTAACATGTAACCTTTCAGACAGAGTCCTAATCTTGGTGATAAGGCTGGCAGAGATGGTAACTTCCCAGGTTTCTTGACCTGCTGCCTATGGTTTTTATTAATTCTCTACAACCTCCAAAGCATACAGGATTCATAAATTCAACATACAAAAATAAATCTTACACAAAATTACAGCATTTCCCACTGAACATCTGGAGTGATTTTATTTGGCAATAGGAAGTGCAAGAAAAATCAGATGAGACCTTGGACGAGAGGTCATAAAAAACCCTCATAAATTCTCTTACATGGTGGCATTATTGCAAGATACTAGTAGGTTAGATTGGGGGTTTTTCAGAATTTTCAATATTTTAAAAGGAACAATACATTTCCTTTTTTTGAGAAGGACATTTCTGACCAAGGAAGCTGTGGTGACACACTTTTCCGGAGATGAGAGAATGTACACACACACATTCACCAATCACTCTAGAAAAATGAATGAGATGCCGGGGCAAATTCTGTGCTCTAAACTCAAATATGGTTGTAAAGGGAATGGAAAAATCCTTGTGTCTTTAAAGGAAACAAATTAGTCGCAGGCAGCCTCAGACAAGTTGAAGAAACATCTGGATTGACCGATAATAGACTGACTTCCTGAGATGTGGGCTTAACTATGGTGACTTCAGACAGGAAGCCTAAGTTTCTTATCATAACATAGAAAAAAACACATGAAATTACAATGTAAAGCTGTTTAACTGCATATGGAATTGTAGTTCTCTAATAAACAGTATATTTTATAAAGTTATAGAGGTTTAAAATTATCTTCAAAAAGACCTAAAAGCTACCAACCATTTTAATCTACTTCTCTCCTTCATGAGACATATTTAAAGAAAAATATAGGTACTTATGTCTATATAGTCCAAATATTATACTCTCTTTGAATTACTGTATCCTAGAGGCAATTTTAATAGAAATGACATTTCATTGCTCCAAATCAGAATTTCGATATGAGAAATGTTTTGACTATGATAAAGTTAAAAGCACTAAGAAGGAGAAAAATCAGTAACCAGGAAAGAAATTAACCATGTTTTTCCAGTGATATGGCTGTTGGCCTTTGTAAGACCTTAAGGCAGGTCTACAAAGATAATCCTGGGAGTTATTAAATATCTGTAGAATATTTTTAGATTGTACATATATGTATGCACATATGTATATACATGAAAATTATTCAGGGAATTCTCCCAGAAGATAAGGAAAACCCTTTAGCACCCTATTTTGTCCATCTTGTTTCATTTATTGCCAGTGAATTGCAGGGCCCCATTTAAATAGCACCCCATTTACTCAGGAGCAAGGATGTTTCTTCTTTGCTTAAATGAATGTATATTTTTAAGAGCCTACACTTGAATATTCTTTGGGGCTTCATGTTGGCCATTTCTATATACATGACATTGTAAAGCAGCTTAACTTTCATGTTGAAAGAATAAGAGTTACTCTTTATGTCCTCTTGTGAGGCAGAGATGCATAGGTCCTGGCCTCTTATCTCAAGTTCCATATAATTAGGAAAATCACAATTCATTATGAATAGCTGTTAATCAGGAAGGGTGCTTTTCCTTGGATGCAAAGAGAGTGCAATTTACATTTATTTGTGACTGTGGATACATGTTTTTGAGTCTAATACAAAGTTCATACATTATTTTACCAGCCACATTTTTTTTTACATTTTTTAAAAGAAAAAAACGAAAACTTCAGTTTTCAATCACATGTAGCTGTTCCACATTTGTTCTACACCTTTTCTCCCACTTGCACTTTATGTCAGCTAAGCAAACTCCCCCATCTTTCCCTTACATGCTTTTCTTTCTGGTGTATGTATCTTTGCCTACACTGCTACATTTCTCTAGAATATGCTTTCTCATTTCTCCACCTCTCCAAGTCCCTCCCATCTTTTTAGGACTGACCTGCTCAAATGCAGCCTCCTGTTGGAAGATGTACCAATCACCTTTGCAGTAATTAATTTCTCTTCCTCTATTGATCCTCTATTATTTTACTTCGAATATTTAATTCAGAAAACATTTATTGTGAGACTCTCCTTTGCAAGGCACGCTTCTATGTCCTTTGGAGGTTGGGAAGGTAAGTGAACAATATATCCTCCAAAATTGGAAGAGAAAATAAGGCCTGGACAACATAACCATAATATAATGCAGACTCATATTTAATATCTGTATTCCACTTTATTGGAATCAAGTGATGTGACATTTACAGACTCGCATACACATACATATGTAGCACATATCGGGTCTACCTAACAGTGGGCCTGGAGTGATGAGGTGCAAATTTAATGGCATTGCATAGATTTCATGGCATCCATGATTTCTCCCAGTAAGGGAGTCATTTATCTTTTTAGATCTCAAATGGTTTTATGGCTCAAAAAGGAATTTAAAAAATCATGACATGTCCTTTATTACAACAAAAGTAACAAATGTTTATTGTAAAATGACTTAAGTAGTGCAGAAGCGTATAATTTAAAGATGGAAGTTATTTTATTCCCACTTCTATTCTTCAGTGCTAACCATGTAAACAGTTTGTGTATCTCTTTGAGCTTTCTCTATTCACTGTGTGTATGTGCACACATAAAACAAAGTATATTGTGTGCATGTGAAAACACACAAAAATTGGTATATGCACACATACACACAGGTGTCTTTCAGAGTGACAGAGTTGGGATTTGCATGTAGGCAATCTGGCCCTAAGTCCATGCTCTCAAGCACTACATTCTTATGCTACTGCCTGTATGTTTGTCTTTAAATATACTGTTAGAGTTTAGATAGTTTTCATTCACAAATTTGGTTCCATCATTCTAGAAATCTTTTGTCCTTTCAATAAAATCCTGAGGTGCTTTATCCAAAACACAAACTATTTGTCTTCTGGAAAAATTCACCTTTTATTTTCCCTTGTTATATCTTATCATTTGTAAAAAACTATCTGTTCTCAAAGAGAAAGAGATAATTAAGTACAGCCTCTGCTTTTTCCCCATGTTCCCTCTCCAAATGTGCATGGGCTCATGCACACGTGTATGTGCACCTATACATGTGCATACTTTCCCCCCAACACCCCTCCCTGCCACCTGAATCTCACAGTCCTAATGCTGGAAACTCAGGCAGTATCCATATACTCCCCCTTGAGTTCTTTTTCTGCTCTAACTCTAGAAATTGGGAGCCAAGAGAGATTAGCTTGGTTTCCCTCAGAATTCTTTATGTGCAGGAACACACCATGTGCAACTTCCTTCCCCTTTAGAGGGGGCAAAAGGTAGCAGAGACTGGCAGAGGGGGCTTCTCTTGGAATTCAGAATCTCTCCAGAGCTGAACCTTTCCTACAGGGTGGTTAATACCTTTAAACTGTGATGGATCTATGACCCGGTGGTTACAAGGTTGTACTTTTAAGTGCATTTAGGGTATTTGTAGACCAACCAGAGGACTTTACGACTACTGAAAATGTTCTGTCTGTGGCAAGTGTGTTTTAAGTTCCAAATAAGTGAGCTTCACACAAAGCATTGAAAATAGCCTATACCTGGAATAGCTTATATTCAGATGTAATGGATTATATCTGTAATACATATATAAATTAAGTGCAGGTATAAATTTCACATTTGACCTCAGTGGACAAAGATTTTCATAGTCAAAGAAATGTAAGCACACAATGAATTTCATATTCAAATAGCCCAAAAAGTATTTTTAGAGAAAGTTCTTGAATTCTGACTTATTTTTAGATAGAACAGAAGAAAGGGGCTTTGCAGTCCTAAAGTTTCAGAGAATAACACATGGCTTGGCTAGTAAAGTAATAAAATGTCATAATGCTTGTTAAGCATTTAATCTCATGTCTTAGTTTTTCCATCTGTAAAGTGGGGACATTGTTGGTACTTACCTCATTGGGTTACAATGTGGATTAAATGAGTTACAATGAACCACTTATGGTGCCAGGCACATAGTAAATATGTTAATGTTTATCGTCATTAACACTGATTGATCATTTAAAACCCTTATAGACAAATACACCATACAGGAGACTGCTTTAGGCACCAGAAAGCAATCTCAGGCTACCCCCGCAAAAGTGTACTCAGCTACTGTTCTGAACAACCAGGTAATTTTTAACTCTTAATGCCTCTTTTTTTTCGAAAGGAAGAGAGGAAACTGCTAAAGTCTGCTACTCTTAACTGCAAATAAGTAGGGAGTTTCTTTTTTGAGGAGCGAAGAAAATGTTCTAAAACTAGATTTGATGGTGGTTGCACAACTCTGGTAACATACTAAAACCATTAAACTGATGCTTTAAATGGGTAAGTTGTATGGCATATGAATTATATCTCAATAGAGCTCTTAATAAAAAAAAAGATTTGACTCTTTGACTCTCTTAAAAGCTCTTTCTAGGCATTAAGGGAATTTTCCGTTTATAAAGGCAAATCAGGACAATACTGCTAGAGGCTTTTCAGTGATAGTTTTTAAATTATTTGTACAAAGATACATGCAGACTGTAATGTCTATGCATACTAATAAGAAGATCCTGTACCAGTCTTCTGAATCAGTTAAACAATTTTGTATCTACATAATTTTAGTACTAGTGAGAGACTTTTAAAGTAATGATTTCACCAAGAGCTCTTTCTTTTGTGTTTATAATGCTAACAAAGTTAGGTTATATTTTTTATCCAAGTGCTAAACTTTATAGCAACTCTAATCAGCAGACACATCACTCATATTTTGAATGCATAAAACAGTAAAACTCTACTCTGATCCATTTGACCTTCTTCACCAAGAAGTTGCACCACACAGGTATTTTTGTTTTGTTTTTTAAGTGCAATCACACCACATTTTGTAAAGGCTTACCCAGAGTGGCTCCTCAACACAGTCATGGAGATTAAACAATGAGATGCCACGGCATTATAACTCTCTTTCTAAAGATAAAATTCCTTTATTTTGGTTGTAGCAAAAGTCCAATATTATTTTTATCATCCAAGTATTTAGCTGGTAACAACTGGTGATGACATAAGCCCAGCTGAAAAATATAGGACTTTATGACATCCTCTCACACTCTCTGGTCAGCAGCGATTATATCAGTGGAGACCATAACTGGAGAGATGACATGCGGGTTCTGTTTTCCACTCTGTGAAATTGATCACCAGCAACACCAGTCAAGGTCTTCTGATGATAAAACTTGTGGAAAAGTATACTTCAGACTATTTAAAACTATTTCCTGTTTTTAAGCTTCACTTTGTTTTTAGTAGTTCTTCAGTTTCTAAGTCTTACAGAAACCCAACATCATTTCCTGTAAAAACCTCTATTTTTTTGTGCTTTAAAATCAAAGGAAATGGGGCCTTAAAACATTGTTGAGAGTCTATTAGTGGACCCCCCTCCCCCACCGCCATTAAATTTAGTGAACAGTTTCAGAATATCTCAAGTGATGTAGATGATTAGAAATAGGTTCAGCTTATGGCCATAAATCAAAATAACCAGCTATATAAATAACATCAGTCAGCCTTTTAAAGTCAACCCATTGTCTCATTTCTTCTACACCAAACACCCCCACCCCTAACAAATTGAATCAGTTTGGAGTTTGGACTTCTTTGCTCAGATCCTACTCTTGGAGTAATGCTATCAAATTCTGAAGGCAACTTAATTTCAATATAGAATTCTGTATCTAAACAAAAGATCAAAGTAAGAGTAGCATCTCTGCTCAGATCCTACTCGTGATTTATCATCACCCTTAAGAGAGACAGAACAGCCAGCTGATGGATCTGTGCCTCTTGTGTTCCTTTGTAGGAACAGAAAGCCGTCTGGGCTCACGTGGAGGTCCTGGGTTGCCTCATGTAGCTATTTATCTTCTTCGTCACGGTTGCTGGAGCTGTCACTATTACTATTACCAAACAAGCCTACTTATTTCTACAGTGCAGTCACTGTGGTGAGAAAAAGAAACAAGTCTTTATAGGCTCACCCCATGGAAGAAAAAAAAACGTTTATCAGTTAAATAACATTATGGCTTTATAAATGTTATCCACAACCGAGCCATGTATCTGTGATTGCTATGATAATTTTTGTGTGTGTTCAAATTTTTTATTTTTCCTGGAGTTACTATTGCCTCTGATTTTGGTTGTTTGTTTAGCTTTCTATTTACCTGACACTCAAATCTTAACTTTTTTGTTAGTATAGAAAATATGATTTGTGAAGGTTTAATTATCAATTAATCTCTTGCTCTTTCTTTCTCTCTTTCTCTCTCTCTCTCTGGCAATATTTATGTTAGAGTCATCTGTTCCCCTGTTCCAATGTGGATCAGTTGCTCTCTGATCCACATTGCCAGCTATATCGCTGTCAATTAGAGAGCTCTCTTATGCCATCATCCTAAAAATTCTTTTCATCTCTCTTGTGTTGGATCTTCAGTTTCCTGAATGTTGGGTCTTTTATTTTATTTTTACATTTTGATAGAAGATATCACCTAGGAGCTTCCTGTAAAAAGATGACAAAGTTTTTTGAGACATGGTACGTCTAAGAGTGCCTTAATTCAGTGGTCCCAACTTTTTTGGCACCAGGGACCAGTTTCATGCAAGACAATTTTTTCCAAACTGGGGTCGGGTGGGTAGGTGTAGAACCCAGGCAGAGATGCAGGAGATGGGGGGCAGCAGTTGTAAATACACATGAAGCTTCGCTTGCTCGCCTGCTGCTCACGTCCTGCTATGTTCCCTCCCCACCCCCTGTTCATAAGTTTCATGGAAGACAATTTTTCCATGGGATGAGGGGAGAATGGTGGGGGACAGGTGGCAGTGGCAGTGGAGCTTTGCAGCCTGGTCCCTAACAGGCCAAGGACAGTACTGGTCCACAGCCTGGGAGTTGGAGACCACAGGCTTAATTCTACTCTCAATTTGATCTTAGTCTAGACATAGAATTCTACACTGGAATTAATTTTTCTTCAGAATCGTAATAGCCTTGCTCCATTTTCTTCTAACTTCCACATTTGCTATTAAGAAACCTAATGCTACCTTTATATGTAATATATTATCTGTGACTTTTCTTAATCCTTCTATGGAAGCCTCTAAGATCTTCACATTGTCCCTGATACTCAGAAATTTCATAGTAAAATGACTCTTAAAATTATCTCTCTTTAAAGTGGAAATTCACATATTCTGCATTTTTTGTAATAATATTTCTCTTATATTATTCTTGGATAAAATCTGTAATATATTTTTATTATTTCTTGGATAAAATCTTCTCTTTATTCCACAATCTCTTTTTTTTTCTGAAAAAATATTTGTATGTCAGGCCTCTTAGATTGATTCTCCTTGCCCTTTTGGCTAAGTTCTGGAAGTTTTTCCTTATCTATCCCTTTTTCTTTTGAATTTTTAAATTTCTTCTATCATATTTTAAGTTCCAAGAGCTTATTTTTAATCTCTACTTTTTAGAATTTATTTTATAATTCTTCCTGTTTCTTGGCTAAAAGCATTTTTCCTTTCCGAGTACATTAGTTATAGTTTGGAGGTTTTTCCTGTTTCCTTCCTTGTCTCGTTCCTCTGATTTTTTTTTCTTTTTCTGTTCTGTTTATGTTAAAGTTTTCTTTAGATGCCTGGTGATTTTTCTCTATAGGCCTGTATTTAAAAAGTGGCATTGCACTCTAGGAGGCTGAGGCAAGAGGATTGCTTGAGCTCAGAAGTTTGAGATCAGCCTGAGCAACAGTGAGACCCTGTCTCTACTAAAAATAGAAAAAATTAGCCAGGTGAGGTGTCATGTGCCTGTAGTCCCAGCTACTCAAGAGGCTGAGGCAGGAGAATTGTTTGAGATCAGGAGTTTGAGGTTGCTGTGAGCTAGGCTGATGTCATGGCACTCTAGCCCAGGTGACAGACTCTGTCTCAGACCAAAAAAGAAGAAAGAAAGGAAAAAGAAAAAGGCACTAAAATCCTGATTGGAAGCTCTGTGTACACAGGTAGGGAGTTGATGATGGGTTTCCTGGTGGATGATCAGGTAAGACCTGGCCATTTCATATTCAGGAAAGTCTCAACTATCACTATTTGAATGGATCTACTCCTAGGCAAGGTCGGTTTTCCTATAATATTTTAATATTATTTTCTTCTGGGTAGCAGTTTTATTTTTCTGGTTGATCATCTTCTGGGAGTGGAGGAAGAGAAGAAAATTTACATTCACAGTGTAAACTTTCCTTTGATAGGCTGTTTTCTGTGCAATGTCTCAGGTTCATTCTCATGTATACCTGCAGGTAGTAAACATACACTCTTGTTTGGGTGGAGAAGAATAGGAGAGGGGTACTTACCAGTCCATACGTTCACACAGCTCACACCACTACATTCAGAAGTACCTGGTGACTGCAATTATCAAGTTTTTGGGGGGGCTTTGTGGTATGAATCATCTTTTATTTTTGTTTTCATTTCCTGTTCATCTCAGTGACACAAAGTTGCTGTTCCTGCATCTGCTTTTCCATTTCCAAAACTTTCTTCTCATTTTTCACCTGCTGTGATCTTGTCTTATATCTGTTTGAGCTTGTAGATTTATGACTTTTTAAAATTCTCAATTGTCAATATAGTGGAGTATGGGGAGAGAGCCGAAATAAATGCAGGTGTTCAAATTGCCATGTTTAACTGAATGTTCAGAAATTTTATTTATTTCTATTAAATGTAATCTTGGTGGTTTTAGCTATCAGTCTAGTTTGTCGAGATCTTCCAGACCCCAGTACTGTCATCCACCAAACTATTTGTAACATCAAGCTTCGTACAAATCTATTCTTTTAGAAAGTCCAGGATGAATATGGCTATTTAGTAAGTTTTTGAAGTTTTCAGCTCTGCAGATACTCAGATTTGCTTCCCTAATACATTTTTGGCCACATGTGTAAAAACTCCACCCAGTTCAGTATACATTACCTTTTGTTCTTGACTTGAGACCAAAACTTCTTAGAAGTTCACTGGGATACTTGAAGCAAATCCTCCCCCATATCTATGTTTCTCTCTCTCTCTTGCTCTCTCTCTGTCTCTTGCTCTCTCTCAAACACACAGACACACACACACACACACACACAAAGTAGTTACTCATGTATCTATAATCAGAGGCATCTATAACTATAACTTCTGGATTTTGAACAGCATCATATGCCTGTAATCTTCATTGATATGGCAAATCAGAATGCAAGCAACTGATAACTTTTAATAGTATATCCTTGCCTCACAATTGATAGACCCTTCTACTACCTGTCTACTGATAGCATCTATTTAGTAGGGATTGAAGGTGATTCTGTAAGGCAAACAGAGTTTTTGTATGTACCTTATTATTATTATTTTTTTTTTACAGGGAAAGGGGCTTAAAGCAATTTGATGTAAAATGGAAGATTTGTAGAGAGAATAAGGACTTCCTCACAATGCAAAAAAGACAAAATTGGAGTGAAAAGGGCAAATCTCTGAATGTGATACCAGATTTCATTGCATTCAAATATCTAAAATTGAATTATGCAAAACCTAAGAACTGTGACTTAACAGCTCTAGGAATTAATTTTATGTTAGCAACTTTAAAGCCAAAATATTTCTGAGATTTTTTACTTGCAAACAAGTAGTTTCCTTATCATAGTTTAATTTTGTCTTATCCCAATGCTTACCTGTTTCAATGTTGATATTTATGAGTTCTTTTGATTGTCCTTGAAATTATCATCATATATATCTATTCTTCTACCCTCTAAAGTGACACTAATTGTTTATTCATAGGAAGGCACAACATCTGATAACTGAATATCACAAATGGCCACACTTTCTGATTTTCACTTTCAAGTTACAAGGCATATACCCAGTTAAATTATATACTGAAAGACTTAACTGCTCTCCTTTTTGAATCATCTACCTCTAAGAGAAAAAAATGATAAACCTATCCAAGCTAGTTTTTTATGTAAATAGAAATTATGCATCTTTATTTTCAAGAATTCAGGCTTTTTAAAATCATGAATAGGCAGATCTGGATAAAATAAAAGTTGGAAAAATTTTCGGAAAGATTCACAATAGTCTTTCAGTAGTAATAGTCATGTTTGGTAGGAGAATGAAGTGTGTTAACATGAACTCAAACTCTAAATAGCTGTGAATGTAATTACATCGATGCATAATGCTCCTTTAGACTTTCTTAGTTCTGATAAGTCTTTTGGAAAATGGAGTCCCAGAATACCCAGTTGACTGGCATGCTGACCAGCCAACTGCTGTGCTGTCAGTCTCAGGAGAGCAGCTTGCCCTGGTGACAACTACCAGTTTCTCTGAGCAGGCACTCTGCATTGTAAACTTAGATTATCTTTTCTCTTGGACATAAACAGTGAGGACCTGACTCTATATGACATCAGATCAGAAGAAGCTGCTGGTGTTTCTGAAGTATAGTGCAAGGAAAATGAGTGAAACTCATCAGAATGCCTGACAGTGCACTAAAGATTGTGATATAGCTGTCACTGGTATTATTGTAAAGGTTTGCCTCCCATTTCTTAATAGTGGTAGTTTATAAAAAGAAGAAAGAAATACTGTACTTTTAATCTAACCCCATGAGAGGCATTAGGTACTTAGACACACAGAGGCATTATTAAAATAAAATGATTCTAATTATATAGCAACCTGTAATTACATATTGCAATTAGGCCAGGGCAGTTCAGGTGTGATTCATTATTTCACTAATGCTCCCTTGTTATTTTTTTCTATTACAGTGGGAACTCTTCCAGTAGTGGCAAGGGAGGTGGGGGGAGAAGAAACCCCTGACAATTCTTTTTTGATCAAACAATTTAAATCCACAAAAGACTTTTACAGCAAAAGCTTAAAATGAGTTTTAGCAGTACCAGATTAAGCTAACCAGAACAGAAATATTTTTGCAGCATATGCAATTAAAATATTATTAGCAGCACCATAACTAATAATAGCAGACATTCCTATCAGCACTCAGAGTGCAGTAAATATGTACTTTATGCTGAACAATATTGTAAATACAGCCAGACATATTAAAGGATTCTACCCTCCAAAATGATTTGCTATAATAACTGGGTTGTGTTGGAAGGACACAATGTCACATTTCTACAAATAGTCCAAAAAGTAGTCTTTATACTTGTAAATGCCTAGAAGCAGTGAATAAAGAGAGAGATTTGTTTTATGAAAACTTGAGATATAATTTTGTCTTGGGAGAGTGAAGAGGTCATGAAACTATAACCTTAGAAGGGAAATTGATGGATGAAGAGCCCTGTGGATACTCACAACTGTTGAATTCCAGCCTTTCTCCATTTGGGTGCAATGTATTCAATAGTGCATTCGAGTCACATCTATACAGACTGCAAAAATCTTATTGTGGTGTTATCTCTGTGACTGCTCTTTCACTTGATGAAATTTCCTATGCAAAATTCGCTTTCAGGAATAGGAGCTTATGCAGCAGGTTAAATGGCTTTTCATGTTGTAAAACCACTTTCAAGCATCTTTACTTTTTTTTCTTTTTATGTCATTTCGTCATTTCCTATGTATCTGAGAAGTTGTTCTTGGCATAAACAGCAGTAGATAAAGGAACATTTCTGTCCCATGAAGGTCTAATTTTTGTAATTTTAAAAGATATTCCATTTTCTTTGTGTAGGAATGCCTCTTTCTCCTTGACCTTTTCCAGGCGGATGTAAAAACTGAAATATGAATGTTTTATAAAGGCAGGGGAAATTATAGTTTTAACTTTTTAGCAGCTGCTATAAAGTCAGCCTCAGTCACTAAATTATGTATTTATTTTTTCTGGGATACATAATCATTTGAACTCCTACATTTAATCAGAGTATTGGGGCATGAGGTGAAAGGTAAAAGTGATTACCCATAAAATAGAGCAGTAGAGTGTGGGTTTGTGATGTAGGTAAGAGAGAGCCCTGCTGTCATTAATGGTGCTTGAGAAACCAGATTGTAGGAAGGGGAGACATAGGTCAAGATATAATCAGCTTGTGTATGATGCCAGAACCAAAGGTCAGTCACCCCTTCATGACTAGGTAAAAGGAATCAGAGTTGAGCATCCAGGAGAAGGTGTTGCCTCATGTTTTACCAGGTGTCTCCAGTGAACTCTCAGACTACTTGCCTACTATCCAGACGATGATGCTATTTCTATAGTTAGAAACTGTATTTTTAAAAAATAACATAATTGGATATTAGTCTTTTATTAAATGTATAATTTGCAAATATTTTCTCCCATTCTGTAGGTTATCTATTGCTCTGCTGATTATTTCCTTTGCTGTGCAGAAGCTTTTTAATTTAATCAAGTCCCAATTATTTATTTTTGTTGTTGCTGTAATTGCCTTTGGGGTCATAGTCATAAATTCTTTGCCTAGGCTGATATCTAAAAGAGTTTTCCTGTGTTTTCTTCTAGAATTTTTGTGCTATCATGCTTTACATTTAAATATTTTATTTATCTTGAATTAATTTTTTGTAAGTGGTGAGACATAGGGATCCTGTTTCATTCTTCTGCATGTGGTTGTATTATTTTCTCAGTACAATTTATTGAATAGGGCTTCTTTTCCACAGTGTGTATTGTTGTCTGCTTTGTTGAAGATCAGTCAGTTGTAGGTAGATGGTTTTATATCTGGGTTCTCTGTTCTCTTCCAATGTTTCTATTTTTGTACCAAAACCATGCTGTTTTGGTTACTATAGTCTTATAGTAGAGTTTGCATGTGGTAATGTGATCTCTCCAGATTTGTTCTTTTTGCTTAAGATTTCTTTGGCTATTTGAGCTCTTTTTGGTTTCAATTGAAGCGTAGAATTATTTTTTCTAGGTCTGTGAAATATGACATTGCTATTTTAATGGGGATTGCATTGAATCTGTAAATCACTTGAACAGTATGGACATTTTAACAGTGTTGATTCTACCAACCCATGAGCATGATATGTTTTTCCATTTATTTGTGCCATTTGTGCTTTCTTTCATTAGCATTTCATAAGTTCTCCTTGTAGAGATCTTTCACCTCCTTGGTTAAGTATATTCCTAAGTATTTTATTTTCATCATAGCTATTGTGGATGATAGTGAGTCTTTGATTTGACTCTCAGCTTGACTGGAATTGGTATATAGAAATGCTAACTGATTAGTGTACATTGATTTTGCAACCCGAGACTTTGCTGAATTTATTTATCAGTTCCAGGAATCTTTTGGTAGAGTCTTTGGGTTCTAGATACAAGATGATCATATCATGAGTGAAAAGCAATAATTTGACCTCCTCTTTCCCAATTTAGATACCCTTTATTTCTTTCTCATGTCTGATTGCTCTGCCTAGGACTTCCAGAATCTACAAATAACTCAAACAAATCAGCAAAGAAAAAAACAAACAACCCCATTAAAAAGTAGGCAAAAGACATGAACAAAGGCATTTGAAAAGAAGATAGACAAATGGCCAAAAACATATGAAAAAATGCTCAACATCATTAACCATCAGGGAAATGCAAATAGAAACCACCATGAAACATCAGCTTACCTGTGTCAGAATGGCTGTTATTAAAAAGTCCAAAAAAATAGATGCTGGCATGGATGCCACTCTTGGTGGGACTGCAAATTAGCGCAACCTCTATGGAAAGTAGTTTGGAGATTTCTCAAAGGACTAAAACCATTATATTGCTGGAAGCATTTGATCCAGCAATCCCACTACTGGGTATCTACCCAAAGGAAAAGAAGTCATTTTATCGTAAAGACAACTGCATTCAAATGTTTATTGCAGCACAATTCACAATCGCAAAGATATGTAATCAACCCAAGTGTCTATCAGTTCATGAGTGAATGAACAAATGTGACACATACACACACATATACACACCATAGAGTAGTATTAAGCCATAAAAAGAAATGAATTAATGCCTTTTGCAGCAATTTAGGTGGAACTAGAGACCATTATCTTAAGTGAAGTATCTCAAGAATGGAAAAACAAATACTACATGTACTCTTTAACAATTTGGAACCAACTAATCTATAGGCACACGTGGGCACAGAGAGAAGTAAAAGTCACTGGAAGTCAAGAAGGGGCAGGGGGAGGAGGAAAGAGTAAAATCCTACTTAACAGGTACAATGAACACTACTAAAGGGCACACTCATCACCCTGACTTAAGCATATATTAAATAAAAGCTATCCATGTAACAAAACCATTTGTACCCCCTTAATATTTTGAAATAAAAAATAACATAATTGGATAATTTACTATTTGGCTTTTACTATCATTGCTTACCAAATTCTTATTAACCTACAATAGAAACATTTTCTAAAAAATAGGAATATCTGTGCATACCTGATCAAAACTCAATTATTACCATTTGTTTTTATAATTTATGGGCTCTTGTGGTGCTTCCTGTTTTGTTAAATACATGCATTTCTAGAGCCATTTATACCAGGAAGGAAGGGAAGGGAAATAGGAAGGAGGCAGGAAGTGTGAAAGAAAGAGATTGAAAGATAGATAGGAAATATTTAAAACTTTAATTTCATAAAACATTGGCTTTCTTTTATTATGAGAAATGCCACATGGGCCTTTCCACTCACTCCCTATTTAGTTCCATGCCCTTTCTTAGATCAGAGGTGCTGTCTTATATTCTCCTTTGTTGCAGGAAACACTTTATATTTTGGTGATCCCCCAGTTTGGGGACACTGAGTGTATTTTCTCCATCTGAATCAGTAGTGATTGAGGATATTTCCTTCCAGGGTCATTAGCATTCCAGATTCCACTTCCAACTCCAGTGATTTGAGTTTCTAAGGACTTCAGTGGGTTTTCTGAACATAGTATTACCTAAAACAACTTCTGCTTGTCACTTCAGGCTGCACCAAATTTCATCTGGCTTCTCCTCCTTATCTGTCCACAGACTGGTCTTTTAAAACCTAGAACCTGAAGCCTCTATGCCATTATTCTCCTCAGAAATATCAATTACAGCTTTTGATTTTCTCTTTTACAGTCATAACAGAAAATCTTGGGGAAAATATGGCACTATTGCAAATATACAAGATATATACAACTTTGTATATTTCTGCTTTCCTAAAAAATTTATTGATATATGACTGATTCTTTCCCCTCTTCTTTTCTTCATCAGGCATTCATTTATATCAGCCCAGTTTGTAGGCTAACATGTGACTTCAAAGAAGGCCAGACTATTTCCTTTTTGGTTTCTCTAGTTGACTGGATATTCTTATGAGGAAGCCTTGTCCTGTTTCCTCTCTGCATCCTTAAGCTCTATCATAGGGTCTGACACCCAGTAGGTGCTCTACAAATACTGTTTTAAAAAAAGTTTTGTAAAACCTTTATTTAGATATAAATCACTTACCATAACATTAATCCTTTAAAGTATGCAATTCATCATCACTACTTAATTTTAGATCATTTTTATCACCCCCAAAAGAAACCCATTAGCAAACATTCCACTCCCCTTGCCCCACTCCTCCTTCACCCTCTACCCCTGATAACTACTAGTCTACTACATTCTTTAAGGATTTACCTATTTTGCACATTTCATGTAAGTGCAATATGACACAATATTGGCCATTTGCAATGGCGTCTTTTGCTTAGCATAATGTTTTCTAAAGTTCATCCATATTGTAGCGTATCAGTACTTCATTCTTTTTTATTGCTGAGTAATACTCTATCATATGGAATACACATTTTGTTTATCTGTTTATCAGTTGAGAGACCTTTGGGTTGTTTCCACTTTTTGACTACTATGAATAATGCTACTATAAAGATTTATGTACAAGTTTTTGTGTAGACATTACGAATACTTTCTAGGTAAAATGTGAATGCCATTAAACAAACTTAATACAAAACCAAGTAGATTATTTTGCACTTCTACCCTTTAAAGCAATTTCAGACTGGTTTCTTCACAGTGTCTTCACAGTGCAGGAGGATTGGTCTCTCCATCTTTGACTTCAATCTCATCATAAATATTAATGAATTTGCTAGTATCAGACTTGAATTTCTGTCACTATTCAAATACCCCAGACCTCTACTACTAAGTAGTTCTTTCAGTTCTCCAACTTGGAAAAAGCATACACCTAGAGACTGGGTGACCTACCATGTTTCCCCGAAAATAAGACAGGGTCTTATATTTATTTTTCCTCAAGAAGACACCCTAGGGCTTATTTTCAGGGGATGTGTTATTTTTTATAAGTATGGTACAACAGTCTACATTTATTCAAATATAGTTAAGTCGTCTTCTTCTGGAACATCATCATAACTCTCCAAACTCCGAATTCCATCCTGAATTTCTTGCGACTCTATTTCCTTTAGAACCATTGGCCCCAATCTCTCATATTGAGCAATAGAGCTCTCATGGGGCAGATGAATAGGGCTGCTCGTCTTCTTTACCGCTCTGCGACGAAATGCATGGGTTGTGCAGATATGCTGTGTAGCCACACCCATCACTAGGTCTTATTTTCAGGGTAGGGCTTATATTGTGCAAATGCTTAGAAATCCTGCTAGGGCTTATTTTATGGGTAGGTCTTATTTTCAGGGAAACACGGTACTTATTAGGAAGCCTCAGTCTCACCTTAAGCTAGGTAAGATATTTTGTGTTGTTTTTTATTTAAAGGAAACATAATTTGTGTTAGCCTTGAGGTAACCTGACTGTGATACATTGGAACAGATGGCAACCAACCAGTGATAATTACACTAGTGAACCCTTCAGTGGTGCTACTTGGAGATCACAGATACACTTGCCTTTATGTAAAACTTGATGAGAAAGAATTTTATCACCTTAAGTGCTTTAGTTAGTAGTGCTCAGTTGAAATAGAATTTATCAAACAATGTTGACAGTAAAGATAGTATAGTCTAGTCAGAAAGAAAAATGAGTGCTGCCTTTTTATTTCCTCCAGCAGCCTTAACACATTTAGAATTTAGTATTTAGAATTTAGTATTTGAGACATAATCTGCTGAAAGTGTACAAGGAAGAATTTATAGTTAGACCTGGACTTGAATTTCAGTCCCATAACTCTCAACAACTAGAGATTTGGGAATTTGATTCACTTCTCTCAGCCATTCACTTTTCTCATCTGTAAAATGGAGAAAACACAAAACTTCATAGGGGTATGGTTAAATAAAATGTGATGTTTTTAACACAGTGCCTGCCAAGGTAAGCTTATTTTAAATATTGGTTAGATTCCCCCTCCTTAAATACATCTGGTATTGGTCTTAAAATTTATAGTTAAAAAGTAATGCAGGGGAAAGGAATATAAGGGAACTTTAATGATTTTGTTGATTTTTGATAAATTTGTCAGAATGCTAAACATATTAAGTGATTTGCCTTCTAGAAGTTTAAAGCAAAATGAAAGTGAGAAGTTTCTTCATAGAAAATCACAATAGAATAATGGAGAAAAGTATCTGACTGGGAGTCAGAAGACCTATTCTCTAGTTCCACCTCAGTCCAAAACACAAATGTGTTCAGCACAAATCCATCTTCTTTCCTTTACATTTACCCATCAGCTGAACTCTCCCTACTATAGGCTATCTTTGACATCATATTAACATCATTAGTTATTTTCCTCTTCCTCCCTGTGTGTTATGAGTCATTAATTTTGTTGTTTTTTGCTTCATAATGGCTTTGTCATCTCTCCTTCCTTTGTATTCCCACTGCTATGCTCTAATCTGATCCTTATCATCTTGTTTACAGATGATTGCAGTAGTCACCTAATTCAGCTTCCCATTCCTTACTTTTACTCAAAAAAGAAAAGAAAAAGAATTCATTGCTTCAAAAATGTTTTGTCTAGATACTTAAAAATAGAATACATTTATAAATAAATGAACATTTTCCTCAAATAGATGACTAGAGCAGCCACATGATACACCACAAGCATATGCCATGGACTACAATGTTACCGGCAGCATACAGAATCATGCAACATACAGCCTGTGTGGCCTTGCACTAAGGTACGGTCTATAATATGTCCAAATCAATCATTTAAACAATTCTTGGGCCTTACAACCCTTCACTGATTTTTTTTCATTGTCTACAACAAAAAATCAAGAGAATCAGAGAAAAGCTTAGGACTCACCATCCTTATATGTAGTCCTGACTTGCCTTCCTAACCCAAGTCCCCTACTGCATCATAACAAAAAATCTGCCATGTCATCCAGACTGGTCTTACATGACTATTACCCAGAACAGATCAATCCAGAGGCTGACTATAGAGCAAGATATAGAACAGGGGAACAAAGTAGGTATCAAGAAATGAGTAGGGATAGATGAAATAGTTTTAGGGTGTACCAAACCAAAGAGAAAACTTATAGATGATACTAGAAGGGAACTAGGGCACAGGAGCCAGAAATTTGACTGGATTACTATACCATAAATCCATTGGTTCAGTGAGAGAAAATGAACAGAAAGACTGCTGAGACCTCCATCAGATATGAGAGAGACATGGCATTTAACTGTCCATTAAATACTTTAGGAAAGAAAGTCAAAATCTTAGCCTCATAATTAAAGCCCTGTAAATGATCATTAAAAAAAGAACGCATAAAGCACACTGAGTGAAATGAGAAGCACATTTTTATAAGAATGAGAAAAAGTAACTAATATACTTGGTTGCCAGAATTAATAAAGCCTATTTGTAGTTGTAGAAAAAGAAAATTCTTATTGCAATTAAAACAATCTGGAGTTACCCAAACAGCATTAGAGATTCTTTTGTGACATTACTTTAGTCATGCCATTCCTCTCATTGCCTTATGCTCAATCTCATATTCTTGTCAAAATGAAGGCAAAAGAATTTCAGATCTCAGACGATGTGCTGGGAGATTAATGAAACACATTCTGGAACAGAGGGAGGGTGGAAAAAAAGAGGGTGGAAAAAAAGCCTTCTGCATCTGTTATATGAGCTGCTGTAAGTCAGCAAACTCTCTCCTTCCTCCAAGAGCCTCTCTTCCCCCACTTTAGGATGTCTATCACATCCTGCTGCACATTGGCAAATGAGCTTCTCAACCTGTGTTATGAGGATAGCAATATTGCTATTAACAATGCTTTCACATACTCCAGAGGCCTAAGATTTATACATGTTACAGAAAGGTGAGCTCATTTACTATTCATTCACTAATATTCATTCACAATTTTATATTATATGCATCCCATTAAAACTTAGGCATTTATCATGTGCTTAATGTGGTGCTAGCTATTACTCGAACTCAGATATTGTGAAGGGTAAAAAGGTAAACAACAAAATGACAACCCAAAAGACAATATCAAAAGCTTTAAGAAATAAGCAAGACCTGGCAACAGAGTGAGACCCCATCTCTAAAAAGTAAAAATTAAAAAAAATGAACTGCATTTTAGTAATTGCTGCTATATCCAGGGTGGATAATTTCTAGAATGACACAGGAGTGTTCAGAGAAAAGGGTACCTCACTCTTTTGGTTAACACTCATTCTGGAAGTTGGTCTTTTCCTAAGGATAAAAAGAGATGTTTATGAAAATCACATCATTATGGAAGCAGAAAGGTCAAAGAATTATCTTCAAATAGCAGCCAGCTAAGGCCTATGCTCTATGAAATTAAATGATAATTGCAGTTCCAGCATTTGAACTGATCTGTACTGTGGTAAGTAGGAACAGAAGTAAAACATATGGAGAAGCCTCTGTTATTTTAATTGTCAATACAAGGCACAAAGTCTCATTCTTCTTTTCATTGCATATCATCTCTTAGCAAGGAGGTGACTAGTTCAACCTGAATTGCTAATGAATTTCTGAAAGAGAAAGGTGAGCAGGAAACCAAGTAGGATTTTGAAGCCATTGAGGGTGTTTTTTTCCCCCCTATCTGGCTGATGAAGTTATAAATACCATAATGAAGGAGATGGGGAAGTAGCAGTAATCCCACACTGAAATACTTAGTAGAATTTTGTTTATATTATTTATGATCAACTTAAGGTTTTAGTGAACTGTATGTTATTTCCCAGTTTAAATCAGTTCTTGACTTATACCTATATCATCTTTAAAAAGGTCCTGTGGCAAAGAATTCCTTTATTTATTATAGATGTACATTTGGACTCTGAACTTACCAGATTGTTGCTTTGAGGATTTTGTATAATAATGGCCAGACCATATATGGAACACTGTTTACAGAATGTATCTTAGGGTTTATTCCTTTCTAGGTATCTTCCTGACACACTGGCAGTCTGGGGGTTTCTCTGATAGATTTTTAAAGAAATATTTGGGGGAGTGGTCAGAAAAAAACAGTTATGTTATATGAATCTCTAGCCTTTGTCTATATGGTAAAATAGCCCTGGATATATATTTATGTCTAAGTACATAAAATATATATAAGTATATAAAAATAGGTATTCACTAGAAATTTTACACTATGTTAACAAAATATTCCTATATATTTTGCCTTGTCTTTTTTGAATGCCTCTTTAATTTTTTTTCAGAATAATCTTTGAGTATATTACCCTTTATATCTGCCATATCTATGCAGGAGTCAAAAAGTATAACAAATATATCATTTGAGTGTATAAATTATTTATGTATGTCATTACATGAAAAGCTAAAAAGTAAAACATCTGATAAAAGGAAAAACTGATGATAGGACTATCATTAAGTATTTATAGTATTTCATTCATTCATTCAACAAATATTTATTAAATACATACTGTGTACAGATAGTCTCCTAGGCCTGGAGATTTTGTGAGAGAGTAATATGTATGTTGGAGAGGGATAAGTGTGGTGGAGAAAAGTCAGGGAAAATGGTTAAGAAGTACTTATTTTACGAAAGATCGGGGAAAATCTCTCAATTAAGTTTCCTGAAGGTGAGGGCCTGAGCCAGGAAGGAAGCGCATCCCAGGCAGAGCAACAAAAGCAACACATACAGAGACCTTGAGGCAGGAGACACTCAAGGAGGAACACCAAGGTAGGGAGCATATGTCATATATGAACTTGGAGGTCACTGACAGCCCTTGGGCTCTTTCTGACAGAAGGAACCAGCTGAAGGCTTTTGCACAGACAGTGACTTCATTTGACCAGGCTGCTGTGACAGTTCAAAGGAGAGATGATGATGGTGTTAACACTGTAGCAATCAAGGTAGTACGAAGTGGTCATATTCTGGTCAGATTGTAATGTAATATATCAGATAATAATACAAGAGATACCTAGGTATCTACCCAAGATTAATGAATGCTAACATTGACTATTTTGGTCATATTTTTACATTTTATGAAAAACTTCAGATTTGGTTGAAGCTGGCCCTTATACAATCTCCCTTATTCCATTGTCTACACCTGTAAGCCCAAGTAAATCACTGTTCTAATTTTACATTTATTTTTGTCAATATTTACACTTTACTCCATAGTATATGTCCATAAACAATATATAGTATTTGTAGATATCTTTAACTTTACATAAATGCTATTTATTATGATTTTTCTCACCCAACCTTATTTCTTAGAGTTCTACCAAATTAAAGTATAGATTTATTTCATTCTATTTACCTCCTATACAGTATTGAACTGCATGACTATTCCACAAATTCATTCTCATATTAGTGGATATTTAGATTGTTTCTAATTATTTCCCCTATTACAAAAGGACTGTCATCAAGATTCTTGTGTGTGACTACTTGTAGATCTGTATGAAATTTTCTCTAGGGGGTAAATAACTGTAAGCTGAAACCTACTGAATGGACATCTAATTTATTAATATTAAATAATAACAAATGGCCTTTGTGTTGATGCAGGGTCTTGCTCTGCTGTCTAGGTTAGAGTGCAGTGGCTTCATCAGTAGCTCACTGCAACCTGAAATTCCTGGGCTCAAGTGATCCTCCTGCCTCGGCCTCCCAAGTAGCTGGGACTATAGGCGTGCACTATACATTACCACACCCAGGTGGTATTTCTGTGGAGATGGTGTCGCCCTATGTTGCTCAGGCTGGTCTCAAACTCCTGACCTCAAGAATCTTCCCACCTTGGCTTCCCAAATTGCCTTTTAAAGGGATGGTAAGAATTTAAATTCTTTCTAGTAAATTTTGAAAGTTCCCATTTTCATACATTTACTCACCTGATACTGTCAGATCCTTCATTTATTACCAATTTGATAAATTGTGAAATGGTTCCCTGATAATTTTTAAGAATTTCCTCCAATATGACAAATCTTCCATATGTTTCCTTGTCAATGAATTGTCTGTTAATA
>VBSM01000272.1:12559904-12609569 GCA_008086735.1 Cheirogaleus medius | reverse complement strand
GTCCTGGAACAGAAAAGGGGCATTAATAGAAAAATGCTAAAACTTGAGTAAAATTTGGAATTCAGTTAATAGTAGTCTACTAATGTTCATTTCATGGTTTCCATGATTGTGCTGCAGCTATGCAATATGTAAACATTAGAAGAAGCTTGGTGAGAGTATATGGGAATTCTCTGTACTGTCTTTGCAACTTTTCTCTAAGCCTACCTAAAGTTGTTTCAAAATACAAAGCTTAAAATAAAAGAAAAGCAAAGAGCAAATCTATGTCACCACCACAAACCAGAATTCCCATTTGTTTTTTAATTAAATTAGTACTTATTTTTCATTTCCATATGGGCATTTGGCTATTTTTTAAAGCTACCTGTTGACTTCTTAGATTGACTTTATCTGTTATTATGTTTTTATTCTTTATTGTTCATTATTTTCCACAAATTTATTTTTAGTGTTTTCATATCAGTTTTCATTTGCAGCAATTGGTTGTGCTAGTTTCTTGTTTGCTATATTTGCTGATTCTCTTTCATGGTGTTTGGCTTCCTTCTAGAGTGTGTAATCTGGGGAATTTTATGCTCAAAATCATTTCTAAATTCATGGGAATTAATTGCTCTCCAAATAGTGGTGAATAGAAGAATTGTTACTTTGTTCTGTTCTGGGCTGTAGAGGGTTCAGTGGTCCTAATTTTCATTTAATTTTCCAGGCTTGTGTTTCAGGCTCATACTTTGACTCCTCATGCCCTTACCTTCTCCCAGGGCTCTAGAGGATAGGCCAGTGGGAGAAGTTTCCTAGCTGCTTCTTACAGCACTGGGAGAATTTCTTCTCCAGCTTCTCCACTTTCCATGATCTGAGAAGAAGTTTGAGCCCCTGTGTGGGCCCTACAAGCCCAGCCACTGAGCCGTCATCCTAAATTAAGAACCATATTCTGAGATATAGATTGAAGTTTTGGCTTTAATTTCTTTTTCTGGCACCTGGACATTTTCCTTTATTTTGAACATGGCTTCCTGGAGATTAAAAAAAAAAAAGATTTTGCCCATCCTTTTTGTATTTAGAGCTGGAGGATGGGTTTGTCCCACTATCTAGTCTGTCATATTGCCAGAAGTCTTTCAGTTTATTTCTTAAATTGATCCACCTATGTTCTCTGAAAACTATAAATAAATTAACATTTTAGTACAATTTAAGAAAAACACCATTCAGTGTTTCCTTCAAAACTATAAAATATTTCTTTCTTTACTTGTATAAGTAATAATTTATATAAGCATGTCTATAATTCTGCAATAAAATGTAAATTTCCTTGGCATTGTTCCCTATAATATTTAAAAGATTATTTTAGCAGAGTATGACTTCAGTTGAAAGTGATATGAGTCCAAAAGTTCTCTCGTCCTCATACTCTTTTCTCTAATTTGAGGGCATAAGGGAACATTGGATCTCCTATTGGAGAATATAATTTTTCACTGTATTATTACACATTTAAGGTTTTCTTTTTACCTAACGAGGCAAAAAGATACTTTTTATATTACCATGCACATCAGGAAATATATCATTTTATTCCATAGCAAATTGTTATGGTAAGTTGCATTTATGTTCATAAATAGATTTTCTCAGGGCTTTCCTCCAGTGAAAATTCTCCTTGATTTTGTGTGTGTGTGTGTGTGTGTGTGTGTGCATGTGTGTGTATGATGGTTTGAATACCTCAGACAGTTAATACATGTTCAAATATCCCTGGGGAAGGATAATTCAGTTCACCTCATTATTGTGAGGAAAATAGGTTCATAGTCTTTAGTAGCAGGTGCTGGTGAGACTCTATCAGCTGAATATTAACAGAGCTATGTACTATCTTACCAACAAGTTCCTGCCTTACCAGTTCCCAATGTGAGCCTGGGTCTTGACAGCACCAAGTAAACAGACTCAGTTACAGATGTGTGTTTGGGGGCTGATGATACCAGCTTATGTGGTGTGCATACCAGTGCCTGTGCTGAGCATGAGAGAAATGAACAATGCATTTTCAAAATTTTAGCATAAATATTAAATGCACTTGTCTCAGGAAACTTTTCTTCTTATAAATGGAGAAACACATATATGTTAGATACTTGTCATTGTGCCTGCCAAACCCAGCTAAGAAACAAAGGTAGCCAACAGAAAATGATTTTGACTATCACAGAGAATTCTGGATTGTGGTGGTGAAATAGATTTGCTCTTTGCTTTTGTTTTGTTTTAAGCTTTGTATTTTGAAACAACTTTAGACTTAGAGAAAAGTTGCAAAGACAGTACAGAGCATTTCCATCCACCCCCACCTAGCTTCTTCTGATGTTTACATATTGCATGTAGTAGGGGCTGAAATTATGTCCTCAGTCTCATGAGTTGCTGATAGGCTGTCACAGAGGGACTTCGACATGGGAACAAGCAGGGCTTTTAGGGTTGAAAGAATGCTATGAACTCTTAAAAACAATTTGCTTAAATCCACCTAATAAAATATCACCTTAAGAGCTACATAAATTAATATGCTTTTCTTATATTTGCATTTGAAGAAAATTAAAACATATACTAGTGGAAATAAATTCACATTCTTGACTACCTAGAAATAATTCTGAAAATGACCCTTACTCTTAATTGAAAAAGAAACAAATTAGAATATGGACTATTCTCTGACTTTTAATTCCTAGTATAAATTAAGGGGATTTTAGGTCATGTGGGTGAATGGAGGCATAAATACGGGAGAAATAACATTAAGTGCTTTATACATCTGAGACCTAATTATGCAATGAAGAAGCTGTTATTATTATCTCTGTTTTACAGATGAGGAAACTCAGGCACAGAGCCTCACAGTAAGTGATGGATCCAGGATGCAGCTCATTAGTGTGAAGGCCCCACTGTCAGAGGTAAGGGAAGGAGTACAGGGTTAATATGAGTCACACACGTTCTTAAGTGGCTGAGGTGTTTTAGTCAATTATTTTCAGAGTGAATATAAAGATGCCAACACACAGGATACATTTTCATCCTTCCATGTTTGTGCTCCCCCTTCATCATCTTTATTTAAATTGATTTGAGAAATTTTCAGGATAGTGTATAAATGATGCTCACTATATCATTATCAGCACCATGGGTCAGCTCTATCATAGAAAAAAAATACTATGGTTACAGAACTAGGAACACTTTAAATTGTGAACTATTCCTTTGTACCTTGTGTGCCTTGCTCTAAAATAGTACATAGTTATTTAATCACCTCTCTGTATTACTATTTTTACAATAAAAGATTTGACTGCATTTTAAAATTATGTGCAAATTTTATATATTTTTTTATTTCAGAATATTATGGGTATACAAATGTTTTGGTTACATGGATTACTTTTGTACTGCCTGAGACAAATATAAGTGCACCCATCACCCAGATAGTATACATTGTACCTGAGAGGTTTGATTTTATCCATCCTTTCCTGAACCCTACCACCTGGTTGATTTCCCTGAGTTTTACTTTCATCTGTACACATGAGTGCTGTTCGGTTGGTTACAATTTAATAGTGAGTGATGTGTGGTGTGTATTTGTCCATTCTTGTGATACTTCACTAAGGAGAATGGTTTCTAGTTCCATTCAGATTGCTATAAAAGGTCTTAATTCATTTTTTTATCATGGAGTAGTACTCCATGGTATACATACGCCACATTTTATTAATACACTCATGAATTGATGGGCATTTGGGTTGATTCCACATCTTTGCAACTGTGAGTTGTGCTGCAATTATCAATCTAGTGTAACTTCCTTTTTGATAAAATGACTTTTTTTCTTTGGGTAAATACCCAGTAGTGGGATTGCTAGATCCAATGGTAGGTCTACTATTAGTTCTTTGAGGAATCTCCATACTATTTTCCACAGAAGTTGCACTAGTTTGCCGCCCCACCAACAGTGTATAAGTCTTCCTTTCTCTCCGCATCCATGCCAGCATCTGTTGTTTTGGAATGTTTTGATAAAAGTCATTCTCACTTGTGTTAGGTGATATCTCATTGTGGTTTTGATTTGCATTTCCCTGATGATCAGTGACATTGAGCATTTTTTCATATGTTTATTGGCCGTTAGTCAATCTTCTTTTGAAAAGCTTCTGTTCATGCATTTTGTCCACTTTTTAATGGGGTTATTTGATTTTTTTCTTGTTGATTTGCTTGAGTCCTTTGTAAATTCTGGTTATTAGCCATTTATTGGATATATAGCATATGAATATTTGCTCCCACTTCACAGGTTGCCTATTTGCACTGTTGATTGTTTCCTTGCCTGTGCAGAAGCATTTTAATTTAATCAAGTCCCATTTATTAATTTTTGTTGTTGATGGGATTGCCATTGGGTCTTCTTCATAAATTCTTTGTTTAGGCTGATATCAAGGAGAGTTTTTCTAACATTTTCTTCTAGAATTTTTATGGTTCATTTAAGTATTTTATCTATCTTGAATTAACTTTTATCAGTGGTGAGAGATATGGATTGTATTGCAATCTTCCACATATGGCTACACAATTTCCCAGCACCATTAATTGAATAGGGATTCTTTCCCCCATTGAATATTGTTGTGTGCTTTTGGTTGCTATAGCCTTGTAGTATAGCTTAAAGTCTGGTAAAGTGATGCCTACAGATTTGTTCCTTTTGCTTAAGGTTGCTTTGGCTTTTCAGGCTCTTTTCAGGTTCCAAACAAAGAGTAGAATTATTTTTTACAGATCTTTGAAAAATGACGTTTGTGTTTTGATGGGAATTGCATTGAATCTGTAAATCGCTCTGGGTAATGTACACATTTTAACAATGTTGATTCTGCTGATCCATGAGCACAATATGCTTTTCCATCTATTTATGTCCTCTGTGATATCCTTCCTCAGTGTTTCATAGTTCTCCCTATAGAGGTCTTCCATCTCCTTAGTTAAATATATTCCCAGGTGTTTTATTTTCTTTGTTGCTATTATGAAAGGCATTCAGTCTTTGATTTGATTCTCAGCTTGACTGTTGTTGTTATATGAATGCTACTGATTTGTGTGCATTGATTTTGTAGCCTGAGGCTTTTCTGAATTTATTTATCAATTCCAGGAGTCTCTTGGTGGAATCTTTGGTATTTTCTAGGTATAACATCATATCATTAACAAAGATCGATAGTTTGACCTCCTCTTTCCACATTTGGACACCCTTAATTTCATTCTCTTGCCTGGTTGCTCTGGCTAGGATTTCCAGCACTATGTTAAATAGAAATAGTGACAGTGGGCATCCTTGTGTTGTTCCAGTTCCAAGTGGGAATACATTCAACTTTTCCCATTCAGTATGATGTTGGCTGTGGATTTTTATCCTAGATGGCTTTTATAGTTTTGAGTTATGTTTCATCTATGGCTATTTTGTTAAGAGTTTTTATCATAAAAGAATGCTGAATTTTGTCAAATGCTCTGTCTGTATTTATTGAAATAATCATATGATATTTGTTTTTACTTCTTTTTATGTGGTGAATCACATTTACGGATTTGTATATGTTGACCATCCTTGCATCTCTGAGATAAAGTCCACTTGGTTGTGGTGGATTATTTTTTTGATGTGCTGCTGAATTCAGTTTGCTAGAATTTTTTTGAGAAATTTTGCATCTATATTCATAAGGGATATTGGCCTACAGTTATCTTTTTTTGTTGTGTCCTTTCCTGACTTTGATATCAAGGTGATATTGGTGGGAGGGGGGAGGAAGTGTAGAGTTACATAATGTATGCCGTGCGTGCCACCTGAGGATTGGACTCGCTTGGAGCTCAGGCATGTGGGGGCGGGGGGGAGGAGTGGTAGGGGCAATGTATGTAACCCTAACAATATTTGTACCCTCATTATATGATGAAATAAAATTAAAAAAATAAATAAAATAAAACAAGTTGGGAAGGATTCATCCTCCTCAATGTTATGAAATAATTTCTGCAGTATGGGTACCAATTCATCTTTGTAGGTCTGATAAAATTCAGCTGTGAAACCATCTGGTCCAGGACTTTTTTTTATTGGAAGGTGTTTTTTTTTATTGCTGCTTCAATTTTGTTGTTCATTATTGGTCTCTTCAGGAGTTCTGTTTCTTCCTGATTGAGCCTTGGGAGGTTATACATTTCCAGGATTTTCTCCATTTCCTCAATGTTTTCATTGAGCTTCCTTATAATCCAAATTTGGAATTCTTTATCTGTCATTTTGATATTTTCGTTTGGTTGGTATTCATTGATAGGGAGTTGTTGTTTGCTTTTGGAGTTGTCCTTTTGCTCTGTTTTTTCATACTTCTGGAGTTCCTTCACGGACTCTTTCTCTGACCTCTTGATCAAGTCCTGATGCTTCTGGGCCTGGTTTCTAGGCCTGTCCCTGGGTCCCTGAAGATCAATTCCTGACCATGCCGGGGAAAACAGTGCTGGTCCCAAGTTGCCTATGTGGTGTTCAAGCACGTTTGTTGATCCTCTCAGGTTGCCTTTATCATGCTGTTGTCACCTCTTCCCAGCATGTGAATGAATTGTTGGGTCCCCTGTTTAATCTCCAACATGGGAGGGTGTGGTACTCATGGGAGGGTATGAATCATTCACGCCCTGTTTGTTTGAGTTGGATAATGCTATGATGAACTATAGAGTTATTTTCCCTGTAATTGGTTGATATTTGTGTAAAAGAGCCAGTTGCCAAGATGTTTTTTTGTGCGCATGGTAATGTCTGGCTCCCCTGGTGGAGCACTTGAGTGCCCTAAGCTTTAGGAAAGAACCTGTAGCTCTCAGGGTGTTGCTTGATCTCTACCATCGCTGAGGTCGGTGGAGGAGCAATGCAGTTCATGGCTACTTTGTCAGAGCCTGAGAAGCTTTTCAAAGCTGCAGTGGGGCTCAGAATTTGCTTTTCTTGCCACTAGGGGGAGCTGCTGGTAGGAGGGTCAGAATGAACTCTTCAAACCTGAAGGGCTCTTCACAGGAGAGGTGTGCCTAAATGCTTGAGTGCTAAGGCCCCAGGCTGAGATCTTTCTGCCTTTATCAGTAGCTCAGTTTTTCTGTGGGGAGGAGTGAGTGCTCTACCAAATCGCCACTCCTTGGACCCCCACAGCACACTCCCATCAGTTCAGTCCATGTTCAGTCCAGTTCAGTTCACTACCCAAGTTCAGCTGTCAGACCTCCCCCTGGTCTGTGTGTCTGACCCACTAGCAGACAACTCTGGAAAATGTCGGCAGGTAGGAAGGTCCAAAATTGTGTACTCCTGTTCCACTACAAATACTCAGAGGGAGAAGAGTGGGTCCCACTATCTGTGGGGACCTCAGCCTGTAGCACATGCCTGCCAGAGAGAAAGGACCACTGGCTAGCTTCTTGGCTCAAACCATATTCCCTATTGTAATGAGTTGGGGGAGGGGCCGCGGCACTGGGACAGATGTTTGCTTGCTATGGAACCAGGGGCTAGGCTATTCCTCTCCAAATGCCACACCCTTACCCTACATGGTGGTTCTCTAGCCGTGGATTGCGTGTTCCCAGATCCCCATTCTTTAGTACCCCACTACACTCACCTGTTGGATATGTCTGTGTGGGATTCCTTCCCACCCAAGTCTAGCTCTTCTCCCCTGTGTTCCCCTGCAGCCCTCTTGAATCCAGGACAAGCTTGCTTATCTGAGCACCTGGTGTGCAACCCCATGAAATGCTGGCCGGCAGGAAGTTCCCAAATTTTATACCCCTGTTCTGCCACAATTCCTCAACAGAAAGAAGTACGGGTCTCACTCTCTGTGAAGGCCTCAGAGATGGGATGCTTGCCCCTCGGAGAGAAGCGGGCATTAGAGAACTTCTTGGCTCAGACTACACTTGCGTTTGTAATGGGTGAGGGAGAGGCCGCAGCTCCCAGTCAGCCTCAGTCTGCTTTCTCAGTTGCAGTGGACACGGTAGGTCCAGGGGAGGAAGCGTCTGGATGGGAGAAAGTCAGCACTTCGGCCTCTTGTGGCACTCTCCCGGGCGGGTGTCTCTCTTGGAGTTCTCAAACTCCTATGGCTCTGTAGTTAGTCACTCCATTATACCATATTTGCTGCTATGCCTGGGCATAGCAACAAACCTTCTTGAACACCACATAGGCAACTTGGGACCAGAACTCTGCTCCCTGGCATGGTCAGGAATTGATCTTCAAGGACCCAGGGACAGGAAGGTGGAAGGTGGAAAAGCCTTCAGTAAACTTTGTGTCCTGCTGTTCACCAAAGGTACATGAGGGGGAGGAGAATCCCCCCACACCCTTTCAGTGGGGTTTGTGCCTCTTTGGGTTTGATCCATGCCAATATCTTCTCCTCTTTATCTTCTTCCTTCTTGGCTTCACAGTTTTCTATGTGGGGTCTTCAGCCATCTCTGACGTCTCCCAGTGTGATCCACATCTGAGCTGTGGGTCTTCTCCCCTCTCCTCTGTCAGATTTCCAGCCTTCCCGCCTGGACGGTCCAACAAGCAATGTCTCTAGTCAGCCATCTGGCCAGAATCTGCAAATTTTATATTTAACCTTAATGAGAACTAACATTGATTCTCTAAATTTACTACTAAACATCTTTCAATCAAAGAAACTCTGGCTTTGCATTACCTCTGTGACAAAAGCAAAAGCAATTACGGGTTTTTTTGTTTTTTTTTTCTTCAGTTGCCACACTATATAACAGCTGTAATCTAGCTTTTGATTATAGTTGAGAGGCATTCCCTGGATCACAATGTCTCATTTACTTTTTAATGACTATACTTGACACCTTCTGCTCCTTGAATCTTCCCTGAGCACAGCACTGATAAGGAGGATAGTTATGTTCTGTCTGTAGTCACAGCTGACTGGGCAAGGAGGCGGCATGAGGTGCACGGTGTGATTCGGTTCATAAAGCTGAGGGGGTCCTGATGGACTTCTCTTTGAGTAGTACAGAAACAGAGAGACTGGGCCTTATAGCTGTAGGAATAGCTAGGTCATGGGTGACGGGGGACTTCAGTGGCTCCCTTGTGCCATGCAAGCTGAAGTCCTAGGGTCAACAGTCCATAGAGGAAGGAGAGAAGAACAGATGTACAGGCAGAAACAAAGACTCTGTGAGTGAGAGATCATGTGCCCTGAGTGGCTGCCCTTGTGGCTTTCTGCTTGCTTGCATTTCTAGTTCATAACTGTTTTCCTTTTATTTTTTAAATTATTTTTATTTCAGCATATTACAGGGGGACAAATGTTTAGGTTACATATATTGCCTTTGTCCCACCCAAGTCAGAGCTTCAAGCATGTCCATCCCCCAGATGGTGTGCACCACATCGACTAGGTATGTACATACCCACCCCCTATTCCCCCCTCCCATCTGCCCGACATCCTATGAATGTTATTACTATATGTGCTCTTAAGTGTTTATCAGTTAATACCAATTTGATGGTGAGTACATGTCAAGTGCCCATCAGTACATGAGTGGATTAATAAAACGTGGTATATGTATACCATGGAGTTCTACTCAACCACAAAAAACAATGATGGTATAGTACCTCTTGTATTATCCTGGATAGAGCTGGAGCCCATTCTACTAAGTGAAGTATCCCAAGAGTGGAAAAACAAGCACCACATGTACTCACCATAATTGTGTTTTCAATAAACCTTACTTTGCTTGAGGTGAAGTGAGAGCCTCAGCATTCTCTGAAAGAAAAAGCGCCCTTACCAAAGCATCTTTCACATGGAGTGAACACTTTCCACCTGTGCTCTCTCATTATACCATGTACTTAGTTTCCTGATAATACCTGCTACCCTTCTTGTTCTCTTCTAGATTGTAAAGCTTCTTGATAACTGGGATACTTTTGATATATATTTCTTGGTATCACAAGCCTTTGTTATATGAATTTGTTGTTACATAAAAGAATATTTATGGAATTGTGGATTCTAAGTTAGGATTTGCTGCTTGAAGTATATATGACATTTGCTAGGTGTTGGGTATTTTTGTATTCCAAAACTATTGATCTTTGTTCAAATATGTGGTTAAGGTACTTGGGAACAGTTTGATCCTCTAGGGTCTTATATTTAAGATTCATAAAATGGAACCAGATCAGTGCTTATTTTAAGGCTAAATATTCCCAATTACTGAAACAAAACCATTCTAAGTTACTCAATTGTTGCCTCTAAATGGTAGCATTTCTCCAGGCTGACTGTGGTAAGAAGCATTTTTTCCAGCCCAGTGTCCTGTTGATATCAGTCACTATTTCTTCCCTCTAATCCTTTCAGATTTTTTTTCCTGGCTTCAAGTAGTTTTCTCACACACTTATGCTACCAGTTATCTTTTGAACACTTGAGGAGGACCCTCTGCAAATCTCTGGAATTCTCTGTGGTACTCTCTCCTCTTTGGTATCCTGTCCTGCAAGAGTTAGCTATCTTGATCTCCTTGGCCTGTCAGCTTTTTCCACTTAACAGGGAATGCACCAGGCTCTACCAGGGGGCCCTGTCCCCGATTACTGGCCTGGACACTGGCTTACAGCAGTGCTGGAGCAGTCGTTGGACTTGTCTCATTTATTTTCCATCTCTGGGCTTACTTTCATTTCCTCATGTATCATGTCTTGAAAACTTTCTTAAACGTACATTTTGTCTGGTTGTTATTCTTGTTGTTTGAGGCGAAAGGGTAAACTTGGTCCTTGTTATTCTATCTTGGCTGGAAGAAGTTGTGTAACACTTGCTGACTTCTTATTTCTTTAGAAAAATTTGATAAGTATTATAGTCAGTATACTTGCCTACATTTTGTTCAGAAAGATATTTTTGCTTTCTGGTTAGAACCTTAAACAAAGAAATGCATGGCATGTTCACAATTTAAAGCAGACCCTCTGTGTTTTAAGTATGTATTACATGAGTATAATGTGTGTAAAATATTTGGTGTTATTGCTGCTCAAAATCAGGGCTGAAGATAAAGGCAGTGAGTTAATAATGAATTAAGATGCCATCACATTTTCTTTAGAAGAAATCCAATCCAGTGAGCCATTTGAGTAAAAATAGTTTTCCACGAGGAACTTAATTCTGGAAAGATAATTATCTGTTTTAGATGCCTGTAATTTTCCATTATGTTTGGTTAGCTTCTGAATTGTGAGTGTGGGAGGTGTCGCAAGACTTAGAAAGCTAGTTGATATGTAATTTCTGCAATTCCTTTCCAAAGCTCAGGGGAGTCAAATATATTCAGGAAGAGATCATGGGCCTGTGTTCAAGAAAGCCATTCAAACATAAACATGTATGGCTCTGTGAGCGTGAAGCTACACAAAAAAATACTACTAATATTATATTTACATTTTCCTTAAAAACAAATGAAATGACAAAATGATTGTCACCTCTACCTAGAAGAGCATCTACTTATCTGTGAGGTCCCGAAATAAATTCTTCCTTTTGCTTATTCCTAGAGAATGGACCCCAAGTCTCATAGTTCCTAACCAAGTACAGCAGAGAAAGGCCAATCAAAGGAGCAGTCAAAAGTATCTTCTATGGAGAAAGCTCCCACTATTTAGCAGGCTGAGCAGAAATTTCCCCCACTCTTTGCACCCTGGGCTGAAGGAATGCTTACTGTGGGAATACAGGCATGAAGCCCTTGGTTTCTCCAAGATTCCTTACAGAGTACTGATCTCAGGCCATTAAGTGAGAAAAGACCCCAGTGATTAGAAAATGATGAATAAAAATTATTTCCCAAAACAAGCAGAACTTTTCATGACAAATAACCACATGCTTCCCTGAGGACACATGTTCACGGTGATTCTTTCAGTTGTCAGCCTCTGCCAAATCTTACTCTCATCCCATGGCAGATCTTTGCTTTGAGCATCATATATGCTACAGCTTTTCCTCTAGGGATCATATTTAAAAAACAAAACAAAAAAACTCCCAAATATTGGGGATATATATATGTTATACATAATATATACACATATATACACACATATATTTCTTTTATTAACTTTAAAGATAAAAACAAGCTATTGCCTCCAAAATACTGCAGAATTAATTGTCCTTGATTCTTAAGGCTCAGAAATAAAAATCTAGGTCATTTAATACAAAAAGACACAGTGAAGGGGAAGGTTAGAGGCCCCAGCATAGACTAAAGGCACTAATGCGTGTACCTATGGTCTGAGTGCCAGGTCAGCCAGACATGGGCCTGAAGAAACATTCTTCCTCATGGACTTGGAGGCCTGAGGAGTGTCAGAAGCTGAGTAATGATTCACTCATGGATGAAATCACAGGGATGATCAAGGATCTTTGCTGATGGCCAAGGGGCTTTGCTGACCACAGTTTATTCCTTGTTGCCAAAGAAATCCGGCCATGGACTGGAAACTAAAGTGTAAAGGTCATAAACTGGCGGTATGATGATGGGTGAACTGTGCTTTCTCCATCAGATTAGTAACTACAAGATTGGTAATGTGTGTTATGAATCATATTTGTATTTTCCTGAAGATGGTGCTGATCATGCCAATCTGGCAGGAAGCTCTGTGTAATGAAGGACTCACATCCACAGTGGACCAGGAGAAGAAAGTTATTATAGTCCATCTTTTCCTTGAAGTGCTAGATATGGATTTTGAATACAATAGGCTCTGGTCGCTAGTGGTGACAGTCATCATTTAGTAGACTCTGGTGACTCTGGCCAGTGCCTTGCTTCTGAGGCCTTGCTCTTGCTGCTCAGTCTCCAGGCACAGATTTCTGAATCTGCCTGTTTAGATCACCTGTCTGAACTTGAACACGATTGCTAGTAAGAACCTATGAAATTTGCTTTATCCAGCTAGTGTTTCTATCCATTGGGTCAGATAATTCTTTAGTGAGTGGGACTGTCTTCACTCAGTGCTCAACTGCGTTTCATGCCACTAAATGCCAGTAGCACCATGTCCTTGTGAAAAGCAAACATATCTTACAAATTTTAGATGTCCTACCCCAATCAAGTACAGTTTCCTGTACCTGAACTCCTAACCCGCTACCTGCTCTGACTTCCAAACCTTTGGATGCCCACTACAAATCACTTGCTTTCAATACTAACCTAAGAATTTTTCTTTGGGTGACACAATTCTCTTTCCCTAACCTTGCTGTCCTGCCACAGTTATCCCTCTTTCTAAATCCACCATCGACTATCATATGTGAATTCAGAATGTTTTGTATTTGCACAAAAATTCAGAAGGGGCTAATGCTTACTGTGGTATGTGGTTTATTTATTTTGCTTATTTGAAGTCAGAACCAATAACCTTAATGGTTTGAAGAGTTTCTCTGAACTTGGTAATCTCTATTATTTTGAAAATATTTATGAAAAAAATTTGTACACGGGTGTGTGTATATACATATGTGTATATATGTACACATACACACACACATAGAACCTCAAATATAATAATAAAGTTTTTCATAATGTAAAGAAACTTAGAGCCTTAAGTGTAGTGGGTTCATTTTGAGGAGGAAGACAAGAAACTAGGACTTTAATTTTAAAAATGGTGCTATCCAAAGGAGAAGAGAATCCTTTTCTTGGTCCCATCTAGGAGAAACATGGAGGAGATTAAATTATAGCAATTGTGAATTAGGAGAAATGTAAGACATTTTCCTGAAATAGATTATGATAGAACTAATTAAGTCCTTATCTCTTGACATGCATAATATACTCTATTTTTCCTGGTCTGCATTTATGTAAGTAAATTCAGGTAGGAGTGCAGAGATTATATCCATGGGGAGTATAATTGTTGGTTCCAAGATTTGTCTAAAGAATCTGTGCATATTCTCCTTGGATTAATTAACTTGATTGTACCAATGTTACTGAGAGCCTACCATGTGCAAGGGACTATGCTGCAGCATCTCATTACCTTACTTTTCATATAAATTGATAGTTTACTTGTAATAAGGCTTTTTTGTATATAATTTAAAAGAATAAAAATTCTTGATAGTGAATAATAAATAAAGCTGAGATCAGAATTCAGGCTTCAGATTGGGCTACAATAATCCACCTAATTCTCCAAATTATATCTGAGATTAAAGACCAAGAGAGACTGGATAGTTGGTTACTCACTGCCACATAGTAGTAGAATAATTGCTCTCTACAAAAAGAAAAATTTTATAATGGCAAATGAAGGCAGGATCAGACAAGCACTGTGAGCCTGCCAAAGCATTCTGAATCACCATTCTAGATATATTCAGTCATAAGAGCTTTGCTGTGCTGAGACACTACCTACAGTGGCTTGTTTTCTAAACAGAGGTGTCAATACACCATTCTTTAATGAAGTTGAATGGTGAATTTGAATTTATTTTTAATATATTATGTTAGATTTCAAGGAAATGGCAGGTATGCAGTAGCCAAACCAGACTAATGCTCAGACTCCATAGAATATGCTTATGTTGTCTCCATCCATTGCCCTACTTCAGTGAGAAAGTTTGCAAAGCATTGTGCTGGAAGAATCTGAAGTATTTTTTCCTAATGAACAATAAATGTTCATAGATCCAGCTGGGTAAGGCAGGAATCCTTATTTCATCTAATCAAATCCGTTTCATCTTGCAGAGTGAAAAAAGCAATAAAACCAAAACATCAATAAAAATAATCATGAAATTTTATCTGTAAACAAATGTGTTCAAATAGCAATACTTATATCTGTTTTAAAATCTCCTGATCATTTCACTGTGATGGAATTCTTCTGCATCTAATATATGTCTTGTTATCTTGACTGTTTTCCCATCCTACCAATAGATAACCTTGAGCAAATGGATGTTCTGGTTCCAATTTTTTATCTATAACATAAAAAGACAGGTTTCGCCTACCTGTGCTATCAAGATAAAGTGAACAATAAACTTATCCCATGGTGAGCTTTGACCTATAACAGCAGCAGAATCATTTGCTTAGAGTACACAACAATTGATATGATTTAAGTTGTAAAGTGTGAGCATTTTATTCATTTTATTACTTATCTTACATAGAGGAGAGGAGCTATTAACAATTTTATATGGGCTAGTAAATTTTCCATTACTATTTATAAAGATTATCTTGTTTTTTTAAAAAACCAAAAAGAAACAGAAGAAATATTTTATCATTTCAGAATGTGACTGAAATTAAGTGAATGCTGATGTGCAATGTTCTTTTTCATTTAATTAGAATATGCCAGTATGAATTTTAATTTTTATTTGACTAATTTTCAGAAACATTCTAAATTGTTATTGTATAAATGTCAAAGATCCTTTTATTACTTACGTGTGCATCAAAGTGCTTCTACTGTCCCATGGGCAGGAAGTGATTTCGTCTCTTTATTTCTGTTAATTTTAATTGCTACTAATAAAGGTCAAGAGTTAGACATTAGGAAGCAAACCAAAAAAAAATCTGTTTTGTGAAAATAAAAGATGCAGTATACTACATTTTTTATATTCAGTTTTTTTATATTCAGTTTATATATACACTTAGGCTTAGCATTAATCACATAGTTTATTAATGAGTTTATGTGGTTGTTTTACTGATGGATAATATATATAGTTTTAGGATACCTGTGATAATTTAATACATTCATATAGTTTGTAAAGACCAAATAAGTATATGCAGTTGTTTTTGATTGTATAAAATGGTAGCCTTTATTTCTTCAGCATTCAGAACTTCCCACGGGATTATTTTGCCAAAGCAATAAGTTTTCATCTTTAATAACCTATGGAAAATAAGCCATATAAAATTAAACACATGAGATTTCTTTTGAAAACACCAAAGTTTCTTTCGGAAGTTTGATTCTTGCCTTGGGTGTCTTTGAACCCCGTGTCTGTGAAATTGAGCATCAGATTTTATTCTAATGACTCTGCTGTTTGACATTCATTTCAATATAGCCACATTTCTGAACTTGACTATAGAAAAATCTCTTAGCAAACTCTGCCACAAAGGAACATTTCTATTGACTAATTTGTAGAATTAAAGTATTCTTCGACTTTAGATGCAGGAAAGATCATAATATGTGGAATATTTGATTTAGCTTTGAAGGCCTAGTACAAAATCAAACATGCAGTATACCTGTATAAATCATATGAGAAATAATCCAGTTGAAACTATCTCCTTTAAATCATAAAGTTGCATAGCTGATACCAAGACCTCTGGATATACATAGTGAGTGTGAGGCACACCGTCTGGGGGATGGACACGCTTGAAGTTCTGCCTCGAGCGGGGAGGGGAGACAAGGGCAATGTATGTAACCTTAACGATTATACCCCCATAATATTCTGAAAAAAAAAACAAAAAGACCTCTGGAAACTCATACAAAAGCTGCCAATCCTAGTTAGGTTGTTAATATAACATGTGAGTGTTATCAGACACACAATGAGACTGAAACTATAAAATATCTTTCATAAGTAGCTAATAGATGAATATGTAGATAATTGTAATTTAAGAGGGGCTGTGCTTAATTTTCTGTAATCAAATAGAGCAACATTTCTATTGTTTCTTCTTAATAGTTTCTTTAATTCTATCTACAGGTCTATCCCCACTAAATATCTCAACCCTAAGGAGTCTTCTGTAGCACAGGACTTCTCAATGTCAGTACGGCTGACATTTTGGGCCAGAGAATTCTTTGTTATCAGGGGCTATCCAGTGCATTTTGGATGTTTAACAACATCCCTGGTTTCTATCCACTAGATGACAGTAGCACCTTTCCACTCATCTCTCTAATCCAGTAGTATTAATATTATAATAATCAAAAATATCTCCAAACATTTGCAAGGTTTCCCTTGGGAAGCAAAATCATCCTGATTGAGAACCACTACCATAGGGCCAGGGAGGTGAACGTCCTTTCTCTCATTTCATTCTCTTTCTGTCCTCTTGGAAGAGACTCCCTCATGATTACTTGGCATTCTACATAGTTATTGAAAATGGGTCACATTTCATGCTTCTATTTAAAAACACAGCTAGATTTTACTGAAGGCTCAGGAAGCAAAATTTCCATCTTGGGTTAATATCTAATGAAAACTTGTTCCGATTGATTTAATGCCGGAACAACATTTTCCAAAGGAGTATACTGCCTTATTTCTTTCTTTACCTGTACAGTAACAGGGATTCTTGAAACTAAAAAGTATTCTTCTTTGATATATTCTAGAATCCATCATGAACAGCTATTAATTAAGCAGCTATATAGCTTTTTTAGGTTTTCATGTGTGTATGAGATGGGAATTTGTTGGTTGCAGGTGGCAGAGATCTGAATCTATTGTCTAAAGTCAAGCACAATGCCTACTTTGGTCTAATTCAATGAAGGGCCAGTATAGCTGCCAGAATGCCTATATCTTGGCTTACCTATGCTACCCTGCATGTGTGTTGTTGGCTTCCTTTCCATATAGACTCTCCCATCATGCTTGCAAGATGATTGTAACTTAAAGTCTTAAGATCTTTCAACTTCAGATTCAGGAGGAAAGGGAGAGCATTTGAGTCTGAGGGTGGGGATCTGTCTTAGCCAAACTTCTTCAGTAGTAATGAATGGGAAGGAATTGATAGTACTTAGTTTGCTATAATAAAATTAAGTGTTTTTCAAGTACAAAAATAACATGATCATTTCTAGGTTGCATGATCATTTATAAGGTTGTTGAGAGAAAGGATCACAACTTGCCCTTCATTTTATTCCCTGCAGAATCTTCATCATGTTTTGTCCTCAGCAGACACAAAATGTAGGATTTTTTAGGTTAAAAGGGGCTTGTAAATCATAAATCTTTTCTCACAAAAATATCAAAGCATTTTTTAATGCTTAAAAACCAGGCATAATTGTCATATTTTCCAGGGAGTAGGAGTACCAGTGGAGAAGGATGCTATGCTATTTTAAAGAGGATTAAATGAAGTAGTAATCATTCAAATGACTTACCTGAGGTCAAAATAGTAAGATGATAAATTTTCCATTTACATATTTTTCTGTGAGAAGGCAGATCAAAGAGTAGTTTCTAAGTACAGGAAGAGGAGAGTACAAATATATATTGTTATTGATAAGAATTACTTTTTTAAAATTTATTTTTAAATTTCAGAATATTATGGAGGTACAAATTCTTTGGTTATATATATAGCCTTTGCACTGCCCGAGTCAGAGCTACAAGTGTGCCCATCCTCCCAGACAGTGCACACTGTACTCATTAGGTGTGAATTTACCCATCACTTCCACCCTCCTCCCATCTGCCCAGCATCCCGATGGACGTTACTTCCATATGTACACATAAGTGTTGAACAATTAGTACCTGTTTAGTGGTGAGTACATGTGGTGCTTGCTTTTCCATTCTTGTGGTACTTCACTTTGAAGAATGGGCTGGAGCTCCATCCAGGATAATACAAGAGGTATTAATTCACCATTGTTTTTTATGGCTGAATAGTACTCCATGCTATAGATAATCACATTTTATTAATCCACTCATGTTATTGATGGGCACTTGGGTTGTTTCCATGTCTTTGCAATTGTTAATTATGCTACTATAAACATTCTAGTGCAGATGTCTTTTCTATAGAATGTCTTTCTTTCCTTTTGGTAAATACCTAGTAGTGGGATTGCTGTATCGAATGGTAGTTCTACTTTTAGTTCTTTGAGGTATCTCCATATAACTTTCCACAGAGGTTGTATTAATTTGAGTCCCATCAACAGTTCATGTATGAGTGTTCCTATGTCTCTGCGTTCCCACCTAATTTGTTGTTTTTGGCCTTTTTGATAAAAGCCAATCTCACTGAAGTTAAGTGATATCTCACTGTGGCTTTGATTTGCATTTCCCTGATGATTAGAGGTGTTGAGCAATTTTTCATATGTTTGTTGGCCATTAGCCTGTCTTCTTTTCAAAAGTTTCTGTTCATGTACTTAGCCCACTTGTTAATGGGGTTGTTTGATTTTTTCTTGTTGATTTTCCTAAGTTCTATATAGATTCTAGCATCAGCCCTTTATCAGATGTGTAGCATGCAAATATTTTCTCTAATTCTGTAGGCTGTCTGTTCACTCTAATGATAGTTTTCTTGAATGTGCTGAAGCTTTTTAATTCGATCAGGTCCCACTTATTTATTTTTGTTGTTGCTGTGATTGTTTTGGGAGTCTTCTTCATAAATTCTCTGCCTAGGCCGATGTCTATAAGAGTTTTTCCAACATTTTCTTCTATAATTCTTATGGTTTCATGCCTTAAGTTTAAGTCCGTTATCCATCATGAGTTGATTTTTGTGAGAGGTGAGAGGTAGATTGATGCCACCCAATTTGTTCTTTTTGCTTAAGATTGCTTTGGCTATATGGGGTCTTCTCTGGTTCCATGCAAAGTGTAGAATTATTTTTTATAGATCTGTAAAAAATGATGTTGATATTTTAATAGGAATTGCATTGAATCTGTAGATAACTTTAGGTAGTATAAACATTTTAACAATATTGATTCTGCTGATCCTTGAGCGTGGTAGAGTTTTCTTTCTGTTTACATCCTCTGCAATTTCTTGTCTCAATGTTTTGTAGTTCTCCCTCTATAGGTCTCTCATATCCTTAGTTAAATATTTTCCTAAATGTTTAATTTTCTTTGATGCTGTTGTTAAAGATATTGTGTCTTTGATCTGATTCTCAGCTTGGATGTTACTGGCATATATGATTGATTTGTTCTTCCTTTTCCAGGTCCTTGTGATGATTCATTAGTTTGTTGATTGTGATCTTTCTGTGTTTTAGATGTAGACATTTAAGGATATGAGTTTTCCTCTCAGGACTTCTTTTGCTGTATCCCACAGATTTTGATAACTTGTGTCCCTATTATCATTTAATTCAAAGAATCTTTTGATTTCCATTTGAATATCCTCCTTGACCCAACAATCATTCAGCCATAGATTGTTTAATTTCCATGACTTTGTGTAGAGATGAGTGTTTCTGTTGGAATTGATTTCTAATTTTATTCCACTGTGGTCTGAGAAGATACATGGTATAATTTATATATTTTTTAAATTTGTTGATATATGTTTTGTGGCCGATGATATGATCAATTTTAGAGGAAGTTCCACAAGCTGATGAGAAGAATGTATACTCAGCATTATTTGAATGGAATGTTCTGTAGATATCTGTTAGGCCCATTTATTCTAGAGTTCTGTTTAAGTCCGTTGTTTCTTTGCTTACTTTCTGCTTGGAGGATATGTCTGGTTCTGTCAACGAGGTCTTAAAGTCCCTGATTATTATAGCATTGCTGTCTATCATTTTGCTTAGATCAAGCAGGATTTGCTTTATGTATCTGGGTGCTCCTGTGTTTGGTGCATAAATATTTAGGATTGTTAAGTCTTCTTGTTAAATTTTTCCCTCCACCACTGTATAGTGACCATCTTTGTCTTTCTTTACTTTTTTTGCGTTAAAGCTTATGTTATCTGATAAAAGAATGGCTACACTAGCTTTCTTTTGGTTTCCATTTGCCTGGAAAATTGTTTTCCATCCCTTCACCTTGAGTCTGAATGAGTCCTTGTGGGTAAAATGTATTTCCTGGAAACAGCAGATACTTAGCTTGTATTTTTTTTATCCATTCAGCCAGCCTATGTCTCTTTAGTGGGCAATTCAAGCCATTCACATTTACTGAGAGAATTGATATTTAGGGTGGATTTCTGTTCATCCTGTTGAGTGGACTCTTACTGTTTTGTTTTACCTCTTGAGCCATTGTGGAATCAGAGTTCTGGGCTTTAGCTGTTGGGTGACTTTACAATGGTGGGTGTCTATTATGCTGGCCAGTGTATAATGCAGGTCTGAGTACTTCCTGCAGGGCAGGTCTGGTCTTCTCAAATTCCATTAGCAATTGTTTGTCTGGGAAAGTATTTATTTCTCCCTCATATAAGAAAGTTAGTTTTGCAGGATAAAGAATTCTAGGCTGGCCATTATTCTGTTTTAGAAGACTGAGGTTGGGTCCCCAGTCCCTTCTGGCTTGTAAGGTTTCAGTTGAAAAATCTGCAGTTAGTCTGATACGTTTTCCTTTGCAGGTTACCTACTGTTTTTGCCTTAGTGCTTGAAGGAGTGCCTCTTTTCATGTTTACTTTGGCTAGCCTAATAACTATGTGACATGGTGATTGTCTTTTCACATTGAATCTCCCAGGAGTCCTGTGGCCTAGACTGACATCTAGATATCCAGGTACAAGAAGTAAAGGAATTCTTTAAGTTGAGTTCTTCTATGTGATAAAAAATCAAAAGAGGGGATTTAATGAACCTCTGGATTCTAAGATATAGAACAAAAAGATATAATTATCTACAATCAGATTAAATTAAAAAAATAAAGTTTATTTACACTGTCTGAGACTTTGTGACTTTCTTGAATGAGAACATTAAGCTTAGGAAATATGCAGTCTAATTTCATATCCAATTAAATATATTTGAAAGCTACATTGTTTTGAAACCACCTGGAAAAAAATAAAACAGACACTTAATGCATTATCAACTAGAGTCCTGGCTTTGATCAATATCATGCTTCATTCACCACAAAGAATGATAACATGCTGCCCCACCATGCTTTCTTGCTTTCTAAAGACACACATCTTTGTACTTGAGAAATGTAATTGTCATTTCACAAAAGAGCACATTATATTAGATGAGGTCTTATATTTCCACATATTTTAGCAAAAGCAAGAACATTCTCATTTGCACAACAAATATGTTTAGTTCTAAAAACACAATTATTTTTTTCTGTTTCAATGAAGATGGGATTTAAAGTAATCAATATTGAAAGCTGTAAGTTTTTTATTTATAAAAAAACACAATTTTAAATTACTTATATAACTATTTTCAGATACACTCTATACACATATCTAATGTGACTCACTAAAAACAATATATGTGATTTTTGCCAACTCAAATAACAATAAATGTGATCTTGTAATATTTCAAAAGGATTCCTTTTTCAAGTTGGACATGATTACATGTTTATAACTGAGAAAAACAGATACTAATTTGCATAAACAAACAATTTAAAGAACAAAAATCTTATCATAAATTGTAGAAAGGACCTCTTGTATATTTAAAGTAGGTTTGATTTTTGCTAAATAAAGTGTGTCCAATCCACCATTTTACGGCAAGCATTGTTAAATGATCTGAATGACCTTTATTTACAGATATGATCCCTATGGTAAGTGTGGGTTTATACAGTTTGGGAGATGTTGGTAACCAATAAAACAAGTCATAAGTTCATTGAGGAAGTACATAGAATTTACCTTCAGGACAGAATTGGTGAGCTTGGGGTGCTCAGTGCATGAGAAAATGTTCTTCTGGTAGTTGCTATATTTTTAAATTTTTTAATATATTTTTCTAACAAAGCCAAATAAAGAGGAGGTTGATTATTGTTTGAAATTTCTGTTACAAGTTATTTGGCTTCTCTGATCCTTAATTTCCTAGTTTGTAAAATGAAGAAAATGATAGCTATTTATAGAATTGTTTGGGGGCTTAGATGAGAAAAGGAGTGTGAAAGAATTGGGCACAGGGACTGGGACACTACAGCCTCAGTGAATATTAATTTTCCTTCTTAGCCCCCTTCTCCTATCACCCACCCTGTTAGGTGACTTCCAACTTCTGGTTCTCTCTTGCTCCTCCCAGCCCAAACCTGCTAAGATCTCTTCTCGGAGGTATCTCTCATTCTGCCTTGGACCAAACATTTCAATTCATCCACATAACCCAAAACTATTTGTACCTCTACATCTATTGAGATACATAAAAAATTCCCTTCACTATAATGTCCTAATTATTAGTTTAGTAACTGGATTAAATTTAAATTAACTGGATTAAAGCTGAAAAAACTCCAGTTAAATATAAATGTCATCCCCACCTTGGCCTTTTTGGCCACCAAATAAGTGTATTAACTTAAATAAATTTATAAGACTGACTTTTAGCAGAATATGTTGTTCTTGGAATTTAAAAAAAAAGCAGATTTAAATGAAAGGTGTTAAATTCTCTGAGTAGAACCATAGGAATCAGATTGTAGGTAGGAAGAGATTTCAGTCTCTCCATGACTTTCCTACCAAGAAAAAAATAGACTCAATGCTAGCATATTTTTTTCAGATTTAATCTACTTGCTGAATATTAGTATTGTACAGTAACTGCACTTAGATCTCTAGTACTATAGCTGGTAAGAACAATGGCAGAGCCACAGCTCAAGATTACCTTAAAAAATGGCCAGTTGTCTAATAAGAAACCATGTACTTGCCACATTGGGTTCTAGGAAACCGCTCTGGTGATCATAAGCCAAATTTAATGGCTGCCTTTCAAACCCCTAAGCTGTCGTAGGGCCAAAGGGAAGACTTGGTTATGTCATCTTTCCATCTTCCTCTTCCATAGGACACTGGAGTGTACAAGACCATCTGTGCAGCAAATGAGGAAGAAGACTTCTTGTTTTCCTTCCATAGGTTTCCATTCAAACTCTTCACTAAAAAGAAAGATGCTGCTTGATCCTGCACTTACTCTGCCCTTGGCATAGACTTGAACTTAGTCAGGAACCTGATGTCCTATAACCTTTATTGACGAAGATTCCCACCTCTTTATTTCTCTCTGTTCCCAGAGAAGTCACCTAAAATCTGAATCCTATTTTTCTTTATCAAATCTTCTTCCAGAAGACCTGTGGGAAGAATACTACCAGCAGAAGTAGTTTAGGAAATCAGCTGTACACATGCACTGTGGTAGAAAAAGCATGGACTTTGGAATAGAATACAACCAGGTTGAGTTCTCCTTATATAACTTGCTGGTTCTGTGAGTTTGCAGACTGGTGCTCTAGGCAAATCATTTAATTACTCTGAGTATTTCTTTGCTCATTTTTAAAGTTGGGAAAGTAACATTACCATGCAAAATTGTTGCAATGTGTGAATAAATAATACATACAGAACACCTGGAACTTAGTAGAATTTCAGTAGATGATAATTGACCTATACAGTTATTTTTGGTATAGTAAAAGTTGCATCATTAGATTATCATCTGCTTACAAGAACATCAGGTCTCATTTTTTTTCTCTTCATAGTATTTACCAACCACAATTCCTAATAGATATCATCTTCCTTTTCTGTATTTTTGGGTGTGTGGTACTAAAGAGAATAAAATGTGGATGAAGTGACTTGGAGAGAAATTTTATGTTCTGTCTTTTATATTTTTCTCCTGTCATCTTCTCTGGCATTCCTTATTTTCAATTCCAGCCTCAGTGACATCAGACATACAGAGCTACTATGAAATTCTTATCCTTAATGGAGAAAAATATAATCTCCAATGTCATTGCACTTTCATTTCTCTCCATTAATTTCCCCATGGTTGGTAGTGCTCTGATTACTGAATGTAACTGTTTTAAATCGCCAGAAGCAAGTAAGGATTTCAGGGAAACATAAATTTGGCAATGACTTCTCAATCTTCAGTTATATCTTTTATTTCTTTGAGTGAAATTTTGTATCATACTCATTAACTTTGCTTCATGACTTATACAATTCTGTATTAGAAGATTAATAGTTGATCCTATCTCACAAAGAGTTTCAAAGTCTGTTCTTCCTTTCCAGCAAATAAATGAGACCCACTCTTCTAACCCTTCTCCTCTACACCAGAGCACTTCTCTCTATCTTTTTATTATTCCATTTTTGATATGGTAATTAAATACTTTTTTTTCTTTCTAAAGAGGTGGTGGACTTTTGGGGGCCATATTTTATTTAGTATTCTTGATCTCCCATGAGTTCTACCGAATACTTAACATATAGTAGAGACTGATTAAATGTATGTGTAAGGAGGAAATCAAAATTATGTAGAGCGTTGAAGTATTTTAAGTTTAAGATGTTTACAATGGTCTTCTTAAAGCGCAGCAGACAAAGTATTCTCAAATTACAGAAGAAGTTCAAAAGATTTCTTGCAATTTTGTTGTGGCAATCATAATAAATTTTCTTTATAGCAACAATATTTAAAATGGGGGTTATATTCTCAAATCAGATTTTAAAAATCCTGTTATTATATAATATACCTAGAGCAGAAGAGAAAACACTTTCTGAATGTGCCTTCTAGAAACTTGTTCAACATTCTTCACTTTCCTATCTTCTCCACTGGCTTAGTAGGAAAGGAAGACTTTAATGTGAGTGCAGTGGAAGTTATAAAAATTAATTTTTTTGGTAAGAGTGATATGTAAATTTACGATATTTACTGAAGGAAAGTAACTCTATTTGAATCACTAATTTCCCTTAAAGAAAGATGTTATGGTATTGGGTAGAGATCCAAAGTTATGTACAGGATATATAACTTTGGCAATGTTTGTGAAATTTCCACAAATCCTAATAGTCTACAAATATTTTCTTTGACTCATTTATAAAAATATATATAACCTTTTCTGATGTAAGCACAGTAATGACCAAAAAGCTGTCTAGTTAAAAGTTGTTCATTAATGGAAGAAAAGTAAAAAACCCACAAAACCTATAATATATCATTTGAAAATAATCTTCAGCATGGAGAATGCAAATATAATATTAATAGTTATAGTTAATTATAAATAGTTTTAGGAGGTAGGTAATCATGGACTTTAACAAGAAATAGTGAAAATCTAAATTAGAGTTATGCTGAATTTTCAGTTGTCACAGAAATTTAGAGCATGTAGTATATATTGATTGCTTAATGACCAATGATTTAATATAATAAAGTACTATACTTATTTTTAAGATTTTCTAAATGTGAAATATAAATAAAATGGAAATATGGGAAAGTATTTATTTGAACTCAAATAGAAAGTATATCTTAGATACTAAAGATTTATTGTTTTTAGTGAATTTAGTAACAAATTTCACCTTTCTAATTACTAAATGCAATTTTTCATGACATTAATAACTCTGTATCTATTTTATGGATTGATCGTTATAAAAGCAAAATCAGAAATCTTACATATAACTTGATAGAAGAAAACCCTGTGCATAGTGCTTTCATAAAAGGTAGAGCTAAAATTATTTGTTAAAAGATCTTTTTCCATACTTCCCTCCTGTCTAAGACCCTGTGAGGCATCAACAGAAAAAGATTCTGATATGAATCTAATGTGCCAAGTTCAGTGTGTGCCCAGAGTCCCAAGCAAAGTTTTACTTGCGGTTATTTTTGTGTTTCTAACCATCTATGAAGACAGAAAGAGAACTAGACTTTCTATAAGTTAAAAGTAAACACAGGAAAACTCTGAAAATCTAGACTAACTCTATTAGATATATCTCTTTGGTAAAATGAACTACCAAATTATATATAGTGTATATAGCAAACAAAGGAAACATAAGACATAAATTAGAACATGGGAAAAACGTAATAATAAAATAAGGCCACCAGAGAAATTAATATTAAAACACTATATTTTAAAATAATACAAAGGGAGCAACTTTATCTTTTGGGACTTCATAAAATGGGACTCAGACCCACTGTTAGTTTACAGTGAAGGAAGGTAAGAACAGAAGGGAAGGTGCAAATAAATGTTCCAGGGTTGTTGGATAGACAAGTATTATATTCTCTCAAATGGATAAAAAATACAAGCTAGAGAAGAAAATATACAAGATAAGTTAAGTGCAAATTTTCCAAGAAATTATTTATACCCTCATAGGAAAATAGATGAGCATGGTGAATGTCAAGTTGGACATATCAGATTGTAGAAAATTTATGTTAGGAAGAATAGCTAATCCAATCCTCCCTCATCTTTCCATCTGCTAACAACATGCACAGGCTTGCTGCAGTGTGGTGAATGGAGTGGAGGTGAGGCAAGGTTGAAGGCAAGGTAAGAAGCTATTCTGATAGTACAAACAAGAGAGAATTAACATCTTGGCTATGGCTGTTTGATGAATTGAAGGCAGGTGAGAGGATGCATTAGATGGCTGTATAGAAAGTCAAATCACCTAGATTTGGTGAATAAACAGGAAGAGGGACAAAAAAATGGAAGGGGTCTAGCATAACACCCAGGTTTCTGGTTTGAGCAGGAACAGGTTCTGGCCCATGTGAACTGATTTGCAAAAGCTCAGCAACATGCAGTGTGCATTTCACATGCAATGTTGATCTTCTAACTGTGTGCAATGAATACCAGGAATGCCAGGTGATGTTTTCTTAATTTCTTTGGCATGTGTGATGCACCCTCAGTCTTTAGGACCTTTCCTAAGCTCTGACTACTGTCAAAATTGTTTTATTCAAGAGATAATGACTGTGGGGAAACAGAGGGATGAATAGGTGAAGCACAGAAGATTTCTAGGGTAGTGGAACAACTCTGTATGATCCTATAATGGAGGATACATGTCATTATACATTTGTCCAAATCTGTACAATATACAACACTAAGAGTGAACCCTAATGTTAACTATGGACTTTGGGTGATAATGATGTGTCGATGTAAGTTCATCAATTGGCACAAATGTACCAAATGTGGGGATTGTTGGTAATGTGGGAGGCTGTGCATGTGTGGGGCAGGGGGCATATGGGAAATTGCTGTACCTTCCTCTTAATTTTGTTGTGAACCTACAACTTCTCTAAAAAATAAATTCAGAGAGGGAGAGATTAGAGTTTATGGAAAGTGGATATCCACAAAAGCCCACAAAACTAACGTCAGACCTAAGTAAAGGGGTAAGACGCAGGGGAGATGAGCTGTGACTTATGTTAGGGATTTATAATGATATAGGCACAAAATTCTGTTTAGGGATCACAAAAAAAAGAATAGATATGTTTTAGGAAACAAATTCCAGACAGAAATTGAATAGCATCAAATTCTTATTTATCTCAGTATATATATGAGATCTACAACTGTTCCATGGAGGCAACTGTAATTCCTATGTTCCAGGAAAACTCAAGAGCATGCAGCACTTGTTGCATTTCAAGATTTTTAGGTTTTTATTTTCCTTTTTAAGGGTGTCTCTTAGTCCCTAGAATGTATTACACATAAGCTGTAATACATTTGTGAAGAGCATATTTTCTACTTTGAATCCCTGTGGAATAATCTCTGGGCACTGAAAAATAATTCAGCATGTATTATCTTCCATGTTCTGTTCTTTGTGGTGGGGATATACTAGTAAACTGAATAAATAAAGCTCAGCCTTTGTGAAGTTTACATTCAGGTTAAGGAAGAGAGAAAATAAATATATTGCTAACTCAGAAAGTAATATATAGCTAAGGTGATAGTACATATGAGCTAGGAAGAATAATGAGGCAGGAGAAGGGAGTAGAAAGTGACCCCTACAGAGAGAGGTGGTTGCTATTTTTGGCAGAATGGTAAGGGAGACCTTAGTGAATGAAGGAGTCATACGTGTATTGGGAAGAAGAAGGCTCCAAGCAGAGCAAAGAGCAGGGCCTGCTTGGTAGGTTGAAGAATAACAAGGAGGCCAAAGTGGGAAATCGGTGGGAGGTAAGGCAGTGAGGTACCCAGTGGTCAGATCATCCAGTGTCATGTAGACTCTATTAGTTATCTCTTGCTGCATAGCAAGTCACACCAAAACCTAGTAGCTTAAAACAGCAATTATTTATTATTTCTCACAATTCTGTGGGTTGACTGGACAATTCTTTCATTGTCTTGCCTGGGCACCCTTCTGCACTGCAGTCAACTAGCAGTTCTGTTGGAGTTTGTGGTCTAGGATGTCCTCACTCACTAGTCCAGGGCTTCAGCTGAGATGGTTTTCTATTTTTGGTTTCTTCACATAGTGGCAGAAATATTTCAGAAGATTGAGAACAGAGTTTCAGGCCTCTTGAGATCTAGGTTCAGAACTTGTTCAAGGCCCCTTCTGGCACAGTCCAATAATCAAAGGAAGTCGTAATACCATCCCAGATTTAGGGGGTATGGAAAAAAGCTCTACCTCTTGATGGAAGGGGCACCAAAGCATTTGTGGCCATTTATAAACCACCTCAACAGCTATAGCAAAGGCTTAGAATTGTATTGCAAGAACATGAGAAGTGATGGGAGGAATTTGAGTAGGGAAGTCATAAGAACAAATTTTTTTTTCAAAAACCATACTATCTGCTGTATGAAGAATAAACAAGAGACCCATTAGGAGGCTAACTCTGAATAGTATTTTCTCTATCATTCATTAAGCCTAAAGAAAGAAGTTGAGAGATTTTAACAAAGTTATGATCCATGCTTTCCCTCATGGTTCAACTTGTTGCAAAGTGGTATAAATCAGGACACAAAATTAAAGCTTTCTTTTCCAGGAAACGACAATGGCCTTCATGTATTCTATTCTTACCATATAGAAATTATATTAAATTCTCCATGCTACATTAGGACTTTGTCATTTAAAATATTAATAATATCACAATTATCTCAAACAGGGTATTTATATTATGTCTTTCTACAGAGAGGTATTTATATTATGTCTTCTACAGAGAACTATATAAATACTCTGGTGAAAACAGCCATTTAAATTATTAACTGTGGAAATCATTGCAGCCATGTGCACACTTCATGAATGCATACATTATGCACAATGTAACTATTTATAGATTTGAAAGATAAAAATTGCTGTCATTTTCTGATTTCATCTTTGTTGCTGTTGCTGTTCTGATACAGTAGTTTTCCGTATTCTAAGTACAAGTAAGAAGGCAGTATTTGAGTAAGTTTTTAAAAAGTCTGAACAGAAGACCAGAAGGGGCATTGGTTAGGAGAGAGGAGAGGACAGAGTCTGAGCCTCCCTAGAAGCTGCATTCCACTGCCCAGGAAGGAATCTTAGAGCTGAAGGACCTTAGCAATCATCTACTTCTGTTTTTCCTTTAATAGATAAAAAAAGGAGGCCTGGAAATGCTGTCTGGGCCCATCTTAGAGGCCTATGGGCAGAATGCAGCTGCAGATATGTTTTGACTTTGTCTTCAATGTATTTTACTTTAAGTTAAATTTAGTCTTCAACATTCAACAATCAGGAGCTTCTACAAAAATTTATATTTTTGGCTTCTCTTGAAAAATCAAAATTATCTTAGAATACTGGATTTTTCAAAGTCTTCCCACCAGGCCTGCTATATTTATTTCCAACCCCAGTGTGATCTTTGGTGACATTTCATTGCAACCTCTGGGCCACAGAAGGCTTAATGGCAAAAATGAAGTCAAAAGCTTTAAACCCACGTTCTTTCCAGTTCGTTCTTCTTTGTCTTTCTTTATGACTCTAGTTTTATTAATATTTTTTCAGGCAATAAATATCCTTTAAAACCCTACTTTTTTCTCCAAATTGGATAGAGATGTTTGTGGGTATTGCATCTTAATAAATAAAGACACTTTCCATCCATTTCATTAAAAATCTATAACTCACCAAATAAAAGGCATACAGGCCATTTCAGAGTTGGGACCATCTGCTGGGCAAAGTGAGACCCTCCCCACCAAGGCTCACACTGAGAGTGACTCCAGCTGAAAAGAAGCCATTAACAAACTCATAATAATCATATGTGTGTCTTCTCACCGCAGATTCTACTCATTAGAAAGCTCTACATTTTTTAGCCTTTTATTAATATGCTATAAAAAGCCATCCACCTTCTGTGCAGAGGTGAGCTAGGCATACTGTGGAATAAGGTTTCTGCTGCCAAGCAACAAAATTAAAACAAATAAAAGCTGTCTGCACAGAGCCTTAGTTGGCTTCTAGAATATACATTAGATTTGATCAATTCAGTTAAAGCATTGTACTCATAAAAGGGTTCATTGTTAACTTTAAAATATATGTTTTTTTTGAAAAACAGACAATACTTCATAATATAATCGCACATATTATCCTTAGACATATTTACAATGAACAGGTGTCATCTTTTAAATTTTTCTTTTTGTTTTGAATGAAATGTCTACATATCCTCACCAAGTTCACTCTGCACGTCACAAGATGGTTCGTAATTACAATTCTGTGTCTTTCATTTGGGCTGTGTGAGATAAAGCAGGAATGCAAAGCAACTGTGTGCATCATGGAGAGGAAATGTGCAAAATAGCACATCCCATATACTGTAACTGAGGTAATTAGTTGCCTATTTCTCACATTAGCATGTATGGGTGACATGATCAACACTCCTACACATGCTCAGAAGAATGACTGTCTCCACATTTCTCCAGAAAAATCACTAACTAGCACTTAAGAACTATTGAAGTCATATTATTGACCAAAAAGAAGAGTAAGTGCTGTAAGAGATGTAGTCAATATGTATTCTGGCAAAAATGTTTGTCACTTCATTGAAATTCTTATCCCAGCAAACGATGTTAAAGTGTTGTCAATCTTTGCTTGTCATGCTATAATTGAAGGGACTAATAATTTGTAAATATCTGTCTCATAGGATGTCTAAGATGCCTTTGGGTAATTACTTTCTTTTATTGAACTTTTACTTGACGTATAATCAAACTATGTCGCCCTGGAGACCTTCCCCTGGAGTTTTTCTTGCCTATACTCATTGCCTTATTAAATATGAAGCATGTAGTCATCTTCTGTGCTCTGTTATCTGGATCCCTCTCTAAATTATTGGTTATTAAATCAATTTATACGTAATTATCAGGATCTTGTTTTTACTGCAAGTCCTCCCAAAAGTCATAGATTATCTCTGAGCACATAGAAAGTGTCAATGAGTATAAAAAAGTGAATTAGATCAAATTCCTTTAAGGAAGATGCCTGTATTCCTGTATGGTATCAGAGTCCTCTTAAACTAGACTCCCTCTGCCTTTTAAAGCTATTCTCCACTTAACCCTCTGCTCTAGCCACACTGGTCTGTCTACACATCAGGGCTTGCACATGGCGTCAGCTTTCCTGCTTTCTTAGACTCCCTCTGAATTCCCAACTCTACTGTAAAAGTTAAATAAAATATAGAGACAAATCTGAAATTAAAATGTTTTAGGAGGGAAGAATTGCAATTTGGGGCATACACTCAGACCGACTGGTCTTAGGTATGTCTGGAGAACAAAGAGAAGGTTAGAGGTTTTATTTAAAAAAACAGTAGAAATGTTACATGTTGCTCTTTGAGAAATTTCATTGACACTAGTAAAGTTTTGAGGAGCTGGCAAGTTCCGATTGGTAAGTGATAGTAGTGGGCAAAACTAGTCTTAGATCCTTCACTGAGCCATTACTGGGCATATGCCCAAAAGAACAAAAGACATTCTATAAAATAGACATCTGCACTTTAATGTTTACAGCGGCACAATTCACAATTGCAAAGATTTTGAAACAACCCAAGTGCTCATCAATACATGGGTGGATTAATAAAATGTGGTATATGTATACCATGGAGTACTATTCAGCTACAAGAAACTATGGTGATATAGCACCTCTTGTATTTTCCTGGATAGAGCTAGAACCCATTCTACTAAGTGAAGTATTCCAAGAATGGAAAAACAAGCACCACATGTACTCACCATCAAATTGGTTTTAACTGATCAACACCTAAGTGGACATATAGGAATAACATTCATCAGGCATTGGGCAGATGGGAGGGGGGAGGAGGGGATGGTATATACATACATAATGAGTATGATGTGCACCGTCTGGGGGATGGAGCTTGAAGCTCTGACTTGGGGGTAAAGGGGGAGCAAGAGCAATATATGTAAACTAAACATTTGTACCCCTATAATATGCTGAAATAAAAAAAAAACTAATCTTAGAGTTGCCACAGGTCATTTAAGTAGCCATTAGATAAAGCTGGTTTCAGATTATAGCAGGCAGTTTCAGCTGCCAGGCTTGGAGAGAAGTTTGTTTCTGAAGCAATTTTTTGTGCCCTGAGTATTTTTATCCTCCTGGCTTCTAGGTGGCTATGACAAGATGACCCAATTCGTACGACAAACTTTCACACAATCATCTTTTCTCAACTTTTACTTATCTTTTAAGCTGTGGCTTATGTCCTTCACACCTTATTTATGAAATCTACCTCTGGGTAATTGAGCTGATCTCTGAAAAATCAGTTTCATGGCCCGAATTAAACATTGAGGCTCCAAAGAAGATGACACCCTGTTCCTATTCTCAGGGAGCTTGCAGTCCAGTGGGAGAGACCATGACCACAGTGTGGGTTCAGCTCTTTGACAGAGAAGTGACCAGAGGGCTGTGTACGCTCAATGAAAGGGCACTAACCCCAAAGACAAGAAAAGTTGAGGTGAAGCTGTATGATCAGAGGCTTCCAGAGGAAGGGTTATATGGGAATGATCACAGCAGAGAGTAAAGAGGGGTCAAGGCTTAGAGAGAAATGAGAATGAGATACTCTGAGACAAGGGCAGATCCTAAAGTGGGAGGGAAGAAGCTGTGAGAGATTTAGCTAGAGAGGCGAGCAGAAGGAAGATCTTAAGGAGTCCAGTGTGCTTTGTGAAGAGGTTTGAATTTTATCCTAGGTCAGCAGGAAGCACAGCAGTGACAACAGAGATAATCTCTAAGGTCACTTCCAGCTCGGAAGTTCTACGACTCTCTGATCCCAGTTCTACAGGGCCGCTCTCTACTACTTAACACACTTGCCAAAAAGTAACTTGGATGGCATTTTGTTCTTATTTGTATCTATACCATATCCTCTGGAGTGGACTTTGTACATAGTAGGTACTCAAAAAATTCTTAATAATTTTCTCTATCATCTTTCAAAAGTATATTCTGGGAGGGCAGATACCGCGTCTTATTTGCTGTCATTCCCACAGTGTCCAGGAGCCATAGGTCATTAAATATGAAATGTCTGACTTCGAATCAAAAGTTTGGTTTATTATATTTCAAACAAGAAGCAGTACAAAATATTAATCAAAGTATGCATTTAAACTATTGACACAGTTTTGCCTTCCTAATGATAGCTTGTTTATGCCAGCATGGAAGAAGTCTGGAGATTAGTGATGAAATCACAAAAGGAATTTTCCACAGATTTTTGAGAATTGAATATTTTCCTTGCAAGAAGTGGTCCAAAGCCTGAAGGAAGTGATAGTCAGTTCATGAAGGTCTGGTGAGTATAGTGGATGACAGAGAGTTTCCAAGTCCAGCCTCTGTAGTTGGAGCAGCGTTGTTTGTGTCACATGTAGTCAACAGTTGTCTTGCAAGAGGATTGGCCTGTGTATATTGACCACTCTCAGCTCCTTAATCACAAGCATCCTCATCATTTCCTCCAACTGGTAGCAGTAGACATCTGCTGTAATCAATTGACTAGGTTTCATGAAGTTGTAGTGGATAATACCAGTGCTGGACCACCAAACAGACACCATTAGCTTTTTTTTTGTTTGTTTTTTGATGACTATTTGGTTTTGGACTGTGTTTTGGCACTTCCTCTTTACCCAACCATTGTGCCAAACGCTTGTGATTGTCAAAAAGAATCCATTTTTCATCACACGTAATAATACAGTGTAGAAATGGTTCACCTTTATGTCATGACAGCAAAAAAAAGCAAGCTTCAAGACTATTTCTCTTCTTACGTTCATTTAATTCACACAATGCCCATCTACCTAGCTTATTTACCTTGCCAATTTGTTTCAAATGGTCCAATATTGTTGGAATAGAAATGTCCAATCTTGCTGCTAATTCATGTTGTATGTTGAAATGGATTCGCTCCCACTACAGCTTTCAGCTCATCATTATCCACCTTGGTCTCAGGTTGTTCACGTGGCTCATGTTAAAGATTAAAATCATGAGAATGGAACTTCTCAAACCATCGACGTATTGTGCATTCATTAGCCACATCCTTCCCAAACACTTGGTTGATATTTTGAGCTGTCTGACTCATATTTGAAAATAACATGAATTTTTGACTTATCCATAGTTTCACAAAAATTGCTCTAAAACAATTTGAAATATAATGACAAGACAAGCCATGTGTTTGAAAGAATGAGGTTGCACCTTCACAATAAAAATAAAACAGGAATTGTCAAAGTGAAATGTCAGAGATATCAACTATAAAACTTAGTACTTCAGGAAATAGGACATTTCACACTTAATAACCTAATACAAATATTTATTGAATGGATGAGTAAAAGCTATGGAGGGGGCTTTAGTCTGAGTCTACAGTGTTTTCAATAGCCCCATGGCTTCAGTTAAGAACCTGAATGAAAACATATTTCCCTTCTTTTTTTTTTTTTTTTGCTGCACAAATACTGACTGAAAACCTATGAGGTGTCACTACCTGGGCATGCAGTATTGAATACTGCCCTCATGGATTTTATATTACACCTTTTTTCTGGCCTCTCTGCCCTTATCCTTATGATTAAAAAGGTTCAGGAAAACTAAAAGATTCTTCTCCTATATAAATCATCAGAAATAATTTGAAAGGTTCTGCAACTCTGCTCAAAATTTAGTTGCTCTTTATATTATTTGTGTTTTTATTGTTGCAGCAAAGATATCTGGTATAGTGGAAAGAGCATGCTGTTATGGATTGAATGTTTGTGTCTTTCCAAATTCATACTCCAATGTGATGCTATTTGGAGGTGGGGCCTTTGGAAGGTAATTAGGTCATGAGAGTGGAACTTTCATAAATGGGATTATAAGAAGAGGGACAAGAAAGTTTCTCTCTCCCCCTTTATCCCTCTCCTCATCCCCCACTCCTCCTCCCCAAGCCATATGAGGACACACTGAGAAGATGGCCATCTGCAAACCAAGAAGTCAGCCCTCACCAGGCACAGGATCCCACAGCACCTTGATCTTGGACTTACTAACCTCCAGAACTGTGAGAAATAATTGTTTGCTGTTTAAGCCACCCAGTCTATAGGATTCTGTTATAGTAGACTGAACATATTAAGGCAAATACAATGTCAGACATACTGGGTTTGAATCTTTATTCTGCCATAATATACACCTATATTCCTTCACACTCTACCTTTCTTCTCTCTTTTTTTATCCATCATCAAAATTGAGCTCACTGCAACAGTGTAATACATGGCATTTTTTGGCTGTTTGATAGATGTTAGTTTCCTATCCTTTTGTTCATTTTCTATAATTACTGATTTCTTCTTCATGGAAGTAGATGGATGGGAGGAATTTACAGTTAAACCATTTGAGGCCCTCGCAGTTTCACATATCAAGACAGCACATATTTAATAATTTCAGGCTTTACACCACATTGTACAACAATGAGAAAATACCAGCACTAACTGTCAAAACTAATGGTTAGTAATAATAAAAGTTTTATCTCTTATTTTATTTGTACAAATGAGAGTATTAAATGTCTTATGATAAGCCCGAGAGGCAGGTATTACTCATCTTTGTCTTACAGATGAGAAAACTGAGGCTCAGCAAAACTAACTTGCCAAAAGTCATACAGCTAACTAGTGGTCAAGCTGGGATTTTACTCAAAGTATGTTCAGCATCAAAGGCCCATTCTTTCTCTAAGAGCCACAGCATACTGATGTTGTGTCAGTTATGAAAAAGCAAAGTTCTATTGTCTGTGTTCTGGTCTACTACTGATTGTAGAGAAGTAAAGTTCAGAGACCTGTCTTAAAGTGCCTAAGAAAGACTATTAAAAATATATAGTACCATGCAGTTATGCTGAGAAGCACCGATTATCACATTGTTTGTGTAGGTTAAGCTCTGGCCAACATGTTAAACAGTTGGGCTGATGGGCCTTGAGCATAGCAATGATTCAGTCAAAACATTACCTTGGGCACTTGATAAACATTTACTCCAGAAGCAAAAATTTAATTGGCTTGTCTTATGCTACTGTATGTTCCAAATATTTTCCACCCTCATGTTTTTAAATATAACACATAAAACATAATATATGTAGGTTTAAATAACTGTCTCTCCTGATCTCACTTGCTGATGATATGAAGCTTAGATAGGCCTCACTCTTTGCAAAATTATAGAGTAAATGAAATTAGAATTTGGGGTACCCTTAGTTATTTTCCAAGAATCCTGCTTACTTCCTAATGACACTTCTACTTCCCTTGTCCAGACACTCCATGCCCTGGATTTTCATTCTACCACATTTCTTTGCATAAATTCATGACCTTAAAACCTCAGTCAACTATCCCGTCTGCTCACAGTGGCCCATGCTTCAGAATTAATGTCTGCTCTAATCTGGTCTGGAGGTGATCTGGCCTGCTCAGTAAGATGAAAGCAATTTATCTTTGAATTGACAGAATTCATTCTATGGTGTTAGTGACAAACAGAAACCAATGTGTTTCTTCCAAGCATACTTGCAACCAAAGGAGAAGAACTGCAGAGGATTGAGAAATGGTGCACCAGGTATACTATAAGAGAGAGTCTGGTGTGGTTAAAAAGAAAGGCATGTTTGGTAATTTTTTTTTTCTTTTTTGAGACTGGCTCTCACCCTTTTGCCGGGGCTAGAGTGTAATGGCATCATCGTAGCTCACTGCAACCTCAAATTTCGGGGCTGAAGCAATCTTCCTGGCTCAGCCTCCCAAGTAGCTGGGACTACAGGTGCATGCTACCATGCCCAGCTAATTTTTCTATTTCTTATAAAACAGGGTCTTACTATGTTGCTCAGGCTGGTCTCAAGCTCCTGGCTTAAAGTGATCCTCTAGTCTCAGCCTCCCGAATGCTGGGATTACAGGCCTGAGCGATTGGCCCCGGCCAGAAAGGCATGTTTGAATGAGTAGCAGGATAGGCCATGAGAAAATTATGTCTTACAAGAGATGAGATACAAACTACTGGTTTTTATTTTTATTGACTGTGTGTGTAAGGAAGGAGGAGTGAGAAAAATAGATTTGGAGATCTACGAAATGTGGAACAGTGATCTCAGTATTTTCAAGTCTAAAGGGAAAAAATGCACATTTTAAACAGCTATTTAGTAGAAACATACATTTTGTAATAGCAATAGTTGGGGCTGGGGGAATCGTTTGCTTTTTTAAAAGTACAATAGGTAAAAACACTTCTCTTGTGTTCCCGATAACTTTTGTCTCCAAGGCAGCATCAGAGCAGTAGGAAAGGAATCCCACAGCAGATAAACTTACACTGCCCCTCAACCTGCTGCCTGGGTCTCCTCTGGTGAGTAACATCTTCTACGTTATAAACTCTGCTTACCCTCCTGCTACCAAAGTCAGCCTTTCTGAATATCTGCCCCTGCCATGCATCACCCAGTTAGTTGGGGCCCCATCATGGGAACTGTTTTCTCAGTTACTGCAAAATGTTTAGAATGTTCCAGAGCCTAAGAGGCCTAATTTTAAAGTCAGTGAGAATCAGAACTCCAGGGCAATTTTATAGTAGTGGCAGTGACTTCAAATGACGCTGGCAAATGCTTCCTCACAGCTAAGCTGGAAACCAGTAAAATAGCTAATTAAGCCATCACTTTGTCAATTTAGGAAAGGCAACAACTTTCATTTGCTTACCCCAAATCTGTCTCTCATTTTGAAGGCTCCTGCAAATTCAAATACTTAACAGTATAGGGTGAAAAAATAAAACACCTCACTAGTCTTTTAGATCATTCTAAATTGCCTAGCCCACAATGCGCGCTGTCTCCAGTAAGAGATCACATTCATCTCCGCTGCCTCTTCCCAGTGCCACATAACCGTATTCAGAAGCCTGGGCTCCCTGCGAGCTTTGACAGGCAGCCATTCACAGTGCCTTCCATGCAACTCTGACTTCTGGATGTAGAAAAGAGTTTTCTGTCAGCAGGATTCATTTACATTCTAACTGACAAGGTTTCGGTCTCAGAGTCTTTGTTTTATGCTACGGTGTCTGTTCAAATTAACAGTGAGCTCAGTTGTGCTCTTCTGACCAAGGGTCACATTCTCATCTGATGACATGCTCTGGGCGGGTACAAGCTGCATTGCAATAAAAGCCATGACTGTTAATGCTTTGTCTTTCACAAGAGAATACCAGAATCTCCCTTATGCATAAAAATTATTCCATTGATTTGAGTTTGTGAACATTGACTTTATTCCATTTTCAGCATTATCTACTGTGCTCTTTTTCTTTTCTTATTGTTATATTGAAAATTTTAGATAAGAATGTGGGACTATTAGGAACTGAACATCTTATGTGGTTTCTTTAAAAGACAACTCTTTGCAAGTTGTATGGTGACCAATTTTACCCTATCCAATATAACTTGGGAATTATCATGGCTTCAATTTAGATTATTTTAATCCTTTCTTGTGAACTAATGACTGAGATTCTCTACTTATAGAGAATGAGTAGAGAACCTCAGTATCATAATTTCTGCCAGCATATTGAGGGTGAGTCTGGGCATAGGAGGCAGATGTGTCAGGACAGAGGCAATATCTGGGATCACTAGGATGGAGGGTTGGAGCTTTGAAGAGGGTAGTGGATAGTCCATGGCCAATTAATAAATCAGTGGCCTCTGTAATTATTGATATTTGTGAGACTTTCAAGTCCTTCCAATGTCAAAACCTTCTGGAGCCTCAAATGTATAACTTGACACTTTTGAAAGAGCAAAATAATTTGAAAATTAGCAGAGAAAATTTCTCATGTTTAAAAAATTTGATTTGTGGGAGGGGGGCAAAATGGCTGACTAGAGACATTGCTTGTCAGACCATCCCAGAGAGAAGGAAGGGTTTTGGAGAGGGGAGATGGAATAGGGGATGCATCACAGGTGAATTTCAGTGAGAGAAGTGCCAGAGCTTGTTGGGGACCTCACAGAGAAAAATTTCAAAGCAGAAAAGGAAAAGGGTAAAGGAAAAAAGATATCGACGAGGTTCAAACCCAGGAAGGCTTGAAGTCCAGCAAAGGATTAGGGGGGATCCTTTCTTCCTCTCACAATCCTTCAGTGAACAGTAGGCTACCAAGTTACTGGGAAGCTTTTCCAGTCCCACAAACCCAAGCACTACAGCAACCACAGAATTGTAGGGAGAACTTGCATGAGCCCAGAGCTTGGACATTCCATGCAGGGTTCCCCTCCAAGGAAAGTGACCCAAGAGTGCAGAGAGCAGGCTTTCTTCCATTCAGACTCTTATCTCTCACCACCCTAGAGAGTAGTTTTAGCCAAGAATTCAGCGAGTGGTTCCCTCCCCCCAGCGGGTATGTCTCACAGTCTGAAGTTTCCACAGAGATTGGGGCCCATGCCTCTCCCCTTGGGGACATGCAGAGGACCTGGGCCACCAAATCTGGGAGCTCCCTGTCGGTCAGCATTTCACAGAGATGCACGCCAGTGGGTCAGACTTGCAGGTTGGATCCCGTGCCTCCAGCACTGGAGCAGGTTTCTGGGGGGGATGGGGGGAAAGGGAGGTCGAGGTTTAGGAGCTATACTTGGGAAATGAGGGAGCCCACATGGATGGAACTGATGGGAGAAAACTGTGGGAGTCTGAGTTGTGGTGAACTGGGGAAATGCCCCCCCCCCCCCCCCCCCCCCGCAAAGCCAAGCTGTCAGACCAGGCGGATTCTCAAGTAGGGAAGATCTCAGCTCATGGTGCCACGGCAACCCAGTGCAGCATGCGCTCCAGGCAGGAGGATCTCAGCCAGCACCATAGCAACCGAGTGCAGCTTGTGCTCAGGTGGGGAAGATCCCGGCCTGTGGTGCCATAGCAACCAAATGCAGCGTTTCAGGGTCCAAGGGCAGGGGCAATTCAAAAGAAGCAGAGCTCGCTCCCCACAGCCAGTCTGGGAGGTGTGCCCCTTCCTCACAAGCAGTCTTTCTGGCTTGGAGAGATGGCTTAGACCCTTCTCTCAGCGGCTGCTGCGAGCAGCTGGGAAGACAGCCTCTAAACCCTGTCAAAGCTTTGCAAAGCCTTCCATACATGCACAACTTAACCATGCCCAGCCTCGCCCCTCTACCTGCCTCTGCTGTGGGGGAGATCAAACAAACCCCTGAGAGCTACACGTTCCCTCCCAAAACCTGAGGCATTCAAGTGCTCCACCTGAGGGAATAAAGCTTATCACAGGCACAGAAGAACATCTCTGCAATTGGCTCTCTCTTGCAAACGTCAACTACTGACAGGAAGAACAACTCTATAGCTCATTACAGCACTGAGCAACTCAATCAAATAGGATGTGGCTGATGTCTACTCACAAGCATCACTTATCATCCTGGAGATTAAGCTAGGGGTCCCAATATAATTCACACTGCTTTGAACAGGGTAAGACTGCAGGATAATAGCAACCTGAGGGGACAGTGCTTTTTATGAGAGAAACAAAGTCACAGACAGCTCGATCTGTGAGTGTTCTCCCTCCTCCACTACATACCTCTGGGCTGATTGGGAAGCTGTTCAAAGTCTGTGCAGGGACATTCCACCAGACAGCTGGTGCCTTCCAATACCAGGTTTCTGCAACCGATGCCATCCTGATTGTTCTGGTGCACACAGCCAGGTCTGCATGGGACCCAGAATCCCAGCAATAGCCTTTGCATCTCCCCTGGTAAGCCAAGGGGGGAACTGTGACTGTAACTGGCTGGGGGCCAAGCATGCCTCGTTCCCAGCAAGGGAGCAGAGCAGACAAGGAGGCCCAGATGCCACAGCTACCACTTGGGAAGGCTGGGCCTACTGCATCAGTGTGTTCTAGGTGTGGCGGTAAAACCTGGCAAAACAGGAGCTCTGGCTCACCTATGTGGACCCTAAGCCATTAAGACTGTACAACAGGGCATCAGTAGCCCCCACGCTGGTGGAACAGCCCCCCCCCATAGTGGTGTCTCTGTCCCTTAAATACCCAGAGCCAGCTCTGAAGCTCTCGCTGTGCCTGAGTCTGAGGCTCTGCCCCTGTAGCTCCTGGGCCCCTGCCAGACTTCAGAATTGTACCTGAACTGAAACAAGGCAAGAATGCCCACTGTCACCATTTCTACTTAACATAGTGCTGGAAGTCCTAGACAGAGCAATCAGACAAGAGAAGAATATTAAGGGTATCCAAACCAGGAAAGAAGAGGTCAAACTATTGCTGTTTGCTGATGATATGATCTTGTATCTAGAAAACCCCATAGATTCCACAAAGAGTCTTTTTGGAACTGATAAATAAATTTAGCAAAATCTCAGGATACAAAATCAATGTACATAATTCAATAGCATTCTACATACTAATAATAGTCAGGCCAAGAGTCAAATCAAAGACTCAATACCATTTGCAATAGCTACAAAGAAAATAAAACACCTAGGAATATACTTAACCAGAGAGGTGAAAGATCTCTACAAGGAAAACTACAAAACTCTGAGGAAAGAAATCACAGAGGATATCAACAAATGGAAAAACATGGCATGCTCATGGATAGGTAAAATAAACATTGTTACAATGTCCATACTACCCAAAATGATTTACAAATTCAATGCAATCCCCATCAAATTACCAAAGTTATACTTCACAGGTCTAGAAAAAATAATTCTATGCTTTTTTTGAAGCCAGAAGAAAGCCTGAATAGCCAAAGCAATATTAAGAAAAAGAAAGAAAAACTGGATGCATGATGTTACCAGACTTCAAACTATACTACAAGGCTATAGTAACCAAGACAGCATGGAATCTGTATAGATATGGAGACATAGACCAATGGAATAGAACAGAGAAATCAGATATAAAACCATCTACCTATAATCAGCTGCTCTTTGACAAAGCAGACAACAATGTACACTGGGGAAAAGAAGCCCTATTCAATAAATAGTGCTGGGGAAATTGGATAGCTACATGCAGAAGAATGAAATAGGACCCCTATCTCTCATCTTTTATAAAATTTGATAGATTAAAGACTTAGATCTAAAAATGAAACCATATGAATTCTAGAGGAATTTTTTTGGGTAAAACTCTTTTAGGAATGCTTATACACTGTTGGTGGGACTGAAAATTAGTATAACCTCTTTGGAAAACAGTATGGAGATTCTTCAAAGAATGAAAAATTGACCTACCATTCAACCCAGCAATCCCATTAATAGATATTTACCCAAAGGAAAAGAAGTCATTTTGCTAAAAAGACACCTGCACTTGAACATTTACTGCAGCACAATTCACAATTACAAAGATGTGGAATAAACCCAAATGCTCATCAGTTCATGAGTGGATTTAAAAAATATAGTATATGTATACCATGGAGTACTACTCAGCCATAAAAAGATGAATTAATACTGTTTGCAACAGTCTGGATGGAACTGGAGATAGTTCTCCTAAGTGAAGTGTCTCAAGAATGGAAAAATAAACACTACATGTACTCATTAAATTGGAACTAACCAGTGAGCATACATGTGCACAGAGGAAAGTAAAATGGTGGAAATCAACCAGGGGGGAGGGAGGAGCAGGGAAGGGGCAAAAACCTACCTAATGAGTACTATGAACACTGTTTAGGTGATGGGATCACTGTTATCAGGGACTCAAGCATTACAAAAGTGATCCATGTAATCTAAAACATTTGTATCACCTTAGTATTTTGAAATAAAAAAATTTTTGATTTGCAATAAAAAATTATTAAGCTTAGAAACATTTTAGAATTTTAGAGCTTTAAAAAAGTTTTATTATAAATTTTTTTTAATTTCAGCATATTACGGGAGTACAAATGTTTAGGTTACATATATTGCCTTTGCCCCACCCGAGTCAGAGTTTCAAGTGTGTCCATCCCCTAGACAGTGTGCACCATACCCATTAGGTGTGTAATATTTCTTATTTGCTAAATGGTGTTATGTTGTATTAATCATACTTCCATTAACTTGTTTTTGAAATCTTTGTTATTTTTTAATCAATATTTTCTGTGCCAGGACATATTGTCATACTGGCCAAATCTGTAAATGTGATGTTTCGTTTTAAAGGGGTCAGTTTATTTCCATTTATAGATTGATCTCTCTGTCAATAAAATGGATATTTTATAGATAGAACCACATAGATTGTGTCTAGAGCAAAGCTCATGATTCTGTCTTGCTCATGGCCATTAGTAAATGTATGTCTCAGACCACTTTCCCTTTCTTCCTGAGCAAATAGCTAGGCCACATACCTCAACACTGGGTGTGGCCGTGACACTCAATGAATGATGAACAAAAATGATGTGTTCCATTTGTGTGCAATGAAAAAGTGATTATGCCTTTTCCTTTTTTCCTCCTTTAGCAGCTGGTTTTACATGATAATGATAAGGCCATGAGGGTCACAGAACCACAAAATGGAAGGAATTTGGTTCCCTGAATAATTGATTGGGGAGAATCACCTTTGCTAACCATCTTGGACTGTTAGATGAATGAGAAATAATCTTCTATTGTGTTCGAACTATTATATATTTTGGAACTTGTCTCATACGCCAGAATTTTTATATAAGTTTTCTCATTTAATCTTCATAGAGTTGCTATAACACAGATATTATTATTATTCCCAGGTTTTAGATGACTAGAGTTTTCCAGTAGTAATAAAGCAATGAAACATCAGAGATTGAATTTTACCTTATTATAGTTCATAAGATTTTATACTTCAAATCTTTGGGAATTAAAATCTGAAAATTTTTCTATACTTAGAATCCTATTTAATGTTTGTTTAACACTATCGTAAACTGCTGGAGTTTGCTTTAACAAGTTCCATCCTTTAGCAGAAATTAATACATTTTTTAAAAAGAAATTTGCAGCCAATATTATTATGAAGTTTCTTATTTTATGTAGTTTTCAAAGAATTTTCTTTATATTTCACAAAATTCTCAAAATGTTTGAGAATGTCCATCAAAAGGCATATTTTATGTAAATTACTATTTGGTCTAGTCATATTCAAGTTCCTTAATGATGAGACTGCCAGGTTTGGTCAAGTTTAATGAGCCATGAGAACAAAATTTTTTATTTCCACAAAGCATTAGGAGATCTTTTTTAGTCTATTCGGAGCATCCAGGGAGGCCTCTTTTTAACGATGTATATGTTATATGGATCTCTGCAGTTTTTGCTTAACTAATGACCATTTTATCTTCGGCTAGTAACATATTTTGCTTTGAAGAAAATCTCCCTCTTTATCTTTCTTTTTTTTATTTTTTTTATTTTTTTGTTTTTGCCTGGAGCCACTCCCAAAATGTCTTGAGCAAGTGGACTCCCCTCCTCATCTTTCAGTCCATGTGTTTGTGTGAGCTGATCTTCCCTGGTACCCCAACCCTCACAAGCCTCATGAGCCTATGGTTAGGTTGAAGGTTCACAACCTACCTCTGTCCAGTCAGTGTGTTCCATCCCATTGACCATGGTGATTGGTTAGTGAAGAGCCAAGGATCCTTGTAGATCCAGCGGCACACAATCTGAGACTTCCATTGACACTACTTGGATGGAGATGTTCTCTTTCTGCCAGTCTATAAGCCTGTAGCTGGCTTGTAGGGGTTGCCATGTGAAAAGTGCATGCCTAAGATCAGTTGATACACAGGAAACAGAACTGAAGATGATTAAAGAGAGAGACCAACCCCTGACAGCAGTGTTTGCACCTTGCCCAAAGCTGAGGCTATCTCTGGACTAGCCAATATCTTTTAGCCATTTTGAATCAGGTTCTTGGAACTTGTGAATAAAAGGGTTTTGTTTAACAAAAATATATAAAGAGTGAAAAAAAGTAAGCATATGCTGCATAAACCATCCTCTTTCATAAGCCATAATCACATTTCTAAGATTATATTAGAAATATTTTAACATCTACCAAATAACTTCTGCAAAGAAGGTAGGATTTAGATAAGCTAGAAATAGCCCAACACAAGATTTCTATGGGTACATTATTTTTATAGCAACTCTTGTTTCTGTCCATTTCTAATTGTTGAGGAGTATCATTTCTTCTTTAGAACTTTCTTTTCCAGTTTATCTCTGATTTTACCTATATTTAAAAAAAATCTATAATACGTCATCACATGTTTATAACTCATAATCCTACAGCCATGGATTTGGGTAGTGACAAGACTGAAATCTCTCCGTACAAATGCAGAGATTATAAAAGATTTTTGCTAAAATAAGTTCATGGAGAAATATCTACTAAAATTACAATTGCATTTTTGAATATACCTGGATAGGTATATAACTATAACAGCACATAACTAAGGAAAAAAATTCCCTCTGAGTGTTCCAAAGAGTTTAATAGTATTAAGCCAACTTTATCTTATTTAAATAAAAAATTTGACTTCTGGCATGAATTTGATAAAGATTTCACTTTATTTGCTATTTTAGAGAATTATCAAAAGAAAAAAAACATACAGAAATCAGCAGCACAGCATCGCATATTCTCACTTGGTTTTATGGATGAACAAATACTCATATATAAAAGAGATATTTTTAAAGTGTATTTGCTGTGAGGACTTCTAATGTTTTGAAAAAATAACATTAAATAAAAAACTACATTTCTAAAATTCTATTTTAGGGAAAAACTGAATATATCAGAAAATGCTATTTGGAGGACTTTTTAAATTAAAGATTAAGGTAGCTGGGAGGCCGAGGCGGGTGGATTGCTCAAGGTCAGGAGTTTGAAACCAGCCTGAGCAAGAGCAAGACCTCGTCTCTACTAAAAATAGAAAGAAAATGAATCGGCCAACTAAAAATATATAGAAAAAAATTAGCCGGGCATGATGGCACATGCCTGTAGTCCCAGCTACTCGGGAGGCTGAGGCAGTAGGATCGCCTGAGCCCAGGAGTTTGAGGTTGCTGTGAGCTAGACTGACGCCACGGCACTCTAGCCAGGGCAACAGAGTGAGACTCTGTCTCAAAAAAAAAATAAATATATAAAAAAATAAAGATTAAGGTAGGATGAGAAGTTGGCATTTAAAAATACAAAATATGGAATAAAAATTCAAAATAATTGCTTAGAAAAATTCAATTTCTTTAAAATATGATGCAATTTCTTAGAAATATCCAGTCATATATTTACCATCCTAAGTTATTTAAAGTGACCATAACCTTGTTGTCTATGTACATGATCTTCCAAGTTCAATAAAATATCAATATATAATAGTCCATAGGTAATTTTCAAGGAAAAAGATTCTGGAATAATACAAATACATATTCTAAATTAATCTATTAAAAATCAAGTATGTATTTAATTGATTAGAAGGAGCTAAAAGTCAAAGTAAGCTTTAGTGGACAAGTTTAACAGTATATTAGACTCAAGTAAAAATAAAATTATTCAGCTGGAAAACAGATCAGAATAAAGTATCCTTAATACAATACAGAGTAAAGAAGAGATAGAAACAATGTTATAAAACATGGAGGATTTAGTAAGAAAATCTAATATACATCTAAACAGAGCTTAAGGAGCAAAGAGAAACAGTGAGGCAGAGGAGATATTTGAAAATGTAATACCTGAGGGTATTCCAGAACTGATGAAAGACACTAATCAAAAGATTCAAAAAGACCAATAAGTTCCAGGCAATATTTTAAAGTATCTTTACCAAGACCGTATAGTTAAAATATAAAACAATAAAGAGAGGAGCTTAAAGGCGGCCTGAGGAAGGGGGTATTATATATTAGATTACCCCCTAAGACATCTGTGTCAGTCCATTTTGCAATGCTATGAAGGAAATAACTGAGGCTGGGTAATTTTTAAGGAAAAGAGGTTTATTTGGCTCATAGTTCTGCAGACTGCATAAGAATCATGCCAGCATCTGCTTCCGGTGAGGGCTTCAGGGAGCTTCCAGTCAAGGCGAAAGGTGAAGGGGGAGCAGGCGTGCCACGTGGTGAGAGAAGGAACAGGGAGAGGGCGGAGGTGATACTAGGCTCCTTTAAACAACCAGCTCTCACATGAACTAATAAAGTGAGAACTCACTCATTATTGCAGGCGGGCACCGAGCCATTCATGAGGGATTCACCCCCGTCACCCAAACGCTTCCTATCAGGCCCCACCTCCAACACTGGTGATCAAATTTAACACGAGATTTGGAGGGGCCAAACGTCCAAATCATATCAATGTCCATGTCATTTTATTGAACTGCCAGTACTCTGACACTTTCTAATTTCCAAGCCTGACCATTTTCAGACAATTTTATTAATACTCTATGAGTGTGGTCTCCAACCCCTGGGCTGCGGCCAGTATCAGCCTACTGCGGCACATGACCACCTGAACTCTGCCCCTCCTTGCCCCACCGTGGTCGGTGAAAAATTGTCTTCCATGAAACTTAGGAACTGGGCCTCACAGCAGGAGGTGAGTGGCAGGCCAGTGAGGGAAACTTCATCTGTATTTGTAGCCACTCCCTGTCACATCACTGCCTGAGCTCTGCCTGCTCCCCACTCCTATCTGTGGAAAAATTGTCTTTCATTAAACCAGTCCCTGGTGTCAAAAGGTAGGGGACTGCAGCTCTGTGGGACACCATACACCAAATCTATGCTTTCCTTCATGGGACAACCTGTCAGAGATTTAAAAACAATAATCACATTCCTTCCAGGAATCAATCATCAGATCTTTCAATCATTCCAAAGATGGCACAATTTTAAGGATTTGCATCAAGCTGGTACTGATTTTTGCACAATATTCTATGTTTTTTTGTTTTTTGGCTGTCAGAACAGAGAACTGTTATTCTGTTGATAACCCATAAACACCTTAAAATATTATCTGTAATCAAGCTCATCAGTTGATAACTGATGGAAATTTAGTATTCTTCAATATTTTTGAAAATTGCTATTATCTCTCAACATTCTCAACTGAGGGTTACCTTTCAGTGTAATGGGATATAAAAGAGGGTTTAAACTCAATCTTGGGTCATCACTTTAAAATTTTAGCTTATAATATATATTTGGTGATTCTTACTGCTATATATTTAGAGATTTTTCAGAGTGAGTTGAGGAATTTCAAAAATGAAACAAAATACTAAAATATATAATTAAGAAAACATTCCCCCTGGATTGTGTTAATAGGTTTATTGCCTGCTATGGCAGACAGACTCTAGAGGCAGGGAGCGTGTCCCCATGGTTCCCATTCTCTGGTACTGAGGCCCTTGTGTGATTCCTTCCCTTTGAGCAGGGTGGAACCCATGACTTGATTTCAACCAGTACAATGGAGCAAGGGTGATAGAATGTATTTCCATAATTATATTACAGAGGACTGTAACCTCACTCTTGCAAGGAGAGTCTCTCCCTTGTTGGCTTTGAAAAAACAAGCTGCTATGGTGTCAGCTCCCTGATGGAAAGGGCCACATGGTAAGAAACTGAGGGTGGCCTCTGGTCAACAGCCTGCAAGAGACTGAATGCTGCCAAACAACACATGAGTTTGGAAGCTGATCTTTCCCCAGTTGAGTTTCAGTTGTGACTGCAGCCTTGGTCATCACCTTAACTTCAGCCTTGTGAGACCCTGAATCAGAGGATTTGGGTAAAGCATGCTTGGACTCCTGATCACAGGAACTGTGAGACAATAAATTTGTGTTGTTTTAAGCTACTAAGTTTATTGTTATGCAATAATAGATTACTACTATACTTTCTCTTTTAAGAAGTAGCTGGTGTGGGAAAAGCAAAGATTCTCCTCAGCAGGGTAGCAGCAATGAACAAGGAAATGTTTTCTGACTAATAAGTCAAATGTTTCTTCCTGAAGGCATCTGTATTTTCGAGTTGATTTGAACTTAAAACTGAAAAAATAAACTGAAAAATTCTGACAGATAGGAAACTTCTCTATGGCATATCCCCTAATTATTTTCTCTTAAGAGTAGATATATCCAAGTTTGGAATTGGTTATATGAGAATCTTAACAAGCTATCACAGTTTTTTCAAATACGATTTAAAAACAGAAATAATTCAATGCCTATTTCAAAGCATAGGCCACATTCTACAAATTAGTTGAGATCAAAGTTTGAGGCACGATCATGGTGAAAGATGATGTGTCCCTTTACTCAGTAGGTCATCATCACTAAAACGATACCAGTTTCTCAAAATCACTAGTAAAAACTGTATACATGTGTTAAATTAAGGGAAGATAGAATTTTCAAAATTGGTGTTTTTAGTACAGTCTCAAACTTGACCCTAGGAAAAAAAGATCAGTTGAATTTTTACTTTGTTTTAATATTTAGTTCCTGTTCTTATAGTTACTAAGCATAAAGGCACAACCTATTAAAAATGAGGTTCTAAAATTGACATATATTAGTTTCTCAATATTGTTCATTTAAAGTTTTTAACTATTGCACGGTCATGGAAACAACCCAAGTGCCCGTCAATTCATGAGTGG
>VBSM01000272.1:12542102-12559804 GCA_008086735.1 Cheirogaleus medius | reverse complement strand
ATAAAAAAAAATAAAGTTTTTAACTATGTGGTAAGACATGTCCTTTTCTTATGTTCATATTAGAAATGCAACTAGCACACAAAATCGGCAAGTTCAACTTTGGTTTAAATTTCTCATTCCTACTACTAATTAGACTAAAAGAGAATTGTCTATATAGTGAGGATTCTTATTTGTGTAGGTTACTTCCTGGCATAGGTATAAATGCCATTCAGACAACTGTTTTGCAGGAAATTCATGAAAAAAAAAGAAGTGGTCTTATTTGGAGAGGTGCTTATTATTTTACAATTAATTAGAGAAGGGAGATTGTTTCTGAAATGACTTTGTGTTATTAAGTATTTCTAGGTGAAGAAGGAATATGAGGGAAGGTGCAATGGAATAGAGGGAAAGGAAGAGATGTTTCTGAGTTAGGATACATAATGTATCTGTTATCAGGAAGTAAAGTGAGTGTTAGTAAATAGTCATTATTACTGTCCCCTTAGTTTCTGTTAGGTCCAAATGAATGCATATCAGGCATTCAGAATGAAATAGAAAACTACCAAGAACGTTCTTCCATGGAAGAGCAGCAAGGTGACACTGCATCAGAAAATCTTTTTTAATATTAGGGGGACTGGTCATCCTATTTCTCTTTTGTTTCTGTCTCAGGAAGAATCTCCAGATATAGACTATATTTCATAAAAGGTTTAGTATTGTGTCATTTAAGATTGCCCTTTATAATAATGAATCATTTATAAGATAGAAATCATATTGAAACCTATTGCAATAAATCACACCCATGATTTTAACCTTAAGTTTGGAACTAGGCAATGCTGCGATCTTTTTTGGGGACCCAACGTCTTTATTTTTCCCTTAAGTTATGATGTAATGGCACCTTCCCATTATCATTTAAAGTATATGAATGTCTCAAGTTTTCTCTCTCTTGCTCTCTATTTCATACCAATGTCTTAATATGTATTTGCAAGCCCCCTTGGTCAATTCTGACATTTTTATGAATGCTCCTACCTTGAAAACTTTGGTCTCTACCTCAACCTGGGAGGAAAGTTTGGGGTGAGAAATGCATGAAAAGAGCACAGAAAAGTACCACTTATGTCATTGTCAGTTCATAATATTTACCCATGAAACTACCTCTGAAAGCTCAGAGATTCCCATCTCTATTCTCTTATCAGAGCTTGCCTCAAAACTTTACAGAGTGTGATAGTGACACCCCTTCCTGCCAGATATAGAAAATACTGCTATAAATTTACAATGATGACTCTTTTTCTATAAGTAGATATTCTTCACTGATAATTATTTATTCATGGAAAAATATAAAATTATTACCCTTTGTTATAGTAAAGTTCCACCACTACTAGACAGTATGTGAACACTTGCCAAACGAAAGGAATAGAGAAGCTGTCACTTGGAAAATGTAATTTGCCTAAATATTAAATATTATTGATACAAATAGCAGCCTTCTCATACATCATGCTTAGATAAACAAAATCAAAATTAGTGTAGCTCATTCTTGAATCCTGAAAAAAGTGGCCTTGTAATCTACAGGTATACTTTAAAGGACTTGCTTAATAAAACTATATTTAAAATTAAGAATGTATTCTGTTTTATAATACACAAAGAATCACCTCTTTACCTAAAAATACAGCTTTAATTTCTAAGAAAAACATCCTGGACAGATGCACCATTCTTTTTTTTTTGTTTTTCTGAATAGACACATGTATTCATTTTTAACTAAAAATACATTCTATAAACTTATTTGGAAAAAAGAAGTCCTTAAAGTCCATAATTGTCACCTCTGCTTTTTCAGTAGATAAGAAATATATATTACAGTTTCATCTGCTATCCATGTAAGTATATCTGCACTGTTACAGAAAGCAGGGTAGCAGGGAAGTTTACTATCAAACTTCATTGATATCCTGTCCAAAATCATCTGCTGGTAGCCATGAGATACAATGAGAATGATCTACAACATTTGAGGCATATCGTACTGAAAGGAAAAATTTAAATTCATTATAACAATTCTTATAACTAAGATTTATAAGTCAAGTTTAGATATTTTCAGGTGTTTTCCAGTAATTGTAACAGCCTCAAAAATAAGTTTGGTTACTTTGCCCTTGATATTTTCACAAGTCATTAATTAAACTGTGGTGCTATTTTTTCTTCTATTTCATTGGCTAAATCATGAAACTGGGTGAAGATTTAGATTTGTCAGAATGATTTCCAATCTATTTTCACTTTCTCACCTCTACTACTCTATGAATCTGATGGCTGTGACAGGTTCATGGTATAAGACATTAGTTATTAAAAGCTGATATCTAAGTTATTATTTATGAAGCTGATTGTTATACAGACATTGAATTAATAATAAATATTTCTCAAAAAGTAAAATACTCAAAATTGGACAATGGAAAAGTAGGCAAATTCATAATTAATGAACATTATTAGTTTGTCAATAAATTAATCATAGGCTTAATGATTTAGATAAGTGTGATCAAATAAGTGTGTAGATGATGTTAACATTGAATTCTGCATTTATGTGTCTTTTGAAAGAAAATTATTAAGTAGCTGTTCTAGTGATGAATTTATTCAACATATAAGGAAATGCTGAAATGAAGACCACTACTTGGAGTCAGTGGACCTAGATTTTATTTATTTTGAAGACACTTACTGCTTCTATAAGTTTATAAACAGTTGCCGCCAAAAAAAGTCTGTTGATGTTTGTGAATGTCTATTGTTTCCAATGGTGCTAAACTCTCATGCCAGACAATTTGCTCCATATAGCTGTGCAGCATTCTTGCTTCTGAGCTACAGTGTGTTCCAGCCAAGCAAGGTTATGTTGACATGAATTAGAGTAGAGAGCAAATGAAGGCCACTTCGAGGCTTCAGTCACCTAGTGGGTTCAAATGTTCAAAGACTAAGATCAGAACTAGGACAGTACAGCAGGTCCTCAAATAATGTTGTTTTGTTCAATGTTGTTTTATTATAGTGTTGGTGAGAAAAAAAAAAAAAAGACTCCCCACCAGACCACTGTCTTTAGAATTTGCAAGTTCTCCACATGTCTATGTGGGTTTTCTCCAGGTAATCTGTTTTTCTCCCACAGCCCAAGATGTGCACCTTAGGTGAATTGATGCGTATAAATGGTACCAGTCTGAGTGAGTCTGAGTGAGTATGTGTGTGTGTGTGTGTGTGTTTGTGTGAGTGTGCCCTGCGATAGGTATCCTGTTCACGGCTAGTTCTCACCTGATACCCTGAGCTGCCGGGATAGGTTCTAACTACCTGAGACTCTGAACTGGAATAATTGGGTAAATAATCATCTTACTTGTTCTTATTCATCTCTCTTACATGTATGTATAGCTCACATTTATTTCAATGTTGAATATTAGAAGTGTTTTGATTCTTTGTTTAGAAGTTTGGTGATGGTTTTGTGATCTGAAATATGACATAGGAATTAACTCTTTATATTAATTAGCCCACAGTAAAACTGGTTTTGTTATAAGTCATTTCTCTTATGTAGTTTCCAAGAAGCTATCAAGGACAAGTAAGGACTTAGTGCAGAGTGAAGTGTCTAATGCAGCACTTTTCCCTTCTATTTTATTGGCTAAGTGGTGAAACTGGGTGAAGATTTAGATTTGTCAGAATGATTTCCAGTCATCCCCAACTATTTTGGCACCAGGGACTGGTTTCATGGAAGACAATTTCTCTGTAGACTGGAGAGGGGGATGCTTTTGGGATAATTTAAGAGCATTACATTTATTGTGCAGTCAAACCTCTCTCCTAATGATAACATGTATTTGCAGCCACTCCCCAACACTAGCCTCACTGCCTCAGCTCCATGTCAGGTCATAAGGCATTAGATTTCCATAAGGAGTGGGCACCATAGATCCCTCACATACGTGTCGTTTACAGTAGGGTTTGTGCTCCAAAGAATCTAATGCTGCCACTGATCTGACAGGAGGCAGAGCTTATGAGGTGATGTGAGCGATGGGAAGTGGCTGTAAATACAGATGAAGCTTTGCTTCCTTGCCACTCACCTCCTGCTATGCAGCCCTGTTCTTAACAGACCATGAACCAGCCATTGGGGACCACAGGTCTAATGGGTCTAGTGGACTCTAGAAACAGGCTGTGATTTAAATCCCAGGGTGCCTTCTTTCTACCTAAGTGGACTTGAGATTTCAGAGCCTCAGTTTCTTACTTTTTAGAAGGAAGTATGAGGATGGTAAAAATAAAAACTATAGAAATAATTAACAGATACATGTGGTTATGATGTGTGTGGCACTCTTAAATTATTTATCCATAAAGTACTTACCTCAAAAGACTATCGGGAGGATGACATGAGAAAATGAACACAGAGTACAAAGTATGTACTTGATATGTTACTTTTTCTATTATACTATTACTATCATAGCTGGTACTGATGCTGCTGTACCACTTCTACTACTGCACTGGATAAAAGCTCTAACCTAAGACAGCCTCCTTAATAACTTTACAAGATAAAATATGAGGCACCCAGTACATGTAAATTTCAGATAAACAGCAGACAATTTTTTGTATAGGTATTATATAGAATATATCAATACTGTATTGCATGGTTGTATGGGACATATTTATACTAAAAAATTTATTTATCTGAAATTCAAATTTAACTTGGTATGTTGTATTTTCACTAGCTAAATCTAGTAACCCTAGTTCTAAAATATGCATAAAATTTGTCCTACTGGTGGAGGAGTGTGTTCATTAAATTTTAGTCATTAGCACCATAAACAGCATTTCAAAGTAATCCCTAAGTTTGAGAGGGGTAGTGGCATCTTCTGCATCTCCAGTGGAGAGTTCATCAACACATCTCATATTCAACTATGGCTGTTCCATGTTCCATGTATTTTCTAGACCAACAGAACATCTTTTCAAGAATTTGGGTTCTATTCCTGGTTGTCACTATTTTAATATAGTAGTTTCATGTGGATTAAAATAAGTACAGCAAAGAAACCCCGATATTTTTAAAAATATGCATAATAAGGATTTAAACAGCTGTATTCTGAATTCATAAAGGATTTCAAAGGAATTTTCAACTGCTTATATAGCAAACTCCAAAATATTTTGCCAAATACAATATTCTTTTGATCATAAAATTTATCTCTATCCTAAGGAAACTTAAGTCCCTGCCTATGTCTAATGTACTTATTTTTAAAACATAGGAATGGTGTTTATATAAAAGTTATTTCATGCTCTTAAAACCTTTTGAGTCTTTTTGTCTATTCCTAATGTCTTATTTTTTAAATTATACTGTGTTTTATATATTGCAAAAAAGTATTTTATTCTCACAGTGTGGCAGAACACTACACACTAGGAAAGGATTCTGATTTTCACACTTGAAAGATGTTTCTGCCCCTCCTTCCATATCACACATTAATCTAAAGATAAGACATGCCTCACACAACATTTGGAAGTTAGTCTCCAAAATGTCAGAGTTGAGCATTAACACTATATGCTTTTATGTACAAAATCACCCCTGTGAGCATGAATATCAGTCTAGTTATATACTTTTCAACATTATTTATTATTATGGGCTTGCTGTTTTAATATTACATTAATCTGCCAAAAAAGCTGTAAATCAAATGGAAACGCTTTCTCTTCTAAGTAATGACAATTCTTTACATACTTAAAAAGTTTTTTTGACAATATGACATTTACCATTATCACCCCAAGCTTCTCTTTTGGAAAATAAGTAACAATTACAGAATTCTTCTTCATTCATTTGCATGAGTGAGAGAAAAATCACGAAGTGAGTAAAGCTGGTATTTAGTGCCACCCTCCCACATACCCACAACCTTGTTTATCCTTCTTCACACCTTCTGGAACATTTGTGGGAAGAATGAGCAAATGAATATTTAAGCAATCAGATGGTCACTATAGAGACTATAAGTTTCAAAGTGACTGATGATACACAGTATTTATTTCTTTGCTAAGACAACTGTCCAGGATGGGCCAAAGGGAAAGGGACAAATATTCAGCACTGCAACATCTCTGTCACCTTCCAAAACCTGGTAAGAGAAGACAAACCCTGTAGCCTCTGTTTAGATTTTTTAAAAACATCTTTACTGCTATGCAAAGAATCTCATGGCAGCGATGATTCTCCTACCATTTGTTTGGTATTTTATGCTTCATAAGAACTTTTACAAATAATTTTGGGGGAATTATTAGCTAAGGCTCAAGAAAAACTGCCCTCTCCCTGTGAGACTCTGAATTAATAAACTTTTTTTTTGGTTTGTTTTTATATGTATTTTAAATGAGATAGGAAATAAAAGAGTCACAATTCCAAAGGACATACAGCAGCTTGAAAAGTGTTTGTTTGTTTTTTAAATCAAGATATTTTTTATTTTCTTCCAAAATAATAATCAGGCATTATCCTCAGCCCTCTGCTGGGATGTTACTGCTTTTGTTTCAAAAATATGAACAGTAAAACTCTTCCTCTCCCTCTCTCTTATTGGGGAAGAGGTAGAAAGTGTGGAATAAGAGGATTCTAGCCATAGATACAATTCTAGTCACAATTTCCAAGGGGCAAGGCGGCAAAACTTCATCTCTTGTGCCCTAGACAACTGATAGGGATTATATTCAAATGTAATTTTTCTCATTCAGGAGACCCTTGAAGATGGCTTCCTTTATTCTCTAGCAGAAAATTTATAAAAGAGTGTTATGCTTAATTTATCGATACAAGTAGGAATATAAAAACGTTTACAGAACATCTCAAATGTCCATCCTTTTTCTTTTTTTGTAATGTACAAAGTATCTTTGGGTAATGGAATGGCCCAGTCTGTGCAGAATTCTGCCCTAGTATACTAAAGATATTTCTCAAACTGTATTTGTCAGGATATAGGAAAGCTTGTCACAAAGAAATAGCCATGAAGCACCCAAACTGAAAGTGCAAAATTTTCTAGAAGTTTTCTAGGCACACTCAAAGTGTGGTCCCTGGACCAGCAGGATTAGCCTCACCTGGGAACTTCTCACAAATGCAGATATTTCTTGTTAGAAATATTCCACCCCAGATCGACAGAATTACAAACCACATTTTAACAATACCCTGAGTTGTTCATATGCACATTAAATTTTGAAAAGTATTGTCTAAGCACAACCACAGTATTTTATTAAAGCCTTGCAACAAACCCATAAAGCACATTATTGCTATAATCTTTAATTGGTAAATCTCAGTTTTCTCAATAGTAAAGAAGCGGTTTTGAAAGAGCCTATGCCAGAGTATTGGAGAGGGGGGGATTAAATGAATAAATTCAAATAAAATGTTTAGAATAGTGTCTAGCAGGTAAAAAGAACTCCCTATATGTCAAGTAGTAGCAACAGTGGGAGTAATAATCATAGTAGTAACCAAAATTTTTTCCAGCACTTCCCACATCTGATTCAATCCTCCAAATAACCCTATCAAATAGATACAATTGTCACCTCTACCTTGTGGTGGAGGGACTAAGGAGACATAGTTTTGTCCAAAGTCACACAGCTGATGAATATGATCCTGCCATTAAAACCTTGAGACTTGAGCTCCACACTACAATGTACTGCTCTTTGAGTCACAAGCCTTAAGTTCAGGTCTTTTCAATGCAAGTGCTCTATTTTCCCACCAAACTGCATTTATTTCCAACCATGAATGAGAAGAGCATTTTCAAATAAAGGATGACTCATTAATGCTATTTGGTTCAGGACACAATTACTGAGCCTTTAGATCTGCCTGTCTGTTTTGCTTCGGGTCCTGTTCCTTTCCTCTCCGCTCTGGCCCTAGAGAACACTGTGTCATTCTTCACTTGCCTCCAAGCCAGAAGACGAGGTTTCAAATCAGCATCAAAATACTCTTAGAAGGTAATGGAATCCTGAGCGGAGAGTTCCATCTTCCCCAGGATTCTGCCTAATAAATAGCCTCTTAGTGTTGTGAAAATCCTTAACCTACAGGATGACTATCTAATGTTGGTTTATCAGGGACAAAAGGGGGCAGTGCCCTCTAGGGTAAAACAGAATAAAAGGGGAAAAAGTTTTTCCAAAGAGCTTCTAATCTCAGCCTGTAGGCAAATAGTGCCCCAGATAATAGTACCCCTACATAAACATGTCTACCAAGCTGCAAAGCAGAACATAATAAGCTACATGTTTTAGGAGATGGCAGTTCTATATTCTCAATCTAACCTCACTATTGATTTTTATAACTAAACTTTTAAAAATCATTTGTGATGGTCTACTAAGATTAAACAAAACAAACAAACAAACAAAAAACACCTTTCCAAACCAGCATGGGCTTGAGCATAGATGGACTTGAGCATGATGTGTGTGGGTAGGTGGATAATACCTAACTTTTCTAACTCAAAGGAAAGATTATTGTCCTGGTAGTCTAAATAGGAAAGGCCTAATACTGTCTAAGGAAATGGATGTCAAACTTTAGAAAATATGGAATCATTTGTGTAGTGGAAAGATACACACATATTAGGTACCTTTTCTAATGTTTCATAAGAAGGACTTATATGTGTAATAGAAGTGTGAATATGTTGGAAGACTCACTTGAGAATTTATGGAGTATTATAAATTTGTGGAGTAATATACATTTATTTTATATAAATTTATATTAAAATGTTATATAAATTTTATGTATTTATATAAATTTATATAAATTATAAATTTATGGAGTACAAGACTTTTATTATAGTAGACTATTGAGGTCTTTGACAAGACAGAAATTTGAAGTCTTTGAACAAGATGGAAAAATATCAGTTGAAAAATCAGTTGAAAAAAACAAAGAAACCATCTACTGTTTGGATCTTTTGTTCTTTGAAAAGATGAGAAATGGAATTAGCCTAGAGGCCTAATTAGGCTAGAGGATTTTTAATTGTCCCTCTCCAAAACATTAAAGGTTTCTTTCTTTTTCTTAGATAGAGGCAAAAGGGATATTTTAGGTTGGTTAATAAAAGAAAGACATATTAACCTATGTTCAAAATAATGAGAATACATATGCTTAAGGGTCAGTGTTCCAAATAGGCATACAACCAAAAAGGTCTAGAAAATTTATAAAAATATGTAGAAACAAAGAAAAAAAACCTGATTGAAAAGAAAATGGGACAATGAGTTCAAGAGAATATATACTTAACTATTCTGCTTTACATGCTAGCTCAAAATTTGGAACAATTGAATATTATGCCTGTTTTTCCTTTTGTTCTTTTGCTTTAACTCTACATATTTTGTCATTATTTCTTTTCTGAAAGTGCATAGGATGTAACATAGAGGTTGCTATAGTTACTGATTTTTAGTGAGTTTGGAGATCTATCTAACCAAACAAATAGCTCTCTCGCACTCAAAAATATTACAGGGCAGTGGAGGGAAAATATCTGACTGAAAAATTACTCATCACAACACAAATCTAAAAAAAAATGGAATGAAATTATAATACATTGAACAGAGATTGAAGCAGTAATAAAAAGTCTTCCAGCAAAATAAGTCCTGGATCAGATGGATTCACAGCCAAATTCTACTAGACCTACAAAGAAGAACTGGTACCCGTACTGCAGAAATTATTCCATAACATTGAGAAAGAGGGAATCCTCCTCAACTCATTCTATGAAGCCAGTATCACCTTGATACCAAAGCTAGGTAAGGGCACAACAAAAAAATAAAAAGAAGAAATAATTTTATAATACTTAGCTCCCCCAAATTTTAAACTACTTTTTACATTTAAAAAAATTGATCTATCTATATTATACTTATGAAAAGAGACTATAAGCTTTCTAGTAGAAAAGTGAATTAGGGATGTTAAGAGAAAGTGTCAAATCTTATTATTTAGGATATCACAATAAGAAAGAGTATAATTCAAGCTAATAAGGGTGATTTAAAATATATTTCATGCTAGTAATAAAGACAAACAGTTTGTTAGAGACCTACAGAAAAGTTACTCAGGAAGACAGAAAAAGAGAAGAATGTAGCCAAGATATGTTTGAAATATTCATGGATATTAACATTATCATTCCCAGTACAACTCAGCAAAATTCCATTTGATTATCCCTCTTTTAATGTGAGCCCAATTGTAAGTAAACAGCCACTACAATCTTAATGGCTTAAGATCATTTCCATTGCTTTCTTTGTGTAATTTAGAAATATTTACATAAGTATTACATTGTCTAAAGCTGTGAAAATACTAAAAATGACATTTAGGCTCTCTACTTAGTATGGAACCTTCTAAAACAGATTTAGGCATATGTGCATCTACCTTAAAATTAACGAATTATAGCAAAAAAGCACTTCTTTAGCAATCTAATACTTGAAGCCAAAATCATAATAACAATAATATATACTCTAAAGTCCTCCTTTACTTTGGTATGAAAGGAGAGGAGCCAGAAATGTATAGATTTTTATAGGAGAGAGTTTAATTTGGTGAATGGGTATATTAATTTGTTGTTTACTTTTTTCTCATGTCTTAGGAAGATCAACTTGACTCTGAGTCCAAAACTGTGATTTCAATACAATAGCCTCTAGCTACAGTACTGTACTAGTCTGAATTAAGAGATCTAAGTGTAAACTCCATACTAGATTTAAGATATTTAATACTAACAAAAATGTAAAATATCTCATTAATAATTTTAAATTGATAATACTTTGACTTGGTAATATTTCACATGTATTGGATTAAATATCATACTATAAATACTATCATTTATTTTATCAGTTTCTTTATACTTCTTTAATGTAGCTACTGAAAATTTGAAATTACATATGTGGCTCACTTTATGTCTCTATTGGGCAATATTGGATTAGAAAATAGAGGCCCATGAATAGAGAATTATTTATTGGCAAAGTTACCTATTTAGACCTTTTTCTTCTTTGAGAAAAAATGTTATATTAGCTTGTGGAATGCCTAAGACAGTTGGCAGAGCCTGCTTAGCCTATATTGGTACCTAAAGAATAGTGTTTCATGTCACCACCATAGAACAATTGACAAAATTGTTTCTAAAGGGCTCCACTCCCAAAAAATATTACTAATTCTAGCTAGGGACAGCAACACTTATAGTCCTGGGTTGAAACCGTTTTGGCAAGAGAGTAGTATGTATATGCATGTGTGTAGGTATGGCTTTGTGTGTATGTGTTAGGCATGACTAGATAAGTAATATGTGAATGTATGGTGGTAACTAGATTAACAAGATAAAGTGACTTTTACTTCTCTATAGTATCTATAAAAAAAGCAAGTCCTTACATAACCATTTGAAAATGCTTGTCAAATCTTCTCAAATGGAAGTAATGGGTTGTTGATTAAAGCACATAGGACAGGATATGATGTAAGAATTGTTCTATACCTCCTTCTCCTAATGCTTGAAAATGTGAGACATTCATGAATTTATCATTAAGTATGAGTTACCTGCAGTGTACTGATAAGGAATTTCTTAGAAACCATTTTTTAAGTTAGCAACTACCTACTCAAGTTCCTTGGCACATTCATAAATACCAAGAATCAAAATGTCAAGGAATTATAAATTAGGCTGAATGGAAAAATAATGTTTGAAATGGGAAATTTGCATTCCTATTATCAACTACACATAACAGTAATTAAAGTTTATTAAAAGTCTCTAATGAGGGTGGCCCTCTAAATCCTAGAGTGTGGCCATTTGACTGAATCCAGACTTCACAGATGTCCTTTTAAAATCCTTTTAATGAAGGATTTGTTCGGCAAAATTTGGATTGAGTCAATGGGCCCCACTTGGGGATCTGGAGGGCCACATGTGGCCTTAAAGCTGCAGGTTCCCACCCCCTGCAACCAAGGGCAACAGTCTAAATCAGTAGTTCTCAGGCTTTAGTGCGCATTAGTATTATCTCAAGAGCTTATTAAAACACCGGCTGCTGAGACACATATCCAGAGTTTCTGATTCATAGGTGTGGGTGGGCATGAAAATTTGCATTTCTAAACTTCCTAAGTGCTGCTGTTGCTGCTATTGGTTATGGGAACAAAATTTTGAGAACCACTGGGCTAATTTTTTTTTTTTAGTAACCAAAAAACATATCAGTAAAAACAGTTTTACTTTAGATTTACTAATTTTTATAATTTCATATAAAGGAATGATAGGCAGAAAAATTATGTATGCAAACATTGTTCATTCTAAAACTAAGCATTATTCCCCCAAGAAAATTGTTTGTGTGTAAAGAATTAATCTCTCAAAATAAAATATATGTAGTTTTTATTCTCAATTATCATCTTATTTTAGTCTTTAAAAGTTTCCTTTTATTTCTAACACAAGAAAGATGCCAGATTAATTCATTCTGCTTTGCATGGGGCAGAATTAGTTTTAAACATCTCATGTTCAGGCAATATATGATTATATCATATGAAGAGATTAAATTTCCTCAAGAAAAAGAAAAGAATCAATATATTTCAGTACCATTTTTCTCAGTTGATAACCAAGATTAATGACACTTTTCCCTTCAGGGTTCTATTATCCTTCATCATATGAAATTTAAATTTTTGTGTTAGCTTAGCAGTTCTGTGCTAAAATCATTTGAATGTCCAAAATATATGAACAAAATAAGTCTGTCATCTTTAAAAATTAAATTCATGAAAGCTACATTGTTATGTGTTTTTAAAATGCATTTCCACGGAATAAGACTTTATTTTATTCTTAGAAAATGTTGTCAGGAAGCAATTTTTCATTCAATATATTTTAGGCTATTAATAGACATAATTTTGACGATCATTCCATCTCTACCTAGTTCCAGTGTTCAATATTTAGTATTGATCTTTAATGCCTTATAGTTGTTAATATCTAAGCTATTATTGGTTAACATCTAGTTTAAACTCCCAAATTCCTTTGTTTTTTCAGATTCTCTATCTGAACCTAATCCATAATAATAATTGTTCATAATAATTTGTTATTATGTTCATAATAATTTCCTCAACATAAACTTTTTGTAAAACTTATAGTTTATATACCTTCAAATTTGCCTTGCGTTTTCTTGCTTCTGAGCTTCAAGCTAGAATTCCTTACTCTTTCCTCTCCTGCCATTGTAAATCTTACCCACCTACCTCCATAAAGTCTTTTCTTACTAAATCAGTTCTCATTAGACTCAATATTTTCTGCCATATATAATACTATTAGCTAATTTTACCTTTGTTAACAATAAACAACATTTGCATTGTTACTATTTACCAGGACCTAAAACCATTTGTATTGTTACTATTTACCAGGACCTAAAACAAATAATTTACTATAACCATCAAAAGGATATAAGTACTATTACCATCTACACATTAATATTGAAATCTCAAGCTCAGAGTTTTGTCCCCAGTCACACAGTTATTAAATAGCAGAACGGAGATTCATTTCTAGATCTCTGTATCTTATTAAAATTATGTACATATAACCAACCACTACATTACATTGCATGTCAGCCTTCAAATTATAAATGGGTTATGATTTTTTAATGTTTAAGTAGTACTTTCATATATAGAAAAGTTAGTTGTTTTTACCTCATAACCTATTTTCCCAAAGAAACAATTTTATCAATGATAGATTCTCAGACACTCCATGAAACTCTATTTAGCCAACAGTGATGCTCAACTGTAGCACTGAAACCACAAGCCTGAGTCCTGAGCCACTGGATTAAAGTAGGGAAAAGATGGAAGAGAGTCTTTTCCCCCTTTTTCCAGGTGTGGCAATGGTCTTGAACACAATTTTGATAATCCAGTAAGCCTTTAGGTATGAAGTTTTCCATAATTTATTTATTCATTTCACAAATATTTGTTGAGTGTCTTCTTTGATTAAGTACTGGTTAAGTGTCTCTTGATTAAATGCTGATTAACTATCAAATTTATCAAATTCCTGGGGACATAAAATTGAGAAGTCATGTTCTTCCCCCTTAAAAGTCCTGAACTGTCACAGAGCTAAATTCCACCAGCCAATGTCTTTAAGTAGGCGAGGTGGATGAACCCAGTGGACTTGCACAAGCACTGGCTTTAGACAGAAGCAACAAACCTTCATTTAAAATAATAGGCAGGGGGAAAAAAAGATTCTTGTATGTGGGTAGATGTAGCAGAGAGTAGATGTTTTTTTTCTAATGGCTTCTTAGCTGAAGATAACACTGTGCTTTTTATTTTTCAAAATAACATCACACAATATATATCATTTCAGACAGATATTTAAACTTAATATGTCAGGGATATCTTTCCATCTTGATAATTCCATAGCTGCAACATAATTATAAATAGCTGTATAAAATTCTGTGATTGGAAAATATCACCGTTTGCTTAGCCAATAGAAGTTGCTATTTGAGCCATTTTCATTTTTTATCTTTTGTTAAGAGTGGGGTAATAAATATTATTTTATAACTATTTTATATATCTATATAATTATTTCCTTAGGATAAACTACTCTAATTAGCATTTAGGAATTAAAAATATACTTTATACAATTTAGTTTAAAGGATAAGTTTCTCCACTTACTAGCTGTGTTAACTTGGACAATAGTTTAATCTCCTATACCTTATTTCTTTCATTTCTAAAATGAGATAATAATAACACTTATCTCATGAAAATGTTTCTATGACTGCATTAGCTCATATATAAGCTCCTAAGAATGATAATAATATATATTTTCAGGGGTATTTTGATGATCAAATTAGCCTATATAAGGTGCTAAGAACAGGGCTTTTTAGATTTTATTTTAGTATCTAGTATTTTATGCATGCAAAATTGCATGTGCTTATGTGTGTGTGTGTGTGTATATATATATATACACACACATATATAAATACATATGCAAAATATACCACCTAGCTTAATAAATGGAACATTGTCAATATCACATTTTCCTTTATATTCTCTCTTGATTGTATCTCCCTCTTTTTCCCCTGGAATTAACAATTATCCTGAATTTTTAATTTAACATTTTATTGTTTTTAACCATACATATGTATAAGTCCCCTAAACATATATTATTTTGCATATGTTTAATTTTATATAACACAACAGTGCTTTCTGTATTCTACTATTTGCTTTTATTGCCTAATATTATGTTTATGAAATTCATTCATGTTGATACAGGTAACTCTACCTCATTTATCTTCCCTGCTATGTATTATTCCACTATATGAGTACACATGTCTAACAGGTATATGATAAAATGCTCAACATTCTTTGTCATCAAAGAAATGCAAGTCAAATCCACAATGCAATATCATCTCATCCTGGTTAAAATGTCTTTTATCAAAAAGACAGGCAATAATGAATGCTGCCGAGGATTTGGCAAAAGGGGAACCCTCGTACACTGCTGGTGAGAATGTACATTTGTGCAACCACTTTGGAGAACAGTGTGGAGGTTTCTCAAAGAACTAAGACTAGAACTACCATATGACTCAGCAATCCCACTGCTGGGAATATATCCAAAAGTAGTGAATTCAGTATGTTGAAAAGATATCTGCACTCCCATATTTATTGTAGCATTATCCACAATAGCCAAGATACAGAATCAACCTAAGTGTCCATCAGTAGATGAATAGATAAAGAAATGTTGGTACATGTACACAATGGAATATTATATGGCTATAAAAAGAATGAAATCCTGCTATTTGCAACTACATGGATGGTACAGGAGAATATTATGTTATGTGAAATAAGTCAAGTATAGAAAGAAAAATCTCACATGTTCTCATTCATATGTGGGAGCTAAATATTTAAAAGAATCGATCTCATGGAGACAGAGAGTAGAATGAAAGGTACCAGAGAGTGGGAATAGTAACAGGGATGGGGGATAAAGTGTGGATAGTGAGTGGGTGCAAAAACATTGTTAAGATAGTTAGAGAGACTGAACAATATTTAATAGTACAACAAAGTGACTATAATCAACAATAAGTTAGGGTATACTTTAAAATAACTAAAAGATTGGAATTGTAATGTTCCTAACACAAAGAAATGATAAATGCCTGCAGTGATGGATACCACAATTATCCTGGTTTGATTAATTTACATTGTATGCCTGCACAAAAGAATTACATGTACCCTACGTATTATGTACCCATAATAATTAGAAAATAAAATAAAATATAAAAAGTACACTTACCTTGTAAAAGGAGGTAGGAGGTCAATCTTTTTCTATTCCTTGGAAGACTTTATATAATATTAGTATTATCTGGTTTTTGAATATTTGGTAGAAGTCACCCATAAAACTGTATAGATCAGATGATTTTTTTCTGGAAAGATTTTAAATTACTAATAAATGACTCAGTAATTTAACGATCTTTATAAAAAACACTCAGTTTGGATCTGTTGTATATGTAAATATGATTTTTATATTCCTAGTATAAACAACTGTTTTTTCTGTTTTCCTTAGTCAGGATTTCCAGATGATAACAACAATTATCAATTGTTTTATTTTCTTTTCTTGCCAACTTTTAGATGTTGCCCTCTTTTTTATTTTGGTTTTCTATTTCATTGACTTCTGCTCTAATGTTTCCTTTTTTGTACTTTCTTTGTTATCATTTTGTTCTTTTTCTCAACTTTGAAAGTTGAAATCTTAGCTCATTAAGTTTTAGCCTTTATTCTTTGCTAATATAAACCCTTAAGTTTAAAAATTTCAGTCTAAATATATCTCTTTAATTATAACTCATAGATTCTAACTTATTCACCATATTATTCCACATTTTAAAAATTTATTTCTTCTTTGATGCACAGGTTATATGGATGTATTTCCTTTAAAAAATTCAAACATCTGTACTTGATTTTTTTGTTTTTGTCATAAATCCTTGCTTAATTCCACTGTGGTTAAAGAACATTATAATTTTCTGTAATTCTTTATAATGTTTTGACAATTATTTTATGGCCTAGTTCTTGGCCGCTTTTCATAAGTGTTCCAAACCTTATTGAAAAATAATGTTTATTCTCCAGTTATTGGAAGCAGAATTTTCATTAGAATGGAGCTATAAAAGAATATCATAACTTCCTTTGTTTGGGCAGAGAAAGACTGATAACTTCTTATACCTATTTATTTTATTCTGAGTGTAAGCAAAAAGTTTCTAGATAAGACCCAGACTGATTATTTACATATATAGTGTCAAAGAAAAGCCCAGCCATACATTAATTTAACCAGTAAAAACAGATTTTATTCAGTAACTACTGACAGTAGGGGAAACAACTGAGCTCTCCATTTTGATTTGCACAGAGATAACTGAGATAACTGGGTTTTTTAAAAGGAGAATTAGGAAGGGAGGTGGGAGAGTCTTAGGACAGTCACAGAAGTGAAAAATTACAAAGAGTTGATCAGTGTAAATATGATTAGGCCAGAGTTTTGTTAGCTGGGTGTTATGAAAGTTAGGATTCTAGCCCCCCTCAGAGACTGGGAGGTAGAGGCCCTATCCTTCCTGGCAATAACATTTTAAAGTAACAATTCTCAGGTTCTTCTTGAGAATGACATTTCTGGGTCGTAAATGATACATATTCATAATTATAAACACTCTTTTGAAAAGGGGTGGTACAGGGCCTATCAGGGATGGTGGACTAGAACAAATAGCAAATTATCCTGGCAGCATTGAGTGTTCTCAGGCATTTTAATGGAAGCTGTGGTCATCCTAGGGACATGGCCCTGCTAGAAGCCATGTTAGAGTTTGGTCATCTCTTAGTGCAGAAGTTTGGACTGAACATATGCGCTAAAAAATAATTCACCATGACCAGGTGGGCTTTATTCCAGAGATGCAAGGATGGT
>VBSM01000272.1:12528149-12542002 GCA_008086735.1 Cheirogaleus medius | reverse complement strand
AGAGGCAAAGTTATACAATGTATCCAAAATGTAAAAAAATAAATAAATAAAAATCTTTAGTTGGATGGAGGGCAGGTGGGAGGGGAGAGGAAGTGTAGAGTTACATAATGTGAGCTGTGCGTGCCACCTGGGGATTGGACTCTCTTGAAGCTCTGGCATGTGGGGGGGAAGGGGTGGTTGGGGCAATGTATGTAACCCTAACAATATTTGTACCCCCATTATATTATGAAATAAAAGGGAAAAAAAAAGAGTTCTATAATTCTCAATAGCAATCTTAGTGCTGGTTTCCAATGCCCCATTTTTCCTGTGGGGCAATACAGTAATATAGTGAGGTCATATATCACCCTATATGTAAATGGGGTTCTAGTCTCCTAGAACCTGAAAATTATGAATCTTTCAACTTATATAGAAACTGATGCCAAGAATCCTCTCTTCCCTTGCTGAGGAAGGAGAGAAACCTTTACTCTATACTGTAAACACATCCTGTCTGGGAAGGGAAGGAGAAGGCCTCTAAGCTGTTACAGTGCTCTTTTATGTAAACAAATGGCTCTAGAAAGATAAATCTATAAATCTTTCCTAAGTATTGTACTATCTTTAATGTTCAAAGTTTATTTACTATCACTTATCCTGTAACCCAAGTTGCCAGTAATGTTTGGGCAGAAAGCCCTGAGTATAAGAAATATGGAAATATTATGTTGTTTCCTAACAGAAAGAACCCATCCTCCCTTCATATCTGCCTTGGGGCAGTAGTCCCAATTCCACATTGCTGATCATGTCTCTGACACCTATTATTGGTTCTTGCTGAATGGTGGTATTGCTTGGAATTTCAGCCAAAATCAGTTTGGAGGTGTAGAATTGATCTCTTTTACTCCCAACTACTCCACAGTGTACCATTCTTTCTGCCTCCACTCAGTTCATGATGCTAATGGCGTATAAGTAGGGGAGAAGTGAGGGACATTACCCCTACATTATGGAAATGTAAGTCAGTTCTTTCACCACTCTACTTCTGCTTCTGCTATTTCCTGCCAAAATATCTCAAAATTTTAGGTAGTAATTAGAACCTTGAAAAATAAAAATAAAGTTCAATGACTCAACTGATTTTAACTACGCAAAGCTAAAATTAAAAGAATTTCAAAAATATTTAAATTGACAGAGACTGATTTCACATTAGCATTTCTTTTTATGATTTAAAATAACTTTTTTTCTCTGTGAACAATAACATAATAAATACAAATTCAATAGAAACTGAACTCAAAGGCATAAACTTAAACAATAAACACAAGAATATTTACAGTGATTAATGATCAGTATAATGAAGCTACAACTCAGGGAATAAAAATAAAATGAGTATTCTGTGAAAACAATAAATAACTAAACATAATTTTATTAAATTAAAATAAGGTGGCATTTCTTTCCTAATCTGTATTCATGATAATCACTGTAAGGATGCAAAAATACACCAATATCATAGCAACAAAGGGATAAATTCAAGTGATTTATCTAATTGGAAATTTTTTAAATTCTATTTTTAACTATAAAAGGTTTAAAAAATGATTTGAGTTTTTTTTACATTTTGACTTTTTATGTATTTATGAAACAAATATTTAAAATAAATAACCTAACATGCTCAAGATTTTTAAAGTTTTTTTAAGAAAAATATTCAATTATACTTTTTAAAATTGCAATAGCTGGACTTCCAGTTCCAAAATGGCAGCCTAGAAGCATAGTGGCATCATTTCCCACCACAGAAAACCAAAAACAAATATATAGCACTGAGATGACCACCAGAAATATCCCAGAACTCAAATATGTAGAGAAGACAGTTCCCAGGGCCACAGAGAAGTGAAAAAAAAAAAAAGTAAAAGAATCAGACTTCCATACCCATGACATCCCTCCCCACAATCTGTCCATCACCAACCACATGGAAAATTTCCCCTTGACTCATGGTTTCTACACTGGGAAAAGTGAGATTGAAGTAAAAAACCAGTTTCCCCATCATCTTGGGTTCCCTGGCAGACCTGCGGTGTTTCAATGTACAAGAAGTATCAGGAGTGCTTGAGGGGAGAAATGTTCTTGAGAACAGCCAGAGACAAAAGGGGGAGGTGGGACTACCACCCCCAGCTCTGGGAACTCTGCTCTGTAACTCAGCCAAAGGAGATGTCAAATCAGAGTGGATGTTCAGCAGCACCAGGCTGTAGGAGGTTTATTCCACAGGCTCCCTAGACACAAACCCCTAGCCACCGTTTCCACATTATTGGGATATCTCATTTGAGGACAGGCATCACTCTGTTTACTAGAACCAAGGCATACCTGGGTTTAAGGTATCATCTGATCTCATTAATGAGGCAATGACTTCATGGGAAAAAACAAATATCAACAGGTAAATTACAAAGAATCTCTAAGTACATATATTCAATAACAACCAAAACAAATAATGCAGAAAAGACTGGAATAAATAATCCTTTAAAGCAAAGACATAGATGTACATCCACAAGCAATAACAGCAACCAGGTAACCATGACTTTCTCAAATGGACAGAGCAATGAACCGGTGACTAACTTTAACAAGACTGCAGTATGTGAACTCTCTGACCAATAATTCAAACTAGCGGCTTTAAAGAAACTCAGTGATCTCCAAAATAACACAGAAAAATAATTTAGAAATCAATCAGAAAGATTTAACAAAGAGGTTGAAATAATGATTTTAAAAACCCAGAAATCTTGTAACTGAGAAACATTTGCTGAACTGAAAAACTCATGAGTAGCTCTCAACAACAGAATGCATCAAGCAGAGGAAAGAATTAGTGAGCTCGAAGACAGGCAATTTGAAAATACAGAGTCAGAGAAGAAAAAAAGAATGCCAAGGAATGAATATTGTCTATAAGATATAGAAAATTACCTGAAAAGACCACATCTAAGAATTATTAGTGTTCAATAGATTCAAGAGGGAGTTGAGCAAGAGCAAGGGGTAGAAGGCAATTCAAAGAAATAATAACAGAAAAGTTGCCAAAACTTAAATATCCAGAAAGAAAAAGAGATAAATATACAGGTACAGAAATATCAGAGCACATCAAATACATTTGAGCCAAATAAGACTATCCCAAGACATGATAATCAAACTTTCAAAGGACAAAGAGAAGATCTTGAAAGCAGCAAGAGAGAGGAAGCGAATAACATATAAAGGTGCTCCCATTCATCAAGCAACAGACATTTCAGTGTAAACCATACAGTCCAGGAAGGAGTGGGATGACATTTTCAAAGTGATGAAAGAAAAAAAAATCCTGCCATTCAAGGTAAGTGTATCCAGCAAAGCAGAACTTCACATATAAAGGAGAGATAAAGTCTTTCTCAGACAAACAAAACTGGAGAGAATCACCACCACCAGACCCATTCTAAAAGAAATGTGAAAAGATGTTTTTCAATTTAAAGGAAAAAAAACACCAGTGTGCAAAAAGAAAACACTTGAAAGTATAAAACCCACTGGCAAAATTAAGTAAATGGACAAACCAAGAGTACTTTAATACCATAAATAAGGTGTGCAGTCCACTTATAACTAAAGTATAAAGATCAAAAGATGAGTCTATCAGAAGTAATAATAACTCCAGCAACCTATTAAGAGAGAGGCAATATACAAATATGTTAATTGAGATAGTATAAAGTCAAAATGTAGAGAGGATAAAGTTAAAGTGTAGAGTTTTTTAAAAAAAAAACTTTCTATGTTTCTGTTATTTGTGATATAAGATAACTTGTCCCTCTTTGAAATAGCATGTTATATCTATAAGACTTTTTGGAAGCCTCAGGGTAACCACAATGCAAAAATACTATAATAGATTCACTAAAAATAAAAAAGCAATGAATTTAAAATATACTATCAGAGAAAATCACTTAAGCACAAAGGAAGACAGTAAGAAATGAAGAAAGGAAGAGAGAAGTTATAAAACAAGCAACAAAATGGCAGCAGTACACCCTTACTTATTAGTAATAACACTGAATGTAAATTGACTCAATCCTCCAATTAAAAAGCATGGAGTGGCTAAATGGATAAAGAAACAGATGCAAAAATCCTCAACAAAATACTAGCAAATCAAATTCAACAACATATTGAAAAGATCATTGACCATTATCAAGTATAATCCATCGAGGGAAGTGAAGATGGTTCAACATACCCTAATCAATAAACATGATACATTGCATTAACAGAACCAAGAAGAAAAGCCATATGATCATTTTAATAGATGTTGAAAAAGCATTTGATAAAATTCAAGATCCCTTTATGATAAAAACCCTCAACAAACTGGGTATAGAAGTAGCATACCTCAGCAACACCGTAAAAGCCATATATGACAAATCCACAGCTCATACCATACTGATTGGGGAAAAATTGAAAACCTTATCTTTAAGATCTGGAACAAGACAATGATACTCACTTTCACCACTTTTATTCAACATAGTACTGAAGTCCTGGCCAGAGAAATTAGGCAAGAGAAAGAAATAAAAGGCATCCAATTGGAAAGGAAGGAATCAAATTAGCCTTGTTTGCAGGTGATATGATTTTATACTTAGAAAAATCTAGACTCCACCAAAACCAGTAAACTCAGCAAAGCTGCAGGATACAATACCAACATCAAAAAATCAGTAGCTTTATATATGCAAACAGTGAACAATCTGAAAAAGAAATCAAGAAGTCAATCAAGAAACATTTACAATAGCTATAAAGAATATATGATACCTAGGAATCAGTTTGACCAAAGACATGAAAGATCTATGCAAGGAAAACTATAAAACCCTGATGAAAGACATTGAAGAGGACACACACACACAAAAATGAAAAGATATTCCATGCTCATGGATTGGAAGAATTAATATTGTTAAAATGAAAATACTACCCAAAGCAATTTACATATTCAATGTAATCTCTATCAAAACACCAATGACATTCTTTACAGAAATAACAACAAAAAAATCCTAAAATTTTATGGCCCCACAAAAGACCCAAAAAGCCAAAGCAATCTTGAGAAAAAGAACAAAGCTGAAGGCATCACACTATCTGACTTCAAAATTTATTACAAAGCTGAGGTAACCAAATCAGCATAGTACTTGGCATGAAAACAAGACATATGCACAAATGGAAAAAATACAAAACCTAGATATAAAATATGTTTAAATAATTTATAACTGTGGGTTATACTTCAAAGGAAGATCAATGACTCCCTGGCAATAGAATGGATGGTATTGTGTTCCAATTTTCCTTGCCTATATAATAATGTTTTTATAATATAATATATAATCATGTCCTCCATATATATTCAGAATATATGTAAATATTTAAGCTATTAAATCTTTCAGAGATTTAGCCCAGAATTAAACAATGGTTCTCAAACTTTACTCTGTATAAGAATCATCTGGAGAGCTTATATGGATCCTCTACAGAATATTATTCTGGCTAAATTTTATGTGTGTGAAAAAGATGGTAAACATACCTGTGGAAAATATTAGAATCTGCTACATAAAATCATTTAAATGAGATGCTAATCAAAATCTAAAATTATATATGCCAGAGAGTCAGTATTTACTGTATAAAATATAGAACAGTTTACACAAATCTTGTAGCTGGTTTGTTTTTCCATTGACTGTGTGTTTTAATTTGAGAAACATGCACCTGTCATTGTTGCTAAACTCTGATGGATCTTGAGAAATGTTTTCCTTCCGTTCATTATGATTGACTGGCTACCTACAAGAACATGTGAGAATGATGGATGTTGATTTTGAATTGGTAAACTCTGATTGCTGTGTCAGTGAACTACTTCCTAATTTGCCTCGTTTTTTTACATCCTTTTCTATATACTTGTCTGCAGGTGTGATGCATCTTTTGGATGTATGTGGAAGTGATCTAATAATGTTCTTTTTTTCCCCCCTTGCTCTTCTGAGGGTAAAGTTGACAGAGTAAACATTTGTGACTTTCTAAAATATTTACTAAGACAATTTTTAAATAATGTTAATATCAACTGTCATTATAAAAAATTTGTAATTAGCTTTATGAAAACATGCTGTTACTTGTTCCAGATCAGATACAACATTATAGAAAGAAATGAACAAGGATAATGAGAAAAAAATTGCAAAATAGTGAAGATGCAAACTAATCCTTGCATGAATACATAACTTTAATCCATATTCTCTTCATACTTTAGCTTGAAGTTACTGTCATGACCTGATGATGATAAATATTTCTGGAAGAAACAATTGAAAAAGACTATCAGCTGGCAGGGGCTTTAGCCTGAGAGTAGTGATCTACGTGGAGAAATCGGGCCTGACTTTACATCAGATAAAGTGATGGCCTCAGAAACAGGATGAGCTTAAGATGTAAGAAATAAGGATAAATAAGAGAAAACATTTCTTAGAAAGATATTTCTTGGACCTTGCAATAATGAGGCTGTGAAAAACGTACCTGTAAGATTATCTAAATTCAGCAAAGGTCCATGAAACATAGTTTAGTACTTGTTCCCCCTAATGGCAAAAGTGTCAGAGCTTCCCAGCTTGTGTGCCTTGGCACACTGTAGTGCCTCAAATGGTTATAGATGTGCCAGGACATATATCCCTTCAGCCTAGGAGGGGATGGATAGGCCTGGGATACCTGGACTCAGAAGCCATCTCCTTCATTCTTAAGCAGACCCTGCCATTTATCTCAAGGTACCTAAAAATGTACCATTTTCTATGTGTGATATAAAAAAAAAATGTGGGCAAGAAGACTCCTTGAAGTCCTTTTCATACAGTCAAGCCAATCTACTTAATGCCTCCCACCATGCCAATTTCTGCTTATCTGGCTTCTATGTCTAGAATGCCCTCTTTTCCAACTTCCATGCAGTGTTTCTTAAATAAGACAGAAGTAGTATGATCCATAATGGAAAAGGTTGTTACAACAGTCCTTATAATTTATAACTTTTGTTCAATGAAAAATACTATGCTCAAAGTGAAAAATTCATGAGATTTTTAAAGAAAACTTATGTGTTCTTTAAGCATAAAAATAGATGAATAAATCATGCGTAAACTTTAAAATGAATAAAATATACTCAAATGTATCATGTAAATAACATAAAAATATTTTTTTAAAAAAGAAAGCGGAAAATTATATGCACTGCATGATACTATTGATGCAATGTTTTAAAACTCGCCAAACGTATTTTTTAGGAATGTAAAACACATGCAGGAAAACTTCATAGCCAAACATGGGGATGCCCACCAGTTTTGTAATGATGTTCTCTCTGGAAAGAGAAAAAGTAGAAGGGATAGGTATTAACTGGAACTGTGTAATATTTCATTTCATTTTTTAAAAGAAATCTAAAGAAAATATGTTAAAAAATTAATATATATTTAGCCTTTTTAATGGATATCTTACTGGTACATTATATTCTACAATAGTCTGTATGTTTAAAATGTTTCATAATTTAAATTAAACACTTTAAATGGATGAGAGAAGTCTAAAGCCAATCTTAATAAATATAATCTTAGTTGATTTTATATGTGAATATCACTTTATAATTTTCTCTATTTATTAGTATTTCTTAGCTTAATTTCCCCATCAAATTACATATCTTTGAAGAGATGAGAGTGTGATTTTTATTTATCATCTGTTCTTTTCAATGACTAGAATTACACTAAGCATCTACCATATATGCAACAAATAATTATTAGTTGATTACAAAAAACCTGTTCACTAAATTGGAAATCTTCATATGTTAAAGAGATTAATAATAGTATTTGTAAACTTGCCAGGTCCCAAAGAAGCAAATATGTTCCTCTATAGCAAAGTGTCTTTTCAATTTTTACTCTTTATCCTGTTTTTGCTTCTTTCTCTCTCTCTCTCAACTTCCTTCTTCCATCCCACCAACATCGTTCTTCCAAATCAGTCAAAATCAAGCAAAGCAGGGTTTCCTTACAAGTCAAGATGAATTATTACAGCTCTAAAATTATCTCTGTTCCACCCTCCAGCTTAATAAGCCAAAGCCCTTTGGATGAGGATAGAGGAAGCCCATAAATGTTGGTTTGGGCCCAGGGTTATATCAGAATCCAAACTAGATGTCTTGCCAGACAGAGGGAGTAGTTAGAAAAACACCCTAAATTAGGATCCTATTGTCTGGGTGTAGAAGCTAAACAATTTCAGAGACTACCTAGGATAAATAATTTTTGAGAAAAATTACTACAGAAAGTCAGAGGTGTCCGGACAGAAATACTATCTTGCTTACAGATTTTCAGATCTTTCAATTTATAATCCATCAATGTTCTTTCGGGTTTATTTTATTTTTGATAGTTTTATTTATTTTTATTTCATGTTATTTTAATTGTAAATAGTTGATAAATTGTATTACATAAAGCAGGCTACAATTTTTATGAGCTTAAGAATTAGTTTGAGAATCCTATGGTGTCTCTGGTGGCTATTCCCAGAAAAAAACTATCAGGGACACAAAAACAAAATGTTCATATAATTTCAGGGAGGCTATAGGCCCACTAAAGCTCATCCATGGATCCCTTATGATTCCATAGGTTCCAGGTTAACTTACTTGTCCTAAACAATTTCAAATTATTCCTAAACAGTTCTAGTGAGTGGGTATCTTCCTAGAAACAATCTAAAATTATGATTTATTATTACTATATAAGAATTTATTTTATAAGATTTAAATGAATTATTGATGAGTAATTTAAAAGGATGTAATGACATTCATTCTTTTCAAATCGTCCTGCAGTTTTAAAATATACATAAATACATATATATGTGAACAGATTATATATATACATGTTCCTAGACAGAAAATTTTGTAAAACTTAAATGGGGAGGAAGACACATGAATTTTTAAACTATTTTTCTAATCTTTAACACTTCATTTCTGTTTACCTAAGGTAATTTTGCCAAAATAAAAACACAGGGCATTGAATTCTTTTAGGCTTATTGCCTGATTTTACTTAGACTTAGGATTCATGATAATTAGCAATATTGAATCTGAATGAAACCAACAGAGAGGAAAATAACTAGCTTTAATAATAATGCCACTGTTTCTGTGGTTGACATCCCTAATTAATGGAACTATATTTCTTATATAGAAACAAACAGCTCTTCCTGGGTCAGACTTCAGCTTCATCAGTACTCTCTTCTTGCTGTTCATCTTCTGGAGAACATCTCACTTACCCTCTGGCTACTCCCAGCACTGCTGTCTAGGAGGGAGTCCCCTGAATTACTTTCTGTTTTCTACATACCTTTCTGGTTTCCCATTCACTTGAGTGCACACCTTTGGCTCCCTGGTCTCTTATTCAACTTAATCTAATGATCAATTCTCTTGACCTGTTCTTTTTAATCAGCTCATAGGTCCTTGACCAATGAGTAGCTAGGGCATATGTTTAACTTTTGACTTATACATGTAGCACAAACCACTTGAAGCCTAGATTTTTTATGATATTATAATATAACAAACACGTCAACTTTAAAGTAAAAGAGAGATCAAGCATTTTGACATAGGGAGAAATATGGATCACATGGCTGCTACTTGTAAATAACTAAGGTCTATGTAAAAGAAACCACGAAGGGACATAGGGACAGAAGGAAATCTGCTGCTGTGATTAGTGTGAAAACTTCCTGTCCATCACTTTCTTTTATCCTCTGAAGATCATTACTACATGGATTACTGTTGACCTTTCCTTAGAAACTGATAGTCATCAATGAGAGTGATGATGCTGATAATAATGACTAACGTTTACTGTGTACTTACATACTAAGTACTTTGTGAGCAGGTTCTCTTTCAATCTTCACAACAATTCTCCCATTATTATATAAAACTTCCATTTTTACCTATGCTCCAAAGTCAAAGAATCAATCAATGCTGTGACTATGGTTTGAATTTAGATATTCTGACCACAGAGTTGCTGCTCTTAATCACTAAACTCTATTATATACTTCATGGGAAGTTGAAGCCAATAGCTCTATCTTCATTCCATTTCCTTTTCCATTCTTTATTTCAGAATTTTACAGGGATATACACGTTTTAGTTACAAAATTTGCTTTTGTACAGTTTGAGTCAAAGTTATAAGTGTGACTTCCACCTTGTTAGTGGGCATTGCACCCATGACGTGTGAATTTACCCATCCCCTCCCCCCACCTACTTTATTTCCCTTAAGTTTTACTTCCATATTTGCACATGAGTGTTAATTCATTAGTTCCAATTTAGTACTGAGTACATGTGGTGTTTGTTTTTCCATTCTTGTGATACTTCACTAAGAAGAATGATTTCCAGTTCTATTCAGGTTGTTACAAAAGATACTAGATCAACATTTTTTATGGCTAAGTAGTGTTCCATGGTATAAATATATCACATTTTATTAATCCACTCATGTATTGATGGGCACTTGGGTTGTTTCCACATCTTTGCAATTGTGACTTGTGCTGCTATAAACATTCAAGTGCAGGTGACTTTTGTATAGAATATCTTTTTTTTCTTTTGTGTAAATACCTAGTAGTGGAATTGCTAGATCAAATGGTAGGTCTACTTTTAGTTCTTTGAGGTATCTCCATACTGCTTTCCATAGAGGTCGTACCAGTGTGCAGTCCCACCAACAGTGTGTAAGTGTACCTTTCTCTCCGCATCCTCGACAGCATCTGTTGTTTTGGAACTTTTTGATAAAAGCTACTCTCACTGGAGTTAGGTTATATCTCACTGTGGTTTTGATTTGCATCTCCTTGATGATTAGAGACTTTGGAAATTTTTTCATTTGTGTGTTGGCCATTAGTCTATCTTCTTTTGAAAAGTTTCTATTCATATTTTTTGCCCAAGTGGGCTCGTTTGATTTTGTTTGTTGTTGTTGTTACTGATTTATATGAGTTTTTTGTAGATTCTGGTTTTCAGCCCTTTATTAGATATATAGCATACAAATATTTTGCCCGAATCTGCAGGTTGTCTATTTGCTCTACTGATTGTGTCCCTGTCTATGCAGAAGCTTTTTAATTTGATTGGGTCCCATTTATTTATTTTTGTTGCTGCTTTGATTGCTCTTGGGATCTTCTTCATAAATTCTTTGCCTAGGCCAATATCTACCCAATTTAACTGCACATCCAAAAAATTAATTCACTATGACCAAGTGGGCTTCATCCCAGAGATGCAAGGATGGTTCAACATAGGAAAATCTACAAATGTAATTCACCACCTAAATAGAAGTAATAACAAAGATAATATAATCCTCTCAATAGATGCAAAAAATGCATTCGACAAAATTCAGCACCATTTTATAATAAGAACTCTTAACAAAATAGGCATAGATGGGACATACTTGAACATTATTAAAGCCATATACGACAACCACACAGCCAACTTCATACTGAATGGGGGAAAATTGAAAGCATTCCCACTTAGAACTGGAACCAGACAAGATTGGCCACTATTACCACTGCTATTCAACTTAGTGCTGGGAGTCCTTGCTAGAGCAATCAGAGAAGACAAGGAAATCAAGGGTATCCAAATGGGGAAAGAAGAGGTCAAGCTATTTCTCTTTGCTGATGATATGATCTTATACCTATAAAACCCCAAGGATTCAACCAAGAGATTCCTCAAATTGATAAATAAATTCAGCTAACTCTCAGGCTACAAAATCAAGGTACACAAATCAGTAGTTTTCATATATGCCAATAATAGTCAAGCTGAGAATCAAATCAAAAATGCAATAACTTTGAAAATAGTGACAAAGAAAATAAAATACCTAGGAACATATTTAACCAGGGAGGTAAAAGATCTCTATAGAGAGAACTATGAAACACTGAGGAAAGAAAACTGCAAAGGAGGTAAACAGATGGAAAAACACATCATGCTGATGGATAGACAGAATCAACATTGTTAAAATGTCTATACTACCCAAAGTGATTTACAGATTCAATGCAATCCCCATTAAAATGCCAATGTTATTTTTCACAGATCTAGAAAAAATAGTTCTGCACCTTGTATGGAACCAGAAAACACCCTGAATAGCTAATGAAACCTTACATAATAAAATAAATTCATCCCCAAACAACAAATGTTGGTGTGGATGCAGAGAGATAGGAACACTGAAACACTGTTGGCAGGACTGCAAACTAGTACAACCTCTATGGAAAGCAGTATGAAGAGATCTAAAAGAACTAAAAGCAGATCTACCATTTGATACAGCAATGCCACTACTGGGTATAACCGCCCCCCAAAAAAGACATTCTATAATAAAGACATCTGCACTCGAATGTTTACAGCAGCACAATTCACAATTACAAAGATGTGGAAACAGCCCAAGTGTCCATTAATAAATGAGTTAATTAATAAAATATGGTATATGTATACCATGGAGTACTACTCAGCCATAAAAAATGTTGAACTACCTATTGTATTATCCTGGATGGAGCTGGAGCCCATTCCTCTAAGTAAAGTATCACAAGAATGGAAAAACAAGCACCACATATACTCACCATTAAATTGGTAATAATTGATCAATACTAATGTGCACATATGAAAGTAAAACTCAGGGGAAATCAAGTAGGTGGGAGAAGGGAGGAAGGAATGGATAAATTCACACCTAACAGAAATGGTGTGCACTGTCTGGGGAATGGGCACGTTTGTAGCTCTGACTTGGGCGGTGCAAAGGTAATTTATGTAACCAAAGCATTTGTACCCCTGTGATACTCTGAAATAAAAAAAAAATTAAATGGAAAAATAAAAAGAGGACAGACTCATTGGCATGTACTTTCTGCCTTTAGTCCAGAGTTTCTCAGCCTCAACACTATTGTCATTTTGCGCCAGATAATTCTTGTTGTGGGGGTTGTGCTGTATATTGTAGGAAGTTTAGGAGTATCTTTGGCTTCTACACATTACATACCAATAGCAACCTCCCCACATACACAAGCTGTGACAACCAAAAATGTTTCCATATATTTTCAGATGTCCCCTGGGGGCAAAAATCACCCCTAGTCAAGAGTCACTGCTTTAGCCTTTCCTCATCTTCCTTTCTGGAATGCCAATGCAATGCCAGAGGTAAAGCAGCCATTTTGTAACCACAAGGCAATAAATATGAGAAAGAAATCTATATTCTATAGATGGTGGGATGGAAAGCTGATAGCATCTGAAGCCCACAATTTTAGGACTGGGCTACCCCCACTTCTCTTTCATGACATGAGGCAAATAAACCCTTTATTTGTTTGAGAACAACAACAACAACAAAAAGAACAAATCAGGAGGCATCCCTCTACCAGACTTCAAACTATACTACAAAAGTGTAGTAACCAAAATGGCATGTTACTGGCACAAAAACAGAGACATAGATCTAAGGATCATAACAGAGAACCCAGATATGAATACATCCTCATATTGCTATCTGATATTTGAGAAGGCAGACAAAAATATACACTGGAATAAAGAAGCCCTATTCAACAAATGCTGCTAGGAAAATTGAATAGCCACATGTAGAATATTGAAACAGGATCTACACCTCTCACCACTCACAAAAATTAATTCACAATGGATAACAGACTTAAACCTAAGACATGAAACTATAAGAATCCATTCTTCACATACTATGACTTTTTAGTCATAGTTATCTAAGAAGTCATTGTTATCCAGTCTTATGGATTTGAATTTCATCCATAGTTTGACAATTTCAAGATCACTTTTTCAGCCTGGATCCCTCCCCTTGAGCTCCAACGTTCTGTATTAACAATTCCAGTTGGATTTCTAATAGGCATTTCACATTAATCATATATAAAATCACTCTCCTGGTTTCTTTCCTCAAACCTTCTTCTGCAGGTTTCTCTATCTGATGACAGCAACACCACCCATCTAGTTGTTTAAGTTAAAAATGTTG
>VBSM01000272.1:12517768-12527865 GCA_008086735.1 Cheirogaleus medius | reverse complement strand
GTTAGAGGTATGCCCATCCCCCCGACAATGCTCGCCACATCCCTATGATGTGTGACCAAGCCTTTTTAATACCCCAAAACAGTATTTCCAAATGCATCCAGAACTTGACCACTTCTCCGCATTGCTACTAGTGGGGACCAGTCCCAGTCACCATCGTCTCTTGCTTAACTGTAATGGCTTCCTAACAAATCTCTCTGCTGTCAATTTTGCCCAAATATGGTGTACAGAGCTCAGAGGATGTCTTTTAAAATGAGTCATGTCATTCCTACTTAAAAACCCCTTTAAAACGGAAAGTAGGGACTTCCCATCTCACTCAGACCTGGACCCTGACATTGACTCTTATCTTTCTCTCTCACCCACTCAGCTATATCATCCTCCCTGTACTCCAAGCCTACTCCTTCCATCTTGAGTGATCTCTCTCCAAATATCTGCATGGCTAGTTCTTCCATTTGTTCACAACTCTGTTCAAATGCCAGGTTTTCCCTAACACACTAACACAAGAAAACTCCCTCCCCAAACTCGGACACATCCCATCTCCCTTAACCTGATTTATATTTCTCCATAGAATAAAATACCACCCAACTTACTATGTATGTACTTTCATCTCCTCAATTAAAATGCAAGCTCCATGATTGCAAGGATTTTATCTGGCTCACTTCCATTCCCCGGTCCCCAGAACCATGCCTAGCACATAATGTTTGTTGAATGAATCAATGAATTACACTTCAACTAGTGGTGTCTGTGAGGGCCTATGTCATCAACACATCCCCAGGAACACATATTTTTATATTTTTAATGCAAAAAGCAGTTCACTGTAGAAAGCAATTCTCTATAGGAAAACACTAAAGTCAGATTAATATTTGAAATGACGTTTGTTTATATTTTTGACTAATCAACAAATAGGGTATGCACACAGAACTCTCATAATTAGTATAATTATTTAAAACGTGGATAAATTAAAGTGTTTAATACTTTTTCAAAATTCAACAGTGTTATTACTAGTCTGTGATTATTTTACCCACTGCCATTTACATTTCTCATCTCTAGGTTACTCAGGCCTCTCATTATGTTGCCATTCCAACAGCAGCACACAGTGACTGGGATCTGTCTGTGTGATACCGATTTGCAAAAAGGACTCTATTTCAGTTCCTCTTGGAATCTTTTTTCCAGTTTAATTAAAGGGAGAGAGCTTCATCAGACTAGTAAAAGGAATAGAGAAAGCCAAATACAAATGATACATACTCCTTAATGTTCAGAAATAACTTTCCCCATCACCAACCCTTTGGCATGGGGGGATCAGAGAAATTTTTCTTGTTTCCTTTTATTTATTTATTTATTTTTTCCAGCATATTATGGGGGTACAAATGTTAAGGTTACGTATATTGCTCTTACCCCCTCTGCCCCCTCAAGTCAGAGCTTCAAGCATGTCCATCCCCCAGTTGGTTCGCATCACACTCATTATGCATGTATATACCCATCCCCTCTCCGCCACCTGCCCGACACCCAATATCACTTATCTCCAGTGAGAATGGCCTTTATTAAAAAGTCCCAAAATAATAGAGGTTGGCATGGATGTGGAGAGATAGGAACACTCCTACATTGCTGGTGGGACTGCAAACTAGTTCAGCCTCTGTGGAAAGCAATATGGAGATACCTTAAAGCGATACAAGTAGATCTACCATTTGATCCAGCAATCCCATTACTGGGCATCTACCCAAAAGAACAAAAGTCACTCTATGAAAAAGATACCTGCACTCGAATGTTTATAGCAGCACAATTCACAAGTGCAAAGCTATGGAAACAGCCCAAGTGCCCATCAATACATGAGTGGATTAATAAGAATGTGGTATATGTATACCATGGAGTACTATTCAGCTATAAGAAACAACAGTGATATAGCACCTCTTGTATACTCCTGGATACAGCTGGAACCCATTCTACTAAGTGAAGTATCCCAAGAATGGAAAAATAAGTACCACATGTACTCACCAGCAAATTGGTATTAACTGTTCTTGTTTCCTTTTTAAGGTCTCCAACTTTCACAGTTGTAAAGAGGGAGGGGAGGTTGTAAGTCAAGAGTAGGAAGAATTTAACATCTTCAAAGTAAAGTCCCATCAGAAAAAATATAAGTAAAATAATGATGAGATCACTCTGTTATTATGCATCTTATAAAATTTTTTGGGGTAATTCTTTAAAAAAGTATTTGACAACTTTCTATGTGTGAAGCTCTGTGCTAGGCACTGGAGCTAAATCTACTTCCTGCCTCATGAAGCCAACAATCTTGCAGGAGAGACAAAGCAAACCACAAATTTATGCCAATAATTGATTCAAGTTAAAATAAATCACATTAAGACATGCATGGATAAATATTGGCTTCACCCATAAAGTTGTAAAAGTTGTATAATATGAAATTCTGAACTAAAACAGCTTGGATTATGAAATACATCTGTGACTTAAAGTTAACAAATTGATAAACAGATATTCAAATAAAATACATATGAAAGGTGTTATTAAATCACTCCCCAGATCAGTAATAAGCTTATGAATTATCAGTGCAAGGAAAAAGGTGAAAACTTTGTGCTATTAGAAAAGACCACCATGATTATAAACATTGCTTCCTCGGGCCTTTTCTAGTCTTATTTCTAACATTATTCTCTGTCACAGCACCCTATTTGTTTCATTCAGGCACTAATCACAACAATTATATATATTTTATATACATAATTTATATCTATTACTACTATAATAATTTGTTTACATTGCTTATTTGTTGATTATCTGTCCCTGTATTAGAGCGTCCCCTTCTTGATGGCAAGAACATTTGCTGTCTTGTTCTCCTTTTTATATTCAGCACAAAGAACAGGGCTTAGCATGTAGCTGGTGTTTAACAAATATTCGTTCAATAAATGAATTATAATAAAAACATAAAGCAGGATTATTATGTCAGATTCCAACTAATATTAAGTGCTCAATGCCTTTGAGTTATTTTTTTGTTATAAAACATGTTATACAAAAATAATTCATGAGTACCTATCCAAGTAAATGTCTACCTTAACCAATCCTACAGATCAGTCCGTACCTTTGTAGGATCTGTTGGTGAAAGTAATTCCTTGTATTTTACATAGCACATGAGACAAATGAAATATACCTTTTTAAAATTATTATCTACAGTTTTTAAAAACATATTTTGTTTATAAAGTTATTATGTTTTCATTGCAAAAGAGCTTGAAACAGTACATTTGATCAGTATATCCCATATAAATGAGGACACAAACGGGAAAGTGAGGAATGAGTTGTGTCTCTGTTTTGCTGCTTCTTATAGGGAATATCCATATTGGATATAAAATATACTGTTGGAAAAACATAACACATAAAGAAGGTTCCACTTGAAAATGCTGTTGAATAAGGCTCAGTGATGTTAGATCCTTACTTTGGTGTTCAGGTTAAACAAAGCCATGGATGCTCCCGACCTTCTGTCCCTGAATAAATGTCAGGCTCGGGAGTCTGAGCCCTCACAGGTGTGTCCTTGATAAAGCATTTTCAAGCTGCTTATGGCCACACACAGCTGTTAGAGAACTCAGGATCCAAGAGAAATGCCAAACATGCATCTCTCAGGATATTGTGACATTGGCTCAATAAATCGAGGTAAGGTACAGAGGTGAAGAGAAGATTGTTGTCTTTTGATGAGAAAATATTAATACTAATTTTCTTCTCAAAGCACCTTTGATATGGCTTCCAATACAGCTTATGAACTCAATTTGGATTAGTCATTTTATAAAGAATTCTTTCTTTCCAGAAATATTTATCTCAGGATTCCCTTATGTAGGAAGATTTTCTAATCTGTGTTTAAAGAAACACACAGAGAGACATTTTAAAATTAAATTATATTCACATAAGTTTCCAGGAATACCTCTATTATATAAAGTTGTTTGTAAGAGTAAAATACAGCTGCACTATTTTTTCATGTTACAGACCTAATTATTTTCTAAAACATTGCATCACTTAGTGCCTGTTTTCCTGAAAACTTCATTTCAAAAGAGAACTTCTATAAAAGTAAAAATGTTCATAGCAGCTTTTTTATGATAGCCAAAAAACTCCACCTGAAAACAATCCAAGTAGTTATCATCTATAGAACATATAAATAAATCATGACATATTCATATAATTTGATACTCTACATCAATGAAAATCAATGAAACACAGCTTATACATAAATTTTGAAGAAAAAAGTCATAGAAGATATATTTTAAAAATCATCATAATGTAAGTTAAAAGACAAAACAATTTATGGCTTATAAATATATAAATTGGGTAATACTATTTTAAAAAGCAAGATAATGATCGATTAACTCAAATTTCATGATAATGGTTCCCTGGAAAAGCGAAAGGGAGCCTCTGTGACCCTGGAAAGTCCTATTTCTTAAACTCAGTGGTAGGTGCAAAGGTGTTTATTCCATTACCATCTTTTAAACTGTATCTATACATTACATTCCTAGGAATATATTCCATAATTCACAATATGAAGTAAAAGAGAAAGGAAAAGAAAAAAGAGAACAGTTTAATAACAGCAAAGCAAAACATGAAAAAAAAATAGCTTGACACTATTGGTAAACTTCAAGCATAAACAGAAGTAGTCTTAGTTCTTGTTTATTTTTGTGGTTTAACACATGTGAACAGTTACAAACAAGTGAGAAGGACTCTATGGAACACATTATATTTTATACCTCTGCTGTCTTATGGCAGTTACATCATTTGTTAGTCTTGCATGGTTTTTAGGTCTTTTAGCAGGCTAGCCTATCAACAGGGAGGTGAGAATTGGTACAGATTCTTCTATTTTTGCAGCAAAATATAAGTTGTCAGGGATTTAGTTCCATTATTAAACTGGCAAATAATTTAGTAATTATGTTTACAAATCACTTAAAGCATATACTTGCTTTAATTATTTTTTCCACTATAAGAAAAATTGATGAGCAGCTCTAGACTGCATCCTCAGTTCTATAATTTGTCAGTGGAAAACAATAGCTATTTTTTCAAAATTATTCAACATGTCTCTTGACTATGCTGAATAATTGTTTCCAAATTTTTCAAAATAAAAACATATTTTTTATCTCTTCTATTAATCTTTAAAATGGACTTTATTATTCTTTCTCTTCCTATGTAGGAGGATGTAGACATTTTGCAGGAATTTCTACAACCTTTATGTGCATTGTTATTTCACACATCAGAAAGGATTCTCTGGAAAAAATGACTCAGAAATGAGCTGCAGAATCACAGGATGCTTTTACATGCTATATCTAGCATGCTAATTTCCTTGTATTAGGTCTCAATAAATATTGGTGGTGCTGGATGGAATGTGTATGAAATTTATACCTAAATAAACACAAATTTTCTTCACAATCTACTTAAATGAAGTTGGAAAAATTTCAGAAATACCTATAAAGCTTAAGTCTGGCTTTGAACAAAAGTTTCCATTGATTTTTTTTAAACCTTAGTAATTCACTACAAAATGTTAAAAAGAAATTATCATTTGCTAATAATTAAATATCACATATATTATAGAAAGTAATAAAATAATTTAAGTCATTTCTAGAGACTCTGAAGTTGAAAGGATCTGAATTTTAGTTCCAGCCATTTTGCTTTCTTGGTCTTTGATTTGGGACAAGATATCCTTTTTGGCACCTTCAGTTTTTACTTTTCATCAGTTAGGGCAAAGAATGAGGAGAGATGAGTTCAAAGACTCTGAAGCTAAACATCCTTTATATCATTAGACTTATGGCATAACAAATGAATTTAGAGTTTAAAATAGGTTTACCATTCTTGCTTCGTCATTTATTAGCTATAAGCAAGAACTATAAGTCTAGGTTGGTTTTTTTGAGGAGTAAATTCTTTTAGCTCCAGTGAAAAAGTATGTCAAATATTGTGAGAATTAAATTAGGTAAAGCATATAAAAGTGTTTTTTAAACTCTTTACAATTCCGGATTGCAGTAGAGCTAATACTATTTTTCAGAACCTCTATGATACTTCTTACCCACTTGTGTGTCCACACTACCAACACCCACAGATCATTTATTATATAGGCATTAAAAATGAGATTGTCTGTGTGAAACAGACCTTGTTTGTAAGGCAAGATGGAAGACATTAACTATAGGTGTCTTAATGATTTATAGATTAACTCCCGTGATGGTTAATTTTATGTGTCAATTGACTGGCCCCTGGGATACCCAGATAGTAGCTAAACATCATTTCTGCGTGTGTCTGTGAGGGTGTTTCTGGAAGAGAATAGCATATGAATTGATGGACTTAGTAAAGCAGATTACCCTCTCCAATGTGAGTGGACTCCAACCAATCAATTGAAGACTTGAATAAAACAAAAAGGATGAGGGAAAAAGGAACATTGCCTGCCTGACTGTGTGGGCTGACATTGATCTTCTCCTGCTCTCAGACTGAGATTTACACCATCAGTTCCTTTGATTCTCCTGCTTTCAGGCTCACACTGAATTACACCACCAGCTTTTCTGGGTCTCCAGCTTGTAGACAGCAGAGCATGGGAATTCTCAGCCTCCATAAACTTGTGAGCTAATTTTTTTATAATAAATCTCATATGTGTGTGTGTGTGTGTATGCTTTTACATGCTATCTCTAGGATGGTAATTCCCTTGTATTAGGTTCTCAACAAATATTGGTGGTATATATATAGAGAGAGAGATAGATAGATACATACATACATACATACACACACAAACACACACACATATACAGTCATGCACTGCATTACAATGCTTTGGTCGACAAGGTACTACATGTACAACGGTGGGCCCAAAATATTATAGTGGAGCTGAAAAATTTCTATTGCCCAGTAACACTGTAGCCATTGTAATATCCTAGTGCAACACATTACTCAAGTGGTGATGCAGGTGTAAATAAACCTATTGCACTGTAAGATGTATGAAATTATAGCATATATAATTTATGTACATAGTATTTGATAATGATAATAAGCAACTATGCTACTGGTTTATGTGTTTACTATACTATACTTTTTATTATTATTTTAGAATGTACTCCTTCTACTTATTAAAAAAAAGTTAACTGTAAAATAGCCTCAGGCAGATCCTTCAGGATGTATTTCAGAAGAAAGCATTGTTATCATAGGAGATGGCAGCTCCATGCATGTTTTTGCCCCTGAAGACATTCCAGTGGGACAAGATATGGAGACAAAAGACAGTGATGTTGATGATCCTAATGCTGTGTGGGCCTAGGCTAATATGTGTGTGTGTAGTGTTAGTTTTTTTTTTTAAGTTTAAAAAAATAAAAATTTAAAATTTAAAAATAGAAAAAAGCCTATAGAATAATAATATAAAGAAAAATATTTATGTATAGCTCTACAATGTGCTTATGTTTTAAGCTGTGTTATTACAAAAGATTAAAAATGTTAAGTTTATAAAGTAAAAATGTTATGGTAAGCTAACTTTAATTAGGTTAATTTATTATTAAAGAAAAAAAATTGTATAAATGTAGTATAGCCGAAGTGTACAGTATTTATGAATTCTATGGTAGCATGCAGTAATGTCTTAGGCCTTCACATTCACTTACCACTCAATGAACAACTTCCTGACCTCCAAGCTTCATTCATGGTAAGTGCCCTATATAAGGTACCATTTTTATCTTTTATACCATATTTATACTATACCTTTTTTGTGTTTAAATATGTTTAGAAATAGAAATACTATTGTGTTACAATTGCCTATGGAATTCAGTACAGTAACATACTATTCAAGTTTATAGCCTAGGAGCAATAGGCTATACTATATAAACTAAGTATGTAGTAAGTTATACCATCTACATTTGTGTAAGTATACTCTTTGATGTTTACACAATGACAAAATCACCTAATGATGCATTTCTCAGAACATAACCTTATCAGTAAGTGACACATAACTCTATATATACAGTTGACCCTTGAAGAACACAGGTTTAGACTACATGGGTCCATTTACTCTCAGATTTTCTTCTACCTCTGCCACCCCTGACACATCAAGAACAACCCTTTCTCTTCCTCCTCCTTAGCCTACTCAAGAGGAAGATGATGAGGATGAAGATCTCTATGATAATCCACTTCCACTTAATAAATAGTAAATATATTTTCTCTTACGGTTTAATTAATATCATTTTCTTTTCTCCAGCTTACTTCATTGTAAGAATACAGTATATGATACATATAACACACAAAATATGTGTTAATCTACTATTTATGTTATTGATAAGTCTTCCAGTCAACATTGGTCTATTAGTAAAGTTTTTGGGCGGGCAAAAGTTACACATGGATTTTTGACTACGCAGAGGGTTGATGGTGCCCCTAACTCCCACATTGTTCAAGGGTCAACTCTATGTGTCTGTATCTTTATTTTATAGATTGGTATATATATATGTGTATATATATATATAATATCAGAATATTTATTATAAGGAATTGACTCATGTGATTGTGGAGGCTAGAAAGTTCCAAGATCTGCAATAAGCAAGTTGGAGACCCAGAGGAGCTAATGTTTTAGTTCAAGTATGCAGATCTGAGAACCAGGAGAGTCGATAGTGCAAGTTCCAGTCTGAAACCAGCAGGCTTGAGACCCCAAAAGAGCCAGTGTTCAGTTTGAGTTTGAAGGCAGGAAAGATTGATGTTTCAGCTCATCCAGTCAAGTGAGAGGAGTTCCTTCTTAGGCTTTTTGTTCTATTCAGTTCTTCAACTGCTTAGAAGAGGCCCATTCACGTTAGAGAAGACAATCTGCTTTACTCACTCTACCAATTCAAATGTTAATCTCAGCCAGAAAAGCCCTCACAAACACTCCAGGATAATGTTTGATCAAATGTCTGGGCCTCTCATGGCCCAGGGAGGTTGACATAAAATTAATCATTACAGCATCTCAGTACAAATACCTCCTCATTGAAGACCACTCTGCCCCTGTAGTCTAATTTAGCCCATTACCCTGCCTGGAGTCACTTGAGAGCACATTATCCTTCTTTGTATTCTTCAGAGCTCCTATCACTATCCAAAATTATTTTATTGATGGAAGAATATTGTAATGACAAAATGGTAAATATGAAAAGCAAGATACAAAATGTCACATGAAGTATTATTCCAATTAATGGTAATTAATTTATGTACTTACAGAAATAGACGAAAGACTAAGAAAATATATAAAATAAGTATTTTATCTTTATGATGGTATTTTGAGCAATTTGTGTTTTTGTATGCCCTTTCATTGGGTCATAATAAACTATTATTATTAACAGAAAAAAGTAAATTATTTTTAGAAAGATGTTTGGCTTATGTTTCATTTTTTGTCTCTAAAATGATCTTTCTCAAATATATATTTAAATAGAGCTCTATAACAGGTTACATAATTCAAAAAAAATGAAAATATAGAAAAAAAGACCTTATTCAGATAACCTTTTTTCAAAATAAGAGGTTTGAAAGTCACAATTATAGTACCATATTTAATGCTCTGTGAGAAATTTTGAGTATATTATAGGGAATAGTAATTACAATTACATGAATCACTAAAAATTTCACAAAGATATATCTTATTTATCAGTACTTTTGCTCTTTTTGGTATTAAACATATGTCTGACTGAAGTACAGCTGTCCATAATTTTATAAGCAAAGAATTATGTTAGTACTTGAAATTACTAATCGCCTGGCATAATTATCATATTTTATAATACTTAAATGAGTAAAAAATAAATTTAAAAAATTAATAGAAAAATTTACAACTTAAAAAGGAAATAAAAATTTATAAATAGGATCATCAGGATAAGGGAGAGTCTAAGCCCTTCAAATTAGTTTTGAAAATGATGATTCCTAAATTAATTGAAAGTTGAAAACATTTTCATACCTGAATAATGCATGATATATTTTACAAGAATTTTTCTTTGTTTTGGCAATTATTTATGAATACAAGTAAGTATTTAGAGCGAGATGATTACTTTTAGATATTGTTCCTCAAAACGACCTATTGACATTTCTAGTTTAAGTTTAAATTAAACTGATTTCCTGATCTTTTAGACTTGTACTTTCTTTTTTTCATATACAAAATTTGAATT
>VBSM01000272.1:12496504-12517668 GCA_008086735.1 Cheirogaleus medius | reverse complement strand
CTGACCGATTATCAATATGGTGCTCAAAGGGTGGTGGTGTTGACCTGTGCTTTCTGGCTCTTGGCTGATAATAAACATACGGGAGGTAACATGTGTTAGTGTGTGAATCTCAAAGCCTTCCTCTCGTTCCCTGACCTTTAAGGATAAGGTGGCCTGCCCACTGCCCACCACTGTGCTGAGTAGGAGGTGGGCAGAGAGGAGAACTCAAACACACTCAGAGCAGAGCCTTGATCCACTCTGGGGAAGCCAAGAGAGTCCCAAGTTGAGAAAGAGAGAGAGAGAGAGATCGCCAAATCTCAAGAGGAGGAGGAAAGGAGGAGAGGACAACAAAGATGAGCTGATGCTGACTGGGCTCAGGGAGAGCTGGAGAGAGGGAGGAAAGAGAATGTGGGGCAGCTGTGGAACCACACAGGAAACAGGGAGAAAAGGGTAGTGAAAGGGGATTTCAAGAGAACTGGTTGTGTAAGATGAGTAAACCCCTGTGTTACTTTCCAAGAAAATTCAATGAAAGTTTGAATTTCTCACAGTGCATTTTTTAGAATGTTATATTTCTTTGAATGTGCTACCACATAGGAGATGAACCAAGCAGACGCCTTTACATGGGAGGATGAGAGCCATGCCTTCTGTTTCACAAAAACTCATATTAAGAGTGATATAACTTTAAGTGATAAACTGATCATCTAGTGTTCAAATACTATCATCAAATGCTATCATCTCTATTTCAAAACACCTCGGATTTGACAACTTTTCATCCCCTCCTCTTCTAACTGCTGCAAAGCCTTGACCTGTCTCCTCTTGATACTCCTCTTGCTCTACTACAGTAGCTAAAGTGATCCTTTTCAAATATAAATCACATGACATCATTCTTCTGACATTAACTCTTTAATGACTTCTCATCAAACTGAGAATATAATCCTCACCAAGACTTCTAAGGCCTTCAATAAGCTATGTCTTTTTTAATTCTACATCCATCTCCCTCTTGCTCACTTTCACACACCAACTCTATTTAAATGGATAGAGCCGGAACCCATTCTACTAAGTGAAGTGTCCCAAGAATGGAAAAACAAGCACCACATGTACTCACCAGCAAATTGGTATCACTGATCAACACCCAAGTGGACATATAAGAATAACATTTATCGGGTGTCGTGCTGGTGGGAGGGGGAGGAGAGGATGGGTATATACATACATAATGAGTGCGATGCTCACCATCTGGGGGATGGACACGCTTGAAGCTCTGACTCGGGGGGGAGGGGGGAAAGGGCAGTATATGTAACCTCAAGATTTGTACCCCTATAATATCCTGAAATAAAATAATAATATACTGAAATTAAAAAAAATTAAAAAAATAAATAAATAAAATTTATCTGTTAAAAAACATGTTTTTGCCCCATTATTCTCTCAATTCATACTCTGCATATTTTTTCTTTTAACATTCATCAGCACATGAAGTTATATCTTGTATTTATCTATTTAATTGTTTCTTGTCATACCCTCTTCTAGAATGTAAGCTCTATAAGGCTAAGGACTTTGCTCTGTGCACAGCTATTGGTCCAATGCCTTTTATTCTAAAGTTGAATGGATGAATGAGTGAATAATGCATATCTAAGAAAACATTCTGTCCACATAAATTCACAATGCCTGCAGTGCTCTATGTGCTGTGATGGGTGCCAAGAATATATAAATTAAAAAGGCAGAACCTGCCTTCATGGGGCTTGCTCTGCTAGAAAAGACAAAAATCAAATAAAAGTTTGTCAAATAATTAATCACAAATAATCAATTACATGTATAAGAAGTAGTAATAAGAATCCAATAAAAATGAACAATTTAAGTTAAACCTAAATTAAACTCTTCCTTTAAATATATAAAGAAAAAAAATCATTAAATATAAAAACCAAAGCCCTAAAAAAAATGTATAGTACCAGAGCTTTTACCAATGGGCAGTCCAGTTCTGTAAGACAAAGAGCACAAATGTGACCCTTCTTCCTCTATAATAATTTAGAACTAATAATTTAGTCCATCCAAATCACATTTGCATCTTCCTTGACCTTACTTGCTGCCTGCACCATATCTGACTTGCTCCTGACTACCTGGGGAAACATTCTGCTACTCTTCCCACCACACTGAGCTGCAAGTGACTCCCAGGCTGTGTAAGGCTGTCTGGACACTCCACAGACATTTATCCTCTGACTCTCCTGTTTGGCTGGGCGTAAGGCGGTACTGTGAGGCTTGCTCTCACCCTGGCATGCACTTGGAAAGTGAGACAAAGGGCCCAACCCATCTGAGGTTTCTATCACCTCTACATGACCATCCCTGCAGTCTGCCCAAAGATGGGAGACAAGGGACAGAATGTTTTCTGACTAATATCTAACTCTTGTTTTCCTCTGACTCTCTTCTTTACCCTTTATTTAGCAAGCTTTATTTAGTCTCAGAGACAATAAAACAGGCTTGGGTTAATCATATGTCCTTCTAGAGCATCTTTTCTTGGGCCTGGTCCTTGGCTTTTTAGTTTCTAAAGTCAAGAATTTGCTTCTCCTCCTATTGTTTCTGCCGTGTCATCCCTTCCCAGAGGAGAATAAGTATTGCTCATTAATGCCTGAAAAAGGAAAGATAATTAAAAATACAGAGAAGAAAATAGGAGTTACTATCAGAACATTTGTACACTATATGCAATTTTGTTTTTATTATGGTTTTAATCTTAATCATTGCTATAGTAAAAATTCAATTCTAGTTAATTAAGGCTAATATTTTTAGTATTAGTAAAGTATTAAAAAAACAAATTTTAAAACATTCTGCTTTTCCCCTAATCCCATAGAATCACACTGTACCCAGAATAGGCTTCCTACATGTGGTTCAGTTGTTTTATTTTATTTTATTTTATTTTTGCTTAATAAGTAAAAATCATTTGTAATTAGCATACCTATAAACCAGGCTGTGCAGCTGCCTAACATTATGTTAACATACATGTTTAAACTATATTTTATTACTCATTTACTTTAACAAGTTAAATTTAGCTTTGTTATTAGTTTTTAAAAAGTGTGCCTTTTAAATTGAGAGCTGATATTACTGTGCTGTAGCATAAAATGTCAAATAAAGAGAAGCTAAAAATATTTATTTTATTAGTGGGTCATAGGTTTATTTTGAAGTTTTAGATTTCTCAAAAATTATATCTGTAAAATTTAAAAGTTGAAATAGAAAAACACTGAGCAAAAAAGAGTTTAAGAATTGTTAAATCCTTTCAGATGGCTTCTTAAATCAGTTACTCAAAATATTCGGTATAATTTTATTCCTGTCAGTTCTAGCAGAGATTACTGAAAAACAAGTTATTTGTAAATGCTGATAACAGTACTTACTTCAGAGGATTATTGTAAGGATTAATTGAGAAAGCACAGAGCCTGGCACATGAGAAATTGCCAATAAATGCTTAATAAATATGTTCTCGGTGGCATCTGGGAGGAAACTGTGTCAGAAAAAACAAAACTGTTACTAATACTGTGCAGAAAGTAAGATTTTCTTGACTGGTGATGTCCTTGGAGGGCTGGGTGACAGGGGTAACAGAGCACATAGCTTTAGCAGGAAGGAGAGGTAGTTCAGGGAGCACAGGGAAAGTAAGGACGGGTGCTGAGAATCTAAAAGGATAGGGAGTGCAGAGGGTTGTGACCACAGGCAGGAGATCTTCAGCCCGCCAGAGAGCAAACAAAGCATGGTGTCACTTCCAAAAAGTAGAGATGAACAGACAAGATAAGTTACCAGGGAAAAAGAGGGTAAGGGGAAAGTTCTCTCTTAGATGATATTGCAGGGAGGGCAGCAAAGCCCTAGTAATAAGACAGTAAGGCACTGAGTAAATGACAAGTTTCCAGCTGAGCTCTTCCTTCTGCAGAACCAAAAGCAGATCAAGAGCAGGAACCAGACACTGTCAAGGAAACATTTAGCTGTTGGAATCCACTTAGGCTTAGTTATCAAAATTAAATTGGATATGGCACTTTTTACAAAAGCATTAGTAGATATTGTATAATTATAATGTATGATTATTCTTAAGTACACATTTATCATTCTTATTAAAGTTTCAGTTAAAAATTCTGATAGATTACAAAAATAATCATTGTGTCTGGTTCCCAAAAAAATAAATTCTGAGAAATTATTATATTTTTATAAACTTTCTGATAACAGTCAAAGGAGGGAAAAATGTATATCTGATGAGGTTAACTTTTTCATTTCCCAATTAATTCAGAATAAATGTTGAGAGGGATGGATATTCAGAATTAAAATAATGAATATAAATATACTTAAATGTACATAAAAATTTTGATATTTTAAAAATCACTTGAGCACCATTTATCTTCATCATGATTATGTTGAATTTTCGAAGTCATTTTATATGTGATCAAATGTGATATGTCATTAAGTCACTATTTTGAGGTCATTAGTTAGTACATTTAAGACCACAATCATTTGGGGACTAACAGTGAGGGACTTCACAAACTAAGGTCATAGCTTCATAAACTGTGTTTCCACCAAGCATGTGGAAAATGATGAATTTCAAAACCACCTGCCCACGTACAATAATATATTGTCTTCCCTCATTCTCTGCCTCCTTGTTTTTATAAGTCTCCTGTCTCATTTTGTCTTCACACTGTATGATTCCAATCCTTTTTCTCACAAAAAAATGAGAGGCTAATACTCCTGTGTGGAATTTGAGACTAGTAGGAATAGAGAAAAAATCGATGAAGAGTTGCAAAACATTATGTGTTATAATATACAAATGCTCCAGCACGAAAAGAGGAAGTATAACATGGATCAGATTTGCATGTGCATGAATTCACTGTGACTGATACATTATTGAACTGGAGTAGACTAATGGTTGACATACGTAGAAAAACAGGTGTCTGTTACAGTTGTCTAGGTGAGAAAGTCTGGTGATGGAGGTAGAGGGAAGAAGCTAGGTATGAGAGAGATCAGGAAATAGCAATGACTGAACCTGGTAACTGATTGAACTTGAAATTGAGGAGGAGTACAAGAAAAAAACAGTCTGGGCTACCAAGCAATGTGGAACATGTGGTTTCTTTCGGAGATATTGTGTAGAAGAAGTCTGTATATCTCCATGGAACTGTCCAGGAGGAAATCCTATGCATGTGTCGGGAATTTAGCTTTACATTGTGGTCAATGGATAGAAATTTGGGGCATTTTGCAATTCATAACTGGAATGTGAATTTTACCTTATTTATATTCTGGGGGCTAAATATAGAATAAGTGTAGCCCAGGGTTAAGAGTTTTAGCATCAAAGCCAGAGCTGTATGACCTAAGGAACATGTTTGAACCTCTGTGTGGCTCACTTTTATCATCTGTAAGATTGGTAGGGTTACTGTAAGACCTGCCATACTGCATAGCTATAAGGATTAAGTGATTGAAAACATATGAAACCTGTAGTGCTTAATAAGTATTAGATATCAATGTTGGGTTGAACAACATGAAATTGTCATTTTGAAACTCAAAAACAGTCAAATATGAGCAATTTCATATGATTCAATTTCACATCTGTCAGTGCATGAGTCTGGTGGCATTTCCTGTTTCCCAAATTCAGTCTCACCTGGAGAAAATCTATTTACTCTACCTTGGGTGATATAAACAGGTGCCACAAGTCATCTGGAAATGTGGATTGATGAATTCTTGGAATAAAATTTCCAAACTCTGTCTGACTTTCTGTAACCTCTGAAATATTTTCAATAAGGGAAGCAGAAGGATCTCATTTATTTTCACTGTGAAATAACAGCAAAAATATTCTGACAATTGTTCCTGAAATATGTGCTTTGTTTAAACACAGTTGTACAGTGAAGATATTCATGAGTATCAGCACCTTTGGAGAAGATTCAGATATACTATCTCCGGGAGGAAAAAAAGCCTACTCTCTGAACTAATCTGGAGACTTAGATAGCTAAATAATTATGGAGTCAGGATTCGGGTCTTTATTCACCCACTTACCATCTGCTTTCTTGAGGCTATATTCTAAGTAATTGAATCGAGATGAAAAAACATGAACTCAACATAGAAAGACTAAGCTGACTTGAAAGAGTATGCATTCCATTATTACTATTCAAGGGCAAAAATAAATTTGCGTACCAGTACTATTTCTATAAATCTGAATATTTTAATGAGGTCATTACTGCAAATCCTTTGTGTAATAAAACATTGAAGTTTGAGGTTCTAGTCAGAGCATAGATCATATAAATTTCAAAATCTAAACTGAGTAGCTCATCTAAATCCTGTCTGTGTCGTCAGATGAATCTAGCAGTTAGAGTTCCAGCACATATGGCCAAAAACTTCAGATGTGTGTTTAAAATACTACAGAAAAGACCCATGTGAGAAGGCACTTTGTTGGATTTTAGAAGAAGGGGATTGCAAAGCATTTGCACACACATTAAAAATAAATGTTAAAATATATATATAACACTTAAGGTATTTGGCTTCTAAAAAGGAACCAAAGATGTTACTTAGCAGTGAAAAGAAAACATTTTGGAAAGAGCAAACAAAATATTTTCCTATTCATCCATCTTTTGAGAATTTGATATTCTGATCTCCTTTATTCTTCATTTCTTCTAAATTGTCTTTAATTATTGCTCCTTTTCCTTTAAATAAAGGCAGCACCTTCTTTCTAGGTAGCATGTGATTTGAAATTTATTTTTTGTGTTCGGTTATCCGACCTTCTTTTTCCTAAGCAAATTACAGAAATCTATAATTAAAAATTAAATTCTAAACCAAAAAATATCTTTTGTTCATAAGAGAAAAAAGGTTGTTTCTTCTCTCTGTATTAATGCCACACAAACTATAAACATGTCAATTGCAAACTAATGCCAGGAATTCTCTGACATGGGAGTTTTAATTGTGGTCATTTCACTAATATAGCAAGATTTATTTTGTTACATGTACATATGGATTATGTTTGCATTATAAATGTTTCTGTTGCATATTATAGAAAAAAAGAAATATTTAAAAGAGCAACAGCCTTTAAAAGCTTGTGTATGGTCTGATTTAATGTATATAGCTATCAACTAGCAAAGGTAAAGTCTAATGATGACAGATAAGATGAACTTTTTATTCTCTTCTCCCTTAATAAGAGAGGATATCTACAAAAACTCCATAGCAAATATTACACTTAATAGAGAAGATTTTGGTTCATTTCTACTCTTGTTAAGAGCAAGAGAAGAGGGCTGCTATGAATATTATTCATTATTATCCCAGAGGTCAAAGATAATGTAATACCCCCAAGGAAAACAGATGAGACATGAGAAATGGAAAATGTATCCATTAAGATTAGTTTCAACTATACAAACAGGGAAACCTTAAATAACAATACCTTAAATAAGATAGACATTTCTCTCATTTTTCTCTCACTTAAAGAAAGAGAAAGAATGAAAATCCAAAGGCACGCAGTCAGGCCTGGTGTGACAGCTTCATAGTGATAAGGGATCCACATTTCCATCTTGTTGCTCCACCAATTTGGTATAGGAAGTAAAGTCCCAGCCATTGCACCTTCATTCCAGCAACAGGAAGGAAGAAGTGAGGAAGAAAAGCTCACCACTTCCCTTTTTAGGAGGCTTTCCTCAAGTCCCACACAACACATTGCTTAAATTTCATTGACCAGAATGAAGCCACATGGTCACACCTGGGAAATGTAGTCTTTTATTAATAGAAGAGTCATAGTGTGCCTAGCTAAAAAAAAAAGGAATGTGTCATTACTTCCAGATACTATGATTATCTATACAGAGCACTTATAAAGGCATTCCGATGCACATGTTTATAACTAAAAAGAAAATTCATCAAGATTTATATATACATTATATATTAATATGTATTTATATATGCATAATGTATGAGCCCATAGAAATATGTGAAATGATATTTATTGCAGAATTTTTGGTAATATCAAAAAAACAGAAATACATTTATATCTACCATTGTAAGAATGGATAAGTGGCTGCATATTTAGTCCATTTATAAAATTAAATACTTGGTATGTTTAAAATGAGTGAAATAGATTTACAAGTAGTAACATGATTAAGTTTCAAAAATATCATTCACTTGATATATGTCACTTATCTCTAAAAAAAAGTTCTGAAAAGATTAGCAAAATATTAACACATTAATATTTTGGTGGGTATTCCTAGGACCATGTCTGGTGTTGTACCCTATTATATCCTTAGTATCTTGCACATCATAGCTAAACACCATCCCTTCTATTAGCCTCATTTTAAGATTAAGGGAACTCAGACTCAGAGAGATAAATAAATTTGCTAAAGGTCATGCAGCTACTAAGAATTGAGAATCAAATCCATGCCTGCCTGATTCTAGACCCCTAAAATAAGAACTTCAAGAAGCAGGATTTAGCCCTATTCCCAGCCACAAATCTTCCATCTATAACAAAGCCACCAACTGAAGCAGCAATTTATAATTGTCTCTGATACTAAACTGAATAAATCTAAAGGTCAGGTTAGTTCAATAAAATTTTGTAAGGGTTAAAAACTTTTAAAATCTGTGAGAAATAGCAAGTATTTTGAAAGTATTTTAGAGATGTAAAAACCTAGATATTGTTCAGAAAAACATTGTTTAGTAGAAAAATTCTTTTTAAGGAAATACAGTTGAAAGAGACAGGATGAAAGTGCAAATGTGAAGTTGCCTGTGGTGCTCCATAAGCAGAGAACATCCAGGCTGAAAGCTAAATCAATGTTTTCCCTTGCAAAGCAAACACTGATTTCTCTTGGATGAAAGCTCAGGAGTAGACAGGTGAAGGCAAGTGGATATTCAGGGAAATGTAGTAAACGCAATTTGGATCCTGACTGGCTTCTGCAGATCACACACATGCAATTGTACTTCCCAGTGACTTTTCTATTCCTGCAGAGAGGCTCTGAAACATTTCATAGGCCTCTCTAAACCCAATGAGGCAAGATCAAACTGTGAGCCCCTCTAGGGCAGAAACAACATCATGCAGTTTTGTTTCTCTAAAGCCTGCTTCAGTGCCAGGCATCTAGTAAGAGCTAGAAGGACTAGATAAGTAAATAAATAGGTCCCTAATCCAACTTATTATTCCATCCTCCAAACTTGCAGGTTGCTTATTGTGCAGTGCAAAACCATGGATCAACCAAAGGCCTTATCATCTCTGAAACGGGGCTGCTCAAAGTCATTCTTTACTCTTTTTCAGACCCCATGGCCAATATCTGATATCTGCTAAGTCCTCTCAAATCTTTCCTCTCCTATAGATTCCTGCTAACCATAGCTTATTTCAGTTTTTCCCCTCAAATAATTGCAGTATAGTCCTATAAGATTTTTCAATCTCTAGTCTACCTATATTCATTTATCCCCCACACTGATAGAAGGAATTTTTTATATAAAACGCTCCAGTAACATCAAATATCTGTTGGATAAGGTTTTTCTTTCTAGCATGGCTGTATGGAAGGCACATTTGCATTCTCTCAGCACAATATACTTTTCCATGAAGCTTTGCCTTTGCAGACATGGCTTCTGCTTCTCCTTCCAGCAAACTCCATCTAGTCTTCAAACCTCAAAAGTCAGTCCTTCTGTCAAACCTTGTCTGAATCATCCAGATACAGCCCTTTCTGTCCTCACAACTGCTTTGCTTATAATGCTATTTTAGTGGTGCTTATACTGTAAACTGACTAATTTTTAATAGCTAACCACTGTGGGAGAGTTGAGAGGGGAACATTAAAGATGGTCAGGTGGGGTCTATTTCCATTTAATTATATATGGGCTGAATGTGAATACTGATTTGACCAATAGATTATGGCAGAAGGGACTCTTCTGCCAGTTTGGACCAGACATTTAAGAGAATGGCAACATCTGCTTTGGTCCTTTAGAGTCCTAAACCACCCTATAAGATATTTGATTACTCTGAAATTTACATGCTGCGATGGAGTTTAAATTAGCATGTAGAGAGGCTGGGTAGAGAAGAGCCAAGGCCCTAGATGTGTGACCCAGCCATCTCTACTTCTTCCAGTCTCCCCAGCTGAGGTCTTAGACATAACAAACCATTTCTACTTTGTCTGGCATTAATTGCTGAGCCATAGAACCATAAACATATAGAATGGTTGTTGTTTTATGCCACTAAATTTTCAGATCATTTGTTTTTCAGCAACATATAATTAGAACAACCTTCAACATCCATGAGGATTTTGTTAGTTCTTCTCCTACATTAGCTGCTATGACCTCATGTTCCTTTCCCACTATCTAAACATTAAGGGCTCATACTTCCAAACTTTGTTTATCTTCACTCATTTGTGGGAAAATGTCCTCCTGTATTAAAGCTTTAAATCCCATCCTTACACTTATGGTTTCCTAATTTATATCTATAGCTCTCTCAGGAAATCCAGACTCATATCCAATGCCCTCCTTTACATCTCCATTTTAATGTCTATTAGGCATCTCAAATTTAGCACCTTGGAACTGAACTCCTAATCTTCTTCACCAGAGTAGTCACTCTTGAAATGTTCCCCAAGTCAGTGTTTAGTACCCAGAATCAACAAGTTGCTCAGAAAAACACCACAGGCATTACCCGTGATTCCTCTTTTTCTCCCAAACTTTACTTCAATCCATCAACAAGCACTGTTGACTCTCTTTTAAAAATATATTCCAAGTTAAGTGATCTTATAAAACATGTAACAGATAGTGTCAGTGCCTGCAGTCAACCTGCCAATGTCTTTTCATCATGTTTATAGCAAAATCTATTAAAAAATCCCCACCATGATGCTATATAATTTGGCTCCTGGTGACTTCTACAACCTCATAGACTTTCCATTTCCTTTCTCGCTTACTCTGTTCTTGTCACATTGGCCTTCTTGCTGTGCTCAAGCTTGCCAAGGAGATTCCTGCCTCAGGCCTGAAGCTCTCCTTTCCATAGTGTTTTCCCATGGCTCACTCATGAAAGTCATTCAGAGCTTAGTGAAAATGCCACATCATCAGCTAGGTCCTGCCTGTCAGCCACATCGTCAATAAAGACCCTTCTGCCCCTGGCATTCTCTTCTAGAGTTGCTCTATTTTTCATCATTCCACTTTTCACGACCCAAAATTAAGTCTTGCCAATATATATTAGTTTATTTGATTACTTGTTTATTGCCAGCTCCATTATTATGTAAATTCTTTAAGGCCAGGTACTTTATCTTGTTCACTATGATATATATTATATATAAAATGAATAACCTCAAGGTGTTGATTCATTTTTAAATTCCTCTACCCACAGTTTTGAAAAGTTCCTGGTACAAATCACATAGTCAAGAAATATTTGTGAATGTGCCGAAATCAAATTTGGAAGTCATTCATAGCAACTTCTGAAGCTGTCTCTTTTGACTAAAGTCTTTAATCAGGCAGTTTGTGAAAACCAATGTCCACAATTTCTGGGTAGCAAAGCATTTCTGATTTCTATCTTCTGATGTGCCCAGAAATCTGAATGTTTGATGTTCCTGTTGCTAGTGGACTCCTTGAGTAAGGTTCATTTTGTTTTGATAAATGCGTGAAAAAAATGTGATATTTGGTTATCTTTGATCAGTTTTTCTGCAGAGTTATTGGGAAGATATATGGGCCATACCTAGAAGTATTTTGCGGAAATTGTTTCTTACGTTTTAGGTGCAAATCCGAGTTAGAATAATAGGGAAAAATGTGTTCTCTTGAGATACATTTTCAGGATCTTATCTAATTGATAATGAAAGGCACATTTATATTCCTGACTACACAGTGTGCTTGTGAAAAGATGTGTATTTTAAAAATCAAAGACTTGAAGTTCTCAAACATTAGCAAGACCTCTACTTACCTTTTTTTAGCCATATGTATATTCTTAACTCAATTTCTAGACAAAGAAGCCTTCTTTCTAGGGAATTCTTACTATCTATAGACCTGAGAAAGCTCATGACAGCCTTGTACTATCAAAAACACATCAGTATGTTTGGATCATTACTCTCCACTGATAAAATTGTCTGTCTTAACCAACTATACATCCCCTTTTGTATTTCAATTTTGCTATAATATTAAACACTTCAGAAATGACAATGATAATTTTTTCACATACCTTTTTCATGTGCTCTATTTTGACAAATAAATTATTCACTAAATTTTTCATATGGTTCATTAATCCTCAGTTGTGTAGCTTTATATTTTTCATTTTAGAGATAAAAATAAGATGTGCTGTATTTCTAAATAGTGCTCTATTTTGGCTGTTCATTGTGCCCTTTCTCTGAGGTATATAATTGGATTCTTCAGTTATATATCTCAAAATATGCACCACCAACTGAGCTGGAAAAATGTAGCATTACTAAGTTTAAATGCAGCAATTCTATGCATTCAAATAAAATATTACACTGAGAAGATGTATTATCTTAGTTTGCCAGAAAGCCACTTTAGTGTTTCAGACAGCAAATTGCTCATGGTACATTCTCTACTCCAACATATTCCAGAACTGAATAAAAATAAAAGGTACAATTTTGAATGCTATTGTCAACAATTTGCTTCTTTTTATGGCACATTTTAGGTTTTCTTAATGTGGGTGATATAATTTCACAAAGAAAGTACATTTTATCTTGGTGTCTGTGTTTACTTTACCTATCATGTTTCTGCAGTTATGAAAATGAACAGATGCCAAGCATAAAAACTCATATTTTTGAATTCATGAATTATAGCGAATTATGATTTATATTATTTAAATCAGAGTTTCATGGTGTTAAGAGCAGATACCTCAAAACCAGACTACCCAGAATGTCATCTCAGCTCTGTTACCAACTAGGCTTGGGTAAGTTTGTAACCATGCTGTGTCTCAGTTTCCTTATCAGTAAAGCGGAGATGATAATAGCACTAACCTCTAGGAGTGTGATGAACTTTACATAAGAAGTGTGTATAAAATAGTGAGATCACATACTAGATAAGTAATAGATGTTTTTTTCCCTAAAAACTCATTGTCTATCCAAAATATAATATTAATTAAACGTTTACTATGTATGTATGTGCTCTTGAAGCAGTAACTCAGGGATACAACTGTGGTCAAAGCAGACACGGTCTGCACACTTTCTAGAAAGTCTGATTGCATTTTAAAACTGTATAAAAAGTGTAAGGTTATATATCTGACCACTTCGTGCTACAACCACTGCTACCAAATGTTCTATCATCTCTTGCCTCCAAGCTAGTCCCTGTTTCTCTGTTTGCCCTTATATTCTATTCTCAATGCAGCAGCCAGAAAAATCCTTTTCAAAGATTACTCTGATGATGCCACATTTTTGCTCAAACACAGAAATGTCTTCCATGTCACTCAGAGTGAAAGCTTGATTCCTTAAACTGGCTGACAAGACCGGCATGATCAGCCGTTTCCTCTCTGACTTTCTCTCCTGCTTCTCCATACCTCACTTACTGTGGTCCAGCTACACTGACTTTCTTACTATGTTTCAACCCCACTAGGCATGCTCACAACCTGGGGCTTGGCACTAATGATTTCCTCTTCCTGAGACCATCTTTTTCCAGATATCCACATAACCTAATTTCCTTACCTACTTTAAACTTTTGAAACAATAATACCTTCATGCTGAGACTTATCCTGACCACTGTATTTAAAATTGCAATCTGCCCTGCCCCCAATATTAACCTGCTCTATTTTTTCTCTTTTCCACTTATTGCCTTCAAACATAATATATAATTTATATATTTTTTATATTTATTTTTTTGTCCCTCTCACCCTCCTACCAGAATATAAGCTTCGAAACAGTAGGGATTTCTTTTGTTTACTAATGTTTCCCAAGAACTTAGAACAATGCCTGAGACTTAGTAGGCACTCAAAAAATATTTGTTAAATCATATTTTTCAACAAATATACTAGGTCAGAGTGTTTAAATTCAATGATATGTTCTTTTCAAAATAAACAGGGGAGAGAAGAAAGATGGGAGAAGGGAACTTTGTACATTTACAGGCACAAACTGTATAACCATGTTTTGACCAATGATGGATCACATTTACAATATTAGTCCCCTAAGATTACAATGGAACCAAACATTCCTATCACATAGTGACACTGTAGCCTTCATAACATCATAGCACAAAGCATTATTCATGTGTTTGTGCTGATGCTGGTGTAAATAAACCTGCATTGCTAGTCATATAAAAGTATAGCAATACAATTATGTTCACTATATAATACTTGATGATGATAATAAATATGTTACTGGTTTATGTATTTACTATGCTTTTTATTGTTATTTTAGAGTGTAAAAAGCCATAAAACAGTCTCAAGCAAGTCCTTCAGGAGGTATTACAGAACAAGGCATTGTTGTCATAGGAGATGACAGATCCATGTGTGTTATTGCCCCTGGAGACCTTCAAGTGGGACAAGATGTGGAGGTGGAAGACAATGATATAGATGATCCTGACTCAGTCTAGGCTTAGGCTAAAGTGTGTGTTTGTGCCTTAGGGTTTTTTTTTAATCAAAAAAAAGCTTCAAAAGCAAGAAATAAAAATTTAAAAAATTTAAAAATAGATTAAAACCTATAGAATAATAATATGAAGAAAAACATGTGTGTACTGTTATACAATGTGTTCATGTTTCAAACTTAGTGTTATAAAAGAGTCAAAAGATTTAAACATTTTTAAAGATTTATAAAGTAAAAAAAGTTACAGTAAGCTAATTTATTACCAAAGAAAGAAGTAGATTTTTATAAATTTAGTGTAGCCTAAGTGTACAGTGTTTATGAAGTCTATTAGTATATAGTAATGTCCTAGGCTTTCACATTCACTCTCCAAGAACTCACTGACTCACCCCGAGTAACTTCCAGTCCTGCAAGCTCCATTCATGGTAAGTGCCGCATATAGGCATACCACATTTTATCTCTTATACTATATTTTTACTGTACCTTTTCTCTGTTTAGATATGTTTAGATATACAAATACAGGCATACCTTGTTTATTGTGCTTTCCTTTATTATGCTTCTCGGATATTGCATTTCTTACAAATTGAAGCTTATGGCATCTCTGCATCAAACAAATCTATCAGTGCCATTTCTCCAACAGCTTTTGCTCACTTTGTGTCTCTGTGATCCAAAGCATTGTGGTAAATCTCACAATATTTCAAACCATTTCATTCGTATTATATCTGTTGTGGGATATGTGATCAGTGATCTTTGATGTTACTATTATAATTATTTTGAGGCACCACAAATCACGTCTATATAAAAAGGTGAACATGATTGATAAATGTAGTGTGTGTTCTGACTGCTCCACCCACTGGCCATTCCTCCCTCTCCTCAGGCCTCCCTATTCCCTAAGCCACAACAAAATTGAGATTAGGCCAATTAATCACCCTACAATGGCCTCTAAGTATTCAAGTGAAAGGAAGAGTTGTGTATCCCTCACTGTAAATCCAAAGCTAGAAATGATTAAGCTTACTGAGGAAGGCATGTTGAAAGTCAAGATAGGCCAAAAGCTAGGCCTCTTGCATCAAATAGTTGACCAAGTTGTGAAAAGGAAAAAATTCTTGAAGGAAATTTAAAATGCTACTCTAGTGAACACATGAATGATAAGAAAGTGAGACGGCCTTATTCCTGATATGAAGTGGTGTGGACAAAAGATCAAACCAGCCACAGAATTCCCTTAAGCCAAAGCCTAATCCAGAACAAGGACCTAACTCTTCAATTCTATGAGAGCTGAGAGAGGAAAGGAAGCTGCAGAAGAAGAGTTGCAAGTTAGCAGAGGTTGCTTCATGAGGTTTTAGTAAAGAAGCCATCTCTATAACATAAAAGTGGAAGATGCAAACAGCAAGTACTGATGGAATCACTACAGCAAGTTACTCAGGAGACCCAGTTAAGATCATTGATGAAAGTGTCTAAAATAAACAACAGATTTTCAATGTAGATGAAACAGCCTTCTATTGGAAGAAGATGCCATCTAGGACTTTCGTAGCTGGAAAGGTGAAGTCAACACCTGGTTTCAAAGCTTCAAAGAACAGGCCTACCCTCTTGTTAGTAGCTAACACTGCTTGTGAATTTAAGTTGAAGCAAATGCTTACTTACTATTTTGAAAATCCTGGGCCCCTTAAGCATTATGCTAAATCTACTCTGCCTATGCTTTATAAATGGATCAAGAAAGCCTGTATGGCAGCACATCTGTTGACAGCATGGTTACTGAATATTTTAAGTTCACTGTTGAGACTCTTTCAAAATATTACAGCTCATTGTCAATGCATCTAGTCACCAAGAGCTCTAACAGATATGTAGAATAAGATAAATGTTTATTTTTCTGATTGTCAACACAATATCCGTTCTGTAGCCCATGGACGAAGGAGTAATTTTATAGCTGCCATATATAGTGATTCCTCTGATGCATATGGGCAAAGTAAACTGAAAACCTTCTGGAAAGGAGTCACCATTCTAGATGCCATTAATAACATTCATAATTCATGGGAAGTCAAAATATCAACATTAACAGGAATTTGGAATAACTTGATTCCAACCCTCATGGATAAATTTGAGGGGTTCAAGACTTCAATGGAGGAAGTAACTGTAAATGTGGTAGAAATAGCAAGAAACTAGAATTAAATGTGAAGCCTGAAGATATGACTGAATTGCTGCGATTTCATGATAAAACTTTAACAGATGAAGAGTTGCTTCTTATAATGAACAAAGATAGTAGTTTCTTGAGATAGAATCTACTCATAGTAGAGATGCTGTGCACTTGTTGAAATGCAACAAAAGATTTAGAATATTATATAAACTTAATTGATAAAGCAGTGGCAGGGTTTGAGAGGATTGACTCCAATTTTGAAAGAAGTTCTACTCTGGGCAAAATTCCATCAAGCAGCATTGCATGCAATGGAGAAATCATTCATGAAAGGAAGAGTCAACTTGTGGCAAATTTCATTGTTGTCTTATTTTAAGAAGTTGCCACAGCCACCCCAACATTCAGCAACCACCACCCTGATCGGGAAGCAGCCAACAACATCAAGGCAAGACCTTCCACCAGCAAAAAGATCACAACTTACTGAAGGCTATGATGATCATTAGCATTTTTAGCAGTAAGGTATTTTTTAATTAAGATATGTTCATTTTTTTTATACATACTGCTATAACTTTTATATGCACTAGGAAACCAAAAATTTGCGTGACTTATAATATTTGCTTTATTGTAGTGGCCTGTATACACCCACCCACAATATCTCTGAGGTATGCTTTTTACTGTTGTGTTACAATTGTCTATAGCAATCAATGCAATAACATGCTGTACAAGTTTGTAGCCTAGGAGCAATAGGTTATACCATATAGCCTAAGAGTGTAGTAGGCTGTACCACCTAGGTTTGTGTAAGTGCACTCTATTACGTTCTCACAAGAATGAAATTGCCTAATGATTCAGCATTTCTCAGACCATATTCCTGTCATAAGTGACACATTACTATATTACAATGGGTGTCATTACTCAAAATAATATCAGGGTCCATTTATCTAGACATGTTTTTTAAGCCTATCTATATTCTTTTTAATATCTTTAAAGCCAGAATATTGACTCTGTTTAACATTACTTTATTCTTTAGAAACAGCCAGAAGTTAATATGGTAAATAAACACTTTGGTTAAAACAATATTTTCTTTAAAAGAATAAAGTAGATGTGACTCAAATAATGAGACCAATTAACTTGTGTCACTAGTTGAGTTGACAATTTCAAAACACTCTGGACAATGGAAGGAGTACACAGGACAGCCTCCCAAAAAGATCACTTTGAAAGCATTCATTTTGATATATAAGATGCAATGATCTTTTAAAATCTCAATAAATTTTAGTTACATTTCTATATATGAAAAGCAATAGTATAATTTTGTCGTGTGGACTTATCAACTCAAAGTTCTCTTATGAACTTAAAATGAGTATTTTAAGGCTTGCACATTTGGATTGGAGCCCAAGGAGATGAGGGAGTATGATACAGCAGAAAAATCACGTGCTTAAAGCTCTGTAGATTTGAGGTCAATTCCAACCGTAACCCCCTTGTATTGTGTGATGTCAGATAAGGACCTTAAGTTCTCTGATTCTCAATTTTTTTCATTTGTAAAATAATCATAAAAATTCCCATTCCAAAATATAATTCAAAATATCACCTGTAGAATGAAAAGGAGGTACACCTAGCAATAAGCTTTGTGTTCAGCTCAGGAAACCCATAAGTAAACAATTAATGCATGCCAGGTAGAGGATTTTACTTGCATTGTCACATTCAATTCTTATAACAAGCCCATGAGATGGGTAGCAATATTATTGTTATCTTGCAGATAAGTAAATTGGAGATTAAGGAGGTTAAAAGAAACGTGGTTTCATTCACTTCTCTGTTTCCCAAATTTTTGTAACATTCATTAGATTTTAATAACTTTGGTAGTACCCTAAGAATAGCCTATCAGTACATCTATGTTTTTCTCAAACAAAAATTATGGAAAGCTATTCAGTGAGTTCAATGGAATCCAATCCACAAAATGTTCTGTCTTGTTTTAATTTAGCTCAGTGTACATTTTGTGTTTATAATGTTTATTACTTCAGTTTTTCAATTTATATCTTCAACTTAGGCAGGCTAGTATGCATTTTGTGCTTATCTCTCTACCTTGCAAATTTGAAAATCACTCTACTCAAGGCATTTTGTGGACTTAAACAATTGAAAACTCACCAAATTATTTTGGAAATAGGTGTGATAGTGTTGTGTCCATTTTGTAAAAGATTCAGAAGTCAAGAAAAATGCAACATGAAGAAAAAAATGGAATGGTTGAAAACCTCTTTGTGTAAAGAAACAGATGCAACATTTGTTTAGATTCAATTCTTGTTAATTTAAAAAGCAATATTTTTCTTTCTCTGTCTGTTGATCACACCACCAGTAGGTGTGGTTTGAAGTGAGAACAGATTTTATGATTTTTAGTTTCTCAGAATAATGTTCCAATGTTTGTGCCTAAAGGTTCCATTGAAATAATCTGGTCCAAGCTCCTCATTTTACAAAGGAGAACACTGGGTCTCAGAGAACTAAAGTGTCAGTGTAAAAACCAACCAATTCGTAAGTGACAGAACAGAAATAAAGGCAGGACTCTGGCAACCTACCCACCTGATCTTGTCTGTTTTCCTATATTATGCAACTTTCCCTGCAACATTTCTCAATAAAAATTGAACCTAGAGTTCTTGAGCTCAAGGCAGGCCTGTAAGTGGCCAAAATAACAGGAAAAAAAGTGTGATAAACAATGTTGAACTTCTGAAATACCATATAAAGCCATTCTTAATTTTGGACAAAAGAGAAAAGGTTGGAAAAATTTACAATAAAGACTTCCAAATACCCTGAGAAGCACCTCTTGACTCTGACAAGCACATATAAGATAATCAAAGCTTACAAGACACAAGACTCAGGGCTTGATATTTCAGAATCTCCCTGGAAGTGAAAGGCCTTTACACGCTGGCCCTGAAAAAGAGTGAGATAACTCAGGCCAGAAGGTTAGCTGTCTGCTATCTAAAGAGTGTCCAAATAGAATGAAATGCTTTATTTCACACTTAAAGTCTATGAATCCTTGACAGAGGGACTATAGGCTTTCTTGTTTCCTAACACTCAAGGCCTAGCACAATCTTTCCTCCTCACAGCATGTAATAATTAATTATGGGGTAAGGAAATGGCCAGTCAGTTGCCTCTGACACTTAGGTTGTCCGTGATGGAAGTTGACCGAACAAATGGTAACATCACAGCTGTTTATCAGGAGGCTGCTTTATACTTTCAAACATCACGCATTTACCTTTTGGCCTTTTCCATAGAAAAAACCCTGTCCTACAGGCCATGGGTATAACTCATCATTGGCTGCTTCCAGGCTGTCCTCACTTTGCTGTCAATTTCCCTCTGTGACAAGTCGGAAAAATTTCCAAGCTGCAGCCAATTTCACCAGTCTGTAATTAATCAATTTCAAAAAAACTCTATCATTTCAAATCACAAACTTTAAAATAATAGATTAATTAGGGGTTTGTGTGAAAAAATAATTATTTCCCAAATATATTTCCCAGATGATTCATTTAAAAATAAATTTGTTTAATGTGATGGTGTGTGAATAAGAATACTTCATCCTTAGGCCTCAGAAGAACCCCACATCTTCATTTTTAACAAATACCCTGAGATTCAGGTAGTCATTCTTTCCTTAATATATTTGAAACATATGGTCCAATACACATATATTTAAGGAGGTTTATGAATAAAGTACTCTATACTCCCTTTCTCTTTGCTATCTTGTAACCATTAGATCCTCCTTTCTAATTTAAAGCTGTCTTCCTTGACAATACAATCAAAGCTTAAGAGTTCATTACTAGCTGTCTGGTTTTAGAAAATAAAATGTACAAATGCAAGTTTAATTATATGAAGTAAGAAAACAATTTGTATCAATGTTACTATTAAAATGGTTGTCAGAGACAATTGGCCTCAAAAGTTTGGATATTACTAATGAAACCTGACAAATAGTCCCTTGAAAAAACACAAAAGCAACAGAGGGCGAAACCTTGGTCTTATATGGTCACAAAGTCAAAGTGAGATTTTCTGAATGTCAAAGCAGCAAAGCAGGCAGTAACATATTTATTGTGAAAATATAATCAGGAATCAGCCTATATGTTGCTGGAATGACATAATTTCCTTTGACCATTGGGTTTTTCTGGCCGAACTTATGAATCATGCTAATATTGTGGGGAGTATTATTAAAAGAGTTTTTAAAAATTTATTATTTGTCTTGAGATTGAAAGAAATACATTCCCATCATCATTATCTGATATTGTTGCTGATACTGTTCTGATATTGCTGAAATTACTCATTGTTTCTGTTTTTGTTCTGAAAATGGCTCTTTACAGTTGTTCTGGGCATTTAAGATAATTTAGGGAATTTTTATAACTCTAGACTATAATGAAATTTGCCATAACTAGTAGTTTGTATTTCATGAATATAAATTATCACCCCAAAGGAAAATGGTAACAGTGAAATAATATATCAGAGTTTTAAATTCTTCAGGAAAAAACCCATAAAAATCAATTCCAAGCTTTGCTGTTATTAAGCAACAATCATGGCATATACAAACATTCCATGAAAAATAGGGCAGTGTAGTTGACATTAATCCTGAGCAAAATTCTATAGTGAAACCATCAGTATATGGTAACCTAATC
>VBSM01000272.1:12456364-12482116 GCA_008086735.1 Cheirogaleus medius | reverse complement strand
AAAAAAAAAAAAGAAATTCCTATTCTGAAGCTGAAGGCTTGAGAACTGGGAGCAGACCACAGGTATAAGTCCCAAAGTCCAAAAGCCTGAGGACCAGGTGCTCCAATGTAGAAGGTCAGGAGAAGACGAATGTCCCAGCACAAGGGAAGAGAGAGAATTCACCCTTCCTCACCCTTTTTGTTCTATTCAGGCCCTCTCCAAATTGGATGAGAGGATAGATCTTCTTTACTCTGTTATTTACTGACTCAAATGCTAATCTCTTCTGGAAACACCTTCACAAACACACCCAGAGACAATGTTTTATCACCTATCTGGACATATCTGAACCCAGTCTAGTTGACACATAAAATTAAACATGACAGACTCACATATAGGGATCACCCATGCACGTTTTTATAAAAATTAATTTAAAGATATAATCTAGCTAAAGAGAGAAAGAAAAAATACATAATTATGATTCAAATAAGTTCTATAATCAGAGACCAAAAAAGATAATTATAAGATAGTATTTCACACAATTTTTGATTATGCTAGCAAGTACTTTAACATTTTAAAACAATTAGCTATTTTATTTATCAATTTATTTTCTTTTTTCCAATTTATGGTCATGGACTCTATTCTGGTGTCCTTAGGCTTATCTTGTGTTTCTTTTCAAACTACTTGAACATTTTATGTTATTTTTATCATTTCCTGTTTCTTCTGTGTAACCTTTAGTTTCATCTGATTGATTTGATATGGAATAATTTTAGCGTTGTTACTTACTAGACATTATAATAGCAGTTTAAATTATCTTTGAATCAATAATTTATCAGCTACAAGTAAAACTACCATTTGATCCAGCAATCCCATTACTGAGCATCTACCCAAAAGAACAAAAGACATTCTATAAAAAAGACATCTGCACTAGAAATTTTATAGCAGCACAATTCATAATTGCATAGATGTGGAAACAACCCAAGTGCCCATCAATATATAAGTGTATTAATAAAATGTGGTATATGTATACTATGGAGTTCTACTCAGCCACAAAAAACAATGGTGATATAGCATCTCTTGTATTATCCTGGATAGAGCTGGAACCCATTCTACTAAGTGAAGTATTCCAAGAATGGAAGAACAAGCAGTGCATGTACCATCAAATTTGTATTAACTGATCAACACTTACGTGCATATATAGTAGTAACATTCATCCGGTGTCGGGCGGACGGGAGTGGGGAGGAGGGGATGGGTATATATACACCTAATGGGTGTGGTGCCCACCATCTGGGAGATGGACACACTTGAAGCCCTGACTCTGGTGGGGCAGGCAATAATACGTAATCTAAACATTTGTATCCCTGTAATATGCTGAAATTTAAAAAAAAAATTTTAATTGTAAAAAAAAATTTCAAACAGTCATTTTCTCCCCTCTATTCTTTATTTATTTCCACATGTATTGGTCTGTGGTTTGAGAATTTGGCCTCTATTTTTGTCAACTGCAAGTACTAAAAGAGCTGATTGAAAGTAGCTTAATCAATAATAATTTGTTACCTCACTTAAGAAGTTCAGGAGTGGAGATTTCAAGAGCTGGTTCTGCAGTCTGCTGTGTCATCAAGGATGCAGGTTCTTTCCTTCTTTATGATCTATCTCCCTCTGTATTGGTGGTGTCTGCCCTCACGGACTCAAAACAATTGGATTACAATAATTCCAATTATCATTTTATCTCATAACAATACCCAAGCCCAAGAAGAGAAAAAGAAAGGTTCTCATAGGTCTCCTGTCAGGAATAAATATTATATTTCATAGAAGGCCCAAAAGTGTTTTCTCTCTAATCTGAAACACCCACCAATTACTAGCAAAGAGAAATCAGATTGCTATCTTCCATTTAGACCCATCATGGTCCATACCCTGTGGTTGTTAAAGATGCCCAGATTGGTTTTCTGTTATCCAGAAAGAAAGGTGGATTGTTGCTGGGTTAGTGAACAACCAGCAATATCTGCCTTACAAATAATAAGTATGAAATACCTATGTAGATAGACATGATTTCATTATGTTATATATAATTATATATAATATACACTAATACATTATATATTTTATATATATATTAATCTCATTAATGATATTTTTAATCATAAAATTAATTTTGATTTTTTGATCTGCTCAATCTGTGAAGAACTCAGAAAAAGGTAAGCCCCTCATTACTTTAAAAAACTTGTATTGCCAATATTTTTTACTTTATACATTTCAGTACTATATTTGTTTGTTGTAAAAAGTTAATGATAGAGTTTTATACATTGTGTAACATACCTTTTATTGAAATAAAGAGACTTTCGAATGTCATTTAATACTTTTCACCTTGAATTCAATTTTATTTTTGTCAGGTATAGCTTTGTGATTTCTTTAATTTTTCTGAATTACTAAATGTGTGTATTGGTTTTATTTTTTGGGTTTTTTTTCAGTGTGCTTAGTAGGCAGGTGTCCCATTCACACTTAACTAAGACGAAGAAAATATTTGATCTTATTTTATCTTGTTGGTTTTTTGCTTTTTCTTCTTATGGTACTGAAATTATTTTTTATATTTGATTTTTGTTACATGATCTGTGTTTGCTAAAGTACTTCTTACCTCTAGTAATTTGCAATATATTAATTCTATTTTTTGTTTTACTATTTGTTGCTTTTGCACATCATAATGACATGCTTCAATCTAATTGTCTCAATTAATTGGCTTCTGAAGCAACAAGTAGTTTATTAATTCTCTCCTATGAAAATTCAAAACAGAAGCCATATATTAGCAAATGATTTTCAAAAATTGGTGCGCAAATGGAGAAACAGGCACTCCTGTGTATTTTTGATGGGAGTGTAAATGTTCAAAGCCTTTATGGAAGGCAATTTGGCTTCAAGTTTATCAAATGTTTGTGTTCCATGGTCCAACAATTCCATTTCTAGGAATCTAAATGAAATACAGAAAGAAAAAGTTGTTTGTACAATGCCAATTCCATTACAAAGAGCCTTGTTTGTCATGGCAAAAGAATATCTAGAATAATGTAAATGCATATCACTTGAGGGCTGATAAATATGTGTGTGTGTCTATCTTGATAAAATATATATGATAAAATACTGTGGAAAACAGTTGTATGTTGACATAAATCTATCAGAAATGCAAAGTAAAAGAAGACAAAAACATAATTGTATGTTTCTGCTTATGTTAAAATGTGTATATAAGCGTACATATTTAAGTAAATGAATAAAAAATGTCATAGAAACATACACTCAAAAGCGTTAGCCATCATTATTTCTGGGAGAAGAGTAGAAATAGGGAATCAGTAAGAGGAGATTATCCTATTTTATTCTATATTGTGTTCTAAATGTTTACAATAAGAACATAGTCATATAATTATTTTTCAGAAGCCCATCTGGAAGAATAAACATATAAAAAGAGCTAGGAGAATTCTGAAAATAAAGGATTTTCCCGACTGGATTTTAAAATAGCATCCTTGATAAAGAGATCAAGTAACTATTCATAAAAAGACTCAAGTATACATACCAATTTAGTAAATGAAAAAGGTAGAATTCAAATTTTAATAATATAAACATTATTGAAAATTATAAAACCATTTTGCAAACAAAATTTGATCACTACCTCTCACAGTACACTAAATTCTAGTAAAATTATCAAATGATTATAATAACAAATCATAAAATCAATAGAAGGGAATATAGCTTGTTAATTATTTTGGGTTTGGAATGGTCTTTCTCAACATGAAAAGCAAACCAAAAACCAGAAAACATCAAAAATTAAATGATTTGACTACATAAAAATTGAAACATTATGTATAGAAAATAAACAACATACCACACACAAATTTTAAGACAGAAAACAAATTTATTAAAAGTATTTACAAAATAAGTTATAAAGAACTAATATTCTGATATACAAAATGTTCTCACCAATTAATGAATAAAAGATTAAAGTAAAAGAAAAAGGAGCAAATGGCATGTATGCACATCAAGCCATCTTCCACTTTCTTAGAAGTTCTAAGATTTTGCAATCACTGATACCAAAGATCTGATGACTCACACCAACGATGTTGTCTAGGATTCAACTCACAGTAGATTTTCATACATTTTTCAAGAAAAAAATTAAACAATAGAAGCATTTTTGCTAAATGCACTTTTGCTCTTCCCTACACAAGGGAAAGCCTACTTTGACAATAGAATTTTTTCCCAATAGAAGATAAAAGTGAAATATTCTGGAATGAATTTAAAAAACACTGCCAATTGTTATTTTCATATTTCCTCTGGTCACTCTAGATAATTTTTACTGGAAAACTGAAGGCAAACATCTTTTCTTCAGTGATGATTTCCTGCATTTGGCAAGCATAGATGCTGTTCTGGGATTCTGGAGGCCAGTACAATTTCATTTTACTTATTCCCATTTGGATAGACATTTCACAGAAAGAGCAAGAATACCTCTGTTCAAAACATTCATTTCTTTGTTGTTACAGCAAAAGAATGAATGAACCTTGCTTTTGATAACTGTTGAATTTGGTCAAATGTTTTTAGCAAGTGAAGATGTTAGTGAAAGTGTAGAACTCAAATCCTTGTTTTGAAATGTTTGCTTGGGAAGTTAGGGATTACCACTCAAGCATTTACCATAGTGAGAAATACATTAATCAGCATGAGAGATAAGCACTGGCAGAAAGGAATTCAGATTCAACAAAAATTTGTTGAGTTCATATTGTGTGCCAAGTCTTATTCCAAGCAGTGAGACAAGAATATGGGACAAAATAACTCCCAGCAGTAGTTGAGTTTCACTGTAGTGGGCAGAAACAGTTTGTATAGAAGTAAGCATATGAACAAAGCAGATATCAGATGGGTAAGTGCTATGGAATTGTACTGATGCACAGGATAAAAATGTCAGCTCTTAGCCAATAGCATTATTGTATCTTTTATCCTTCACAATAAAATTAAAATATATATACTTGCAAATATCTGGAGGGTTTAATAGGTGCCAGGCACTTTGTAAGCCTTTTATATGTATTATCTTTTTTGATCCTCATAAGAATCCTAAATTGATAGGTATGGCTCTAAATGTAGATAGATGCTTGCATAAATACATTTTGATAACTTGTTTTATCACCTATTCTATATTATAATCTAGTTGAAAGAAGAAAGCATGTCTTGTTATTTGTGCTTTCTCTAGCCTTCTTTATTTTTTATTTTATTCCTCATCCCCATATCCACATTAAACAGCCCTTCCCCCCACACTCTTCCTCCAATTTCCAGCAATTAGCAACGTCAAGTTTGGGATGACACTCAGTTAACTTTCTATGCATTTACATAATATTAAAATAAGACTATAATAACTTGTAACATGCTCCTTTACTTAATATAAACCTTGAAGAGTTTTTTTTTTCCACATCAGTATATATTTAGGACTGCCTCATTCTTTTATAAGAGTTGCATCATTTTTATTGAATGAATGAAAGATACTTTATTAAATCCCCTCCACGGGGAGGGACACTAGGTCTTTTACAGTTCATTCTCTGCAATAAATGATGTTGCAGGAAACACTTTTGTATATATATCTTTGTACACATGTGGGCATATTTCTGATATGTATGCCTACAAGTGGAATTGTAAATAATGGAAGACCATCTACATTTTACAGATACTTTCAGGTTGCTTTTCAAAATGTTTCATTAATTTATAGGCCTAACATTCTTCCATATCTTTGGCAAAATTTAATAATATAAATATTTTTATTGCCATTTTGAAAGCTTTTAAATTGCATTTCTCTTATTTCCAGTATGTATGGTCATAAACTGTTTTCTTCTATGAACTGTGTCTTTATATCCTTTACCTATATTTCTATTGGAATGTTTTTCTTTAATGACTTGTTAGAGTTCTTTATATATTCTGGATCATGATCCTATATGTGTCTAACACGGTGTAAATATTTTTTTCTCAACTTGTCTTTTTTTTTTATTTCAGCATATTATAGGGGTACAAATATTACAGTTATATATATTGCTCATGCCCCCCTCCCCCCTCGTAGTAGCAAACACCTATATAATATTTACTATGAGCTAGGTAATGTTTTAGGTACTTTACATATGAACTCATTTATGACTCACAATAGTCCTGTGGGGAATATACTATCATTATCTCCATTTTACAGATAAAAAGATCTCAGACATGGAGCAATTACATATCTTACCCAAGGCCATATAATCGAGTGGCAGAGGCAGAATTTAAATGCAGGAACTATGGCTCCAAAGTCTGTACTTTAAAATGCTAACTTAACCTCATGATATCTACTAGAAAATTCAAAGCCTGTATATGAAAATAAATCAGTTATTTTTTTCTTTATAGCTTCTGAGTTTTGTATCTCTTATAAGAAGGCTTTCATCACATAAAAATTATAAACATTTTTCACAAATGCTTTTAATAATTTTGGTTTATTTTATGCTCATCTATTTAAATTATCTAGAAATCATTTGGGTGAATGATATAAGGTCTGGAAGTGACATCATTTTTTCCAAATGGATAGCTAATTGTTGAAAACAATTTGAACAATTTGTAGGCATCTTTTTTCTACCAATTTAATATTCCTTTTATTATAAACTAAAACTTTATGTACATATGGGTCCACTTCTATACTGTCTATTGTGTACCTCTGGCTTATCTGTCCATTTCTATACTAGAACTGTATTATTTTTATTGCTGTAGTTGATAGCATGCTAGATATCTCCTAAGGGACGATGCCTTTACTACAATTATTTCTTTAAAACTTTCTTAGTTATCCTTAAGCATGTTTTCTTTCATATGCATTTTCTTTTTTTTTCAATATAGTCTATGAAATTCCATTATGAAACATCATCCCATTCTGATTTTTGGAGGCATGCACTGACTACATAGATTAACTTGGAGAAAACCATTGTGTTAGGTCTTCCTGATCAGAACATAAATCTGTTATAGCCTTAGTGTAAAATTTTATAAATTTTAAAAAACCCTTGTAGGTTTTTGACATTTCTTGTTAGTTTTATTGCTTAGCATCTATGATCTGTTATTATTATTGCTTTTTTATTTATCGTGGTAAGAACCTCATTTTTCCCATTATATTAATAGTTTCAAATTGGCTATTGCTGGTATTTGGAAAAGCTATTTTTTTAAGTTTACCTATCCTGTTAATATTAAAAGCTTTTTACTTAATTCTCTTGAATTTTCTAGATAAATTATTCTATGAAAATAAGGCCAGGCATGGTGGCTCATGCCTGAAATCCCAGCACTTTGAGAGGCCAAGGTGGGAGGATCACTTGAGCCCAGGAGTTCGAGACCAGTGTGGGTAAAATAGTGAGACCCCAACTCTACAAAAAATTTTTAAAAATTAGCTGGACGTGGTGGCGCATTCCTGTAGTCCCAGCTACTTGGGAGGATGAGGCAGAAGGATCACTTGAGCCCAGGAGTAGGAGGTTGCAATAAGCTATGAACACACCACCGCACTCCAGCCTGGGTGACAGAAGGAGACCTGTCTCAAAAAAAAAATTATTCTGTGAAAATAATGACAGTTTTGTCCTCTCCTTACAAAACTTGATATGCATTATTGCTTTACTTTAATTTTATTGCATTAACTAGAATCTCAACTATATCATTAAAAGTTATCAGTGATACTAAATGTCCTTATCATATTCCTGATTTTAATGAGAGTAGTTATATGACATCAAATTACTAGAAATCAAATTTCAGTGTACAAATTCTAATATACAATTGTCTAATGTGTAAAAATTAAGCATGTTATTTCCTATAGATTTCTAGAAAATACCCTTTATCAAATGGAAGAAGTTCCATATATATGAAACTTTAGATAGACCTATTAATTAAAAGATAGTAAAGTGTTTATTTTTATCAAATTTAATTACCTTAAATTTTCTTCAATCCATTAATGTAATAAATTATAATACTATATTTTTCTAATACTGAATTGCATTCATTCTTGGAATAAACCATTCTTTACTATGATACATTATTATTTTACTACCTAATTAGATTGAATTTTCTCATTTTTTGTTTAGGATTTTTTGGATTTATATTTATAAGTAAAGTTGTAACATTGGTTCACATTTTCATTTACTATGTTGGAATATTTTTTAATCTCAGTTAGATAGAATAAAATTTACATACTACTCAGTTCATGGTAGGTATTGTCAAAAGTCTTTATATAGCCCATATTTCATCACTCAATTTTAGTTTAATATATCTTTCATTTTCTTTCCTCCTCTCCAATAATCAGGAAATATATTTTTATTTGTATATCTTTCATTAGTTATAAAATGAATAATAAACTGTTAGTTTTTATATTTAAAAAATTATTAGTTTTATCTAAGTCTTTTTTATATCTTTTGTTAAGTATTATGCATGATGGTGATTATGTATGTAATTTTTTTTCTTTCTAATTTTTTTTATATATATTTTTAGTTGACCAATTAATTTCTTTCTATTTTTAGTAGAGACAGGGTCTCGCTCTTGCTCAGGCTGGTTTCGAATTCCTGACCTTGAGCAATCCGCCCACCTCGGCCTCTCAGAGTGCTAGGATTACATGTGTGAGCCACCGCGCCCGGCCCTGTATGTAACTTTTTTGCACAATTTACTGATTACTGTGTTTTGAAGAGCTGTCTATTCAATCTAGCTCATTTCTTCCAGCATTTGATAGTGTTACATTATTTGAATTTACCACCTTTTACTTATTTCATTCTGATAAAAATCTTTTTGCCTCCATCTACTTGTGCCATAAACCATGCTTTAGTGAACAGGCTTAGGTACCTGCTCAAGAGTGTCCCTCAGATATATACCTAAGAATCGATTTCCTGGGTGTATTACTTATATACTGTTGTGTAACAAATTATCCCAAATTTAATAGCCTAAAATATCAAACTCCTTTTTTTTTTTAAAATCTTAGTGTTTCTGTGGGAATTCAGCGGCACATTAACTGTGTGGTTTCGGCACAGAATCTTTGTAAGGTTGCAGTCCAGCTATTATCTGGGGCCACAGTTATCTTAAAATTAGGCCAAGGTAGGATTCTTTTCTAAGCTTACTCACATGGCTATTGTCTAGAGGCTTCAATTCTTTATCACATGGGCCTGTCCAAAGGGCTGCTCACAATGGCAGCTGGATTCCCCCAGAGTGAGTACTGATCTGAGAGACAGCATGAGACATGAGAGAGTGTCCATGAGGGAAGCTGCAGTCTTTTATGATCTAATTTGAGAAGGGACATACCATTACTTCTGCTGCATTCTATTGGTCATGCAGACCAATTATTAGTTTTCTATAGTTGATTTTATTCCAAATAGCTATATGTTTGATCTCTCAATGGCAGAATTATAACACATTTAAAAGGCTTTTTTGCTAGCTATTACAGAATTTGGCATCTGCTTATTTGTTCTTCTCACATCTTTATCCTGCTGAATTTGTACTCCTAAATAGCCCTGCTCTGAGCTCTGAGCTGACAACTCTCCTAGGATGTTAATCTTTGTTACTGGGTAAAAAAAAAAGTGTTTTGGCCTTAACAAAGCCAAAGGAACTTCTTTACTGCAGGATTTCTCATTCTTTTGAGAAATTAGAGAAATTTGAGAAATTCGACTACATTAGTGTGTGCTGTAGTCCAATTCCCTCCAAGACAGAGCTATAATGTGCAGTGCAATGTTAACCAAATGGATTTGGCCACAGAGCCTTTTATGGGATGTGAAGCATCTTGTAGAATTAGTGTTTTGAAAACCACTTTTTTGAAACTCTGTTCTGGTTTTTGTTGCCTTATTTTTGATTTTATGATTTGTAATGTTCAACATCAAAACATAAAAAACTGTATGTTTTGTTCCCTACCTAATGCCTAGTAAACAGTATACATACAATCACTATTTTTCAATAAAGTAATAAGTTAATAAAGGTATTCTTTTTTGTTAAAATGCTCTAAAAGCAAGACATGAAATCTGTGGTAAGCCATTGCTTCTATTTACTCTAGAGTGTGATTTCATCCAGAACTGAGAGCTTCAAAAGAAAACAAAAATATTAGCCTACTTCGAATTGGATAACACACTGTCTATGAAACAAAATTCATTAAAACTCTAGGTAATGTAAGTTTAGTAAAAATCCTCAGCTGTGTATGCAGCTTTCCATTGCAGAATCTAGTGGTCGTTGTCCTCAGCAGCTTTAGGCTTCTCATCAGTCTGGATCCTTGGGCCTTACCCACAGAGCAATCCATGCTGATCTACATTTGTGCTGTGCTTCATCATGTGAGTCTCAAATGCATTTATATTTACTACTTTGACCTGACTCAAAGTTTATATTTTATGTTTTTAAGAGGCAGTGTCCATATCTTCCATTTCTTCTCTATCTTACTGTACAGTCTTTCATTAAGTTTGATGTGATCTTTAAAAACGCTCAGATTTGTACTGTTTAATGGATGCAAATAAATATGATTACCTGTAAAATGTAAAAATATAGTCAATAGGTTGTAATTATTATAGAGGGAAGGGATGTTGTGAGATTCAGAGGGCGATTATGGTAAATAGTTGCAACATTCACCTAAAAAAATAAAATTTCCTGGTCATATGACCATCAAAATATCTATTTTGTTCCATAAGAAATAATAAAGTTAAATTAGCCATGGAAAATTTACAAATTTTCTCTTTGCAATTTCTTTTCCAATGCCCCCTTTTCCAAAATACTAGGAACTTTTGCTTCCCTTATCAGCATGAGGCAGACGGTAAGATATGGCATCCTGGAGACCTGACTTCAAGTGTTCTATTCTAGGAGCTTGAGAAAAGGATTTCTCTTCTCTCATTATTTGTAAAAATGTGCACGTTGCTACCCATTTCCTTGAGTTTATAAAAACAAGGATTGTACAAGATAAATGTATAAAGTGCATAACACAGCATGAGTGTTCTGCAATTATTACTTCTTCCATTTTCCCATACATCTATCTCAATAGTGCCTATTCTAAAATAATTTCTTGAGAAAATGTCTACTATTTATTTTAAGGGTAACTTCCATTCCTCTAAAGAAAACTTTACCTGCATTAAACTTTCTTTTTCTACTTTTTTCTGTTTGAACTATATTTAGACAGAAAAATCCTTACATAACATCCTTCTATGTTTTCTGCCAGCAGACTTCAACATAAGTCACTTCTACTTTATTTGCAGTTCCAACAGTCTCGGTGTTCATAAAGGACCTGACATCCTAACAATGGGATTAAAAGCTGGACATTTTCTATTTTCAAATATTCTCACTTCTCTTCAATCTAGGTTTTTAAAAATTATTTTTCTAGTCTTTATTGAAACAACTGAATGTTCACCAAAGCGCCTTTCATTATAGTAAATTAGACTTAGATAAGTAGGGAAAAAAAGGAAGTTAAGGAAGCTTTCCATTTGCTTCCATTTCAATAAAAGGTTATGAAGTTGACGTGAACACTTACAAAATGTTCAGCCATGGTGTTTTGAATTACACTGCCCAATTTCAATTCAATACCTCCTAACAACTAAAAAATTCATGGGCAAAAACTTTCAGCTCTAGACTGCTCCCCTCTCTCTCTCTTCCAGTAAAAATTCTTAACATGCTTGGCTCTTCTGAATCTGTATGTGCATGTGAAGGGAGGCTGGGGTGAGTAGAAGGGGTAGGTAGAAGACATAGAAAGAGATGGGAGAGAAGGGATGAGAGGAGAGATTTTCTGTTCAGAACCACGTAATTTACTAAAAAGGCATCTCCCTTTGTACTTACAGTAAAATGAAGGGTCCTTGGGCATGCTTTCCACGTCCAAGTTTGGATGGGACAGCTAAATGAAGACATTTTCCTTTAGAAAAGCCAAAAATCATTTTTTAAAGCATGAAGTAATAAGGATCTTTGCAACATATTACTCTGTGATTGCTCAGTTTTCAAAATGGAAATCTGTAGAATGTCAGCTCCTTTTTAGTTGGAAAAAAAAAATGACCACATGAAGCCCCTTTTAAAACATTTCTCCAGTGCAGGCATTTTAAATAATTTCTCAAAGGAAAGTAGTATATTCTGAGTGAATAGCATGACATTATGAACTATATCTAACATAAGATTTTGCTTCAACAGGCCTGTCAATGCTCTTTAGTTCCACTGTAATGAAATGAAAATCATGTGAGCTTGGAAGAAATATCTTTCTCACCCTGATACTCTTTATTAACTATGGAATTGTACTATTTTCTTCACCATGGCAACAAACACAGTCAATAGAGCTAGCTCTCACCTTCTCTGCAAAAGGTGATGGGGAAAAACAGAAACAAAGAAAGTAAAGCAAATAAAGATTTCAGAAAGCAAGGAGTTAAGGAAACCATGAACCCAGGGCAGTGTGAGCTCAATGATCAGTGTGAAGGACGTTGTTTCAGAATTTTACTAGACTAGGTAATGCAACCCAGAGAAGACTTTCAGTTTATACTCGATTAAATCTCAGAATGGGTGACTTTAAATATCAGCCAGTCAGTTGAAAGACCAACTTAAATGATCTCATTTTGCAGGAAAGTTAATGTCAGTAAAAAGCATAGATTGACCAGTAATCTTGAAATAAAAGCCCTGAATTACTCATATACACCATCATTAAAAAGGAAAGAATTTGTTCTCATCAGCACATGCAATTCTTTCAGTGATTTTGAAAGAATCAAGGCTGATTTGCACTATGAAACATTTTAGCCATATTTTCTTTTTCCAGAAAATAGAGTTTGGCTTAAAATGTCAGATATTCTATATTCTGTTCAATTTACATTGTTCAAAAATATTCAAGGCCATTTATCTTTCTCTTCACATTCTGTGTTTGTAACAGGTTATCTTTCACTAGGACATAATTGTACAGGCAAAACCACCAGCAATGGGTCCAAGTGGTTATTCCCTGTTCAGGGAAAAGGAAAATAAAATCACATCAGAGTTTTATTTTGTCATATGAAAAGTAATGCAAGAATTGATAAAAGAAATAGATGCCAGCTAAGTAAAAATCAAATCATTGCATTAAAGCCAGAAATCCAAGAAAAAATGTTTGATTGAATCATTGGTATCTTTGTCTAACTAGGGGACACCAGGCCTGGAAGCAAGAGAGATGCAGAATAATAGGCCCGGGCCCATCTTTTAAGCCACAGACCAAAGTAATCTGTGCTTAAAAAACATGAACTGAGCAAACAAGTATAAGACTGCTGATTGATAAGACATCAAAAAGATGTGGTCACTCCCAAAGGTGGCTGTCCTGCCCAGAAAGCCAAAAGAAGAGCTAAATTTGAGGGGAGCTCCACAGGCTGGGTTGTATTCCCTGAGGTGCTGGAACTGACCTTGGCAGCAGAGTTTGAGACAGATGCGGAAAGTATAGGAAGAATTCATTAGATTTTGGCTATTTCATTAATTAAGATTCCAGGCTGGGCGGTGAAAGGCATCTCAGAATCTCTTGGAGTGGGCCCTATGAAGCCCAAGTTGGCTCCTTATTTAAGAGAAGCACATGAGTAGTTTCTTTCCAGAGTCAAGATGCCGATAATTCACATTACTGCCAAGCTCCTATCACTGATGCAAGCCTCCATTTTTCCAGTTGTAATTATATGTAAGTTACTTTTTTTTTTTTTTTAAATTTTAATAATATATTTTATTTAATCCAATGTCAAAATATTATCTTTTCAACATGTAGTCAATACAAATAATTAAATATCTCATATTCTTTTTTCTGTAATCTTTGAAATCTAAGATGTATTTTACAATTACAGCACAACTCAATTTGGAGTGGCCACATTTGAAGTGCTCACTAGCTAAATGTGGCTAGTAACTACCATATTCATAGCCTTAGAAAATTTCTGAGTAAAAGGAGTATAAAATTGTGAGCTTATATTTAGTGTCACTTAGACTTTCGTCCTTATGAAAAATGTTTACATCTAAACTAATGATTTTTCTCCCCACATCTGCTTCTCTGCTAGTGTTCTTCAATCAGTAATTGTAAGTTACTTTTAAACTATAAGAACCAAGTCAAAAGTTCTGTAATTCCTTTAGGATTACTAAGAAGTTTATCACATGAACCAACTAGAATCATCTCTCCTTTAGGAAAGCCAAAAAAATTGGAGGGTCAGGCCTGGCCTGGAAAGGATCTGTCATAACAGCTTTAAGTTAGGGATGTGACTTGTAATTATACAATGTCAATTCTGAGGCCTAAGAGACAGCTTTTAATTTGAGAGGAGTGTTGGATGGGCCCAGTGGCTTAATTGTAATTTATTATTAACTTACACTAGATAGCATAAGGATGTCTTATGCATTCAATAGCATAAGGATAAATTACAAATGTTTCTACTTATAAAAGTTATGCAAGTTCACTGTATGATATTTGAAAATCAATATATTTAATGAAACTATATTAATGACTTGATTTGTTTCTGTACAGTTTTGATACTTCCTGATCTCTCCCACTAAATGGTGAACCTCCTTATAGGAATTTTGTTTCCTTTGCCTTGATATCCCTGAGCTTGTCATAAGGTCATAAGTAAGTGTTTAATAAATATAGACTTTCCTCCTGTAGCAAAAGTAAATATTGGTTTTTGAAAAGTTCCAACACTTTTCTCAGAACTCCATTTTATCTTGATATAGCTAGTTTCTACCGAAATGCCATTAAATAAATATAAAAAGTGATATTTGACCTTATCATTCAGATTTGATTACATACCACATTTTGGTTAGAATGATGCTGATTAAATGTTCCCACCAAAGGTAGCAGGAAATAATGCGCATAATTATTCTATTAATTGGTTGTATGAAAAAAATATTTCCAAACTGGATTGGCATGTACTTTTTTCAGGAGTTCTAAACATTACCTTTATAATGTTATACACCCTTTATAGTAGCTCCCTTCATGCATCCAAATTCCATCCTCTCTGCAAGTCTATCTCATCACACATTGTTAATGAATGAGGTGTGAATTCATTAATATGAATGCCATATAAAATGATGTCAGTATAGCATGCTCTCAACATCTTAGGAGGGGCTAGTTGGGATGCAATGCATCATAATTTTTTTTGCTAAATTTAATGAGAATATTTTTAATGTAATGACTTTTTATTTAGTGGTAGATTTTTCAGAAATGAATTAAGATGGATTGGTAAATTCTCTAATTGATAAATTATAACAGGGGGACACTGGCCTGAGCTAGGATGTAGGCATGTTGGTACTGAAGGATTAACTGTGCCCGGGAACTTATGTACAGAAGTTGATTCTCACAGCAGAAAGCCTACCAGCAGGAAGTTTTATGTGGGACTGTTCATTTGCAGGGATGAAGTACAGTGGATGGAGAAGAGAGTATGATGAATGGACCCAGCCCAGGCCTATGAACTATACCAGAGCTCCTCACTGAGAGGAACACAAGTAGAAGCTGAAAGACTGTTTTCTTGGGGACTTTGAAGCACGTGCTTCTGAGGTGTGACATAGAGAGGAATGATGTCTGTTTCCTCCCACCCCCTCTTTTGTTTGGCATCTAGCACCACTCCTGCATTGTAAGAGTTCTAGAGCATTGGTGCTGGTACTTAAGATGGCAGCATCAATGTCTGGGTAGGTAGCTTGTGTGATGGAATGAATAATGCCCCCCCTTAAAAATTTACACATCCTAATTCCCAGAACCTGTGTATATATTACCTTTAGTTGAAAACCTTGAGGTAAGGGGATTACTTTAGAGTTTCTAAGAAGGCCCAGTGTAATCACAGGGTCCTTATAAGAAGGAAGCAGGAGTATTATAGTCAGAAAAGGGTGTGACTATGGGATAACGGAAGTAGAGTTTGGAGTGATGCACTTTACATTTGGAAGAAGGGTCCCAAAGCCAAGGAATGCAGGAAGCCTCCAGAAGCTGTAAAAGGCAAAGAAACAGATTGTCTCTTCAGGCCCCCAGAAGGAATACACTCTGCCAACATCTTGATTTTAGCCCCCATAAGACCAATTTTACACTCTGACCTCCAGAATTATAAGATAATGAATTTGTATTATTTTAAACCATTACGTTCCTGGTAATTTGTTATGGTAGCAATAGGAAACTGATACAACTCGTAACACAGACACGTGGGTGGTGGTCAGCAGAGACAGAAGTACTGGATGGAGGCCTGGTGGGAAGGCAGTAGGGCCTTGCAGGAGAGCACATATAAGACATAACTGGAAAGTCTTGGGATTGGAGGGTTTTGCAGGTGCCTGAGACGGCTGGGTTGCAGTTAGAGTCAGTGAGTCATTAAGATTGGAATGTTATTAATAATCTTGCTTTATTTGTAACCACAGACCAATGAAACCTGGGGACATTCCAGTTATAGAATGATTCAAACTGACCTGACTTGCAAATAAACTTATTTGAGTCTTTTACCAGCTTCAGTTTGAAAAGTTTCCCTGTCATCAGTGGAAACTATTGATCTGCCATCCAGAGTTATGCACTTGTCCTAAAGGGCAAATGAGAGCTGAAAAGCTCAAGTGCAGACAAAACCAATGCCTCACTCCAAGGAAAGCCAGTTGGTTTTCTGACACTATTGCTTATTAGAGGAGGCATTGCATAACTAAAGAGACACTGCACAGAGCACTCCTTATATGTGAGAATTACATATCTGGCACCTAGACTCAGTCAGTTGCATTTATTTAGGGAGGTATGGAAGTGGGAAGAGGAGCTTAGCTCTGGGTTATCACTGATGACTATACTTCTGGCTTCCAGTGGTAACATCAACTGGGAAAAGGTTAGAAAACTATAGCATCTTCCCATAAGAACCACCTATGACTCAGCCATCTCTACAATAACTTATTAATGTAAATAGACATGCCATAATTTGCAAGGGATAAAATTATATACATAAATGCAATAGCCCTTTTGAATTCCAAACCTTTCAAGCTCCTCATTACTTCTTAATACTCATCAGTAATTTAATACAGGACCAGTGTGTAGAGAAAATAACTTGAATTACTAGTTGCACTTTATTTGTTGTGAATTCCCAGGCCAGGGTATCCCTGTTGCAATCTCTTGACACTGATAGTTATAACCACCCCAAAAAATATTATTAAGGGGATTTAGAAAATAATTGCATACTAGTCATGCAAACTATTTTTGGGCAATTACAATAAAAATCCCTTCCATATGCTTTGTTATGCAGCCCATTTTAATAACACATCAAAACAGTCAGTGACTATTTTACTGTTCTATAAATTCTTCCCATTTGGTCTAGGAGTGCCTAAAATAACATTCCCAGATTAAAATGAATTCTATTTCTATGTTTCTTATAATTAAAAGGCTAAATTTTAAACTCAGATTTTTCTACAGAGGTGCATGAATTGGCCTTAGTACAGAAATGGATAATGTCAAATGAGGGCCAATTAAGGTAAACTAGTATTTCTGATTGAATCTTGATTGAGTTCTTATTTTCCTTTTGACACCACAAATACCTGCTACATCAGAGGACATTTGACATTACAGCAACACAAGTACATTATACCCTTGTAACTACTGGTAGGGTCATGGAGATGTGAAGGCTGTACTAGGAGCAATAATTGTGTTCATGTCAACAATAAATGTCATCCCCAGACATGTCTGTAAGGCAGCTACAGGTTTCTCTCCCTTTTCTCCCTGCATGATGCCCCAATCAGGGTTTTAGCATCTTTCATTTTATCCTTCTGGGGCCCCACCTGAGTTTTCTCATAGTCCACTCTAAGTAGTTCCCACATGAGATCAGTGAGCCACAGCAGTCCAGCAGCACATTGGCTAGCACGGACTAGGCTTAATATACATGTGTCAAGTGAATGAATAAATGATTGAACAAATAGATGGATGCATGAATGCATAAAATAATGAATAAGCCTCCTTCCCAAAGATTGCTCCATACTTGGGGTCCTTTTCTTTTCTGACATTTCCCTCTTGCATTAACATTCAACATTATTCTACTGCCCACCCATCCCAATTATACTACTTATAATTGAAGTAATATAGTATTACTTCAAGTAATACTTCAAGTAATTACTTCAAGTAATGCTACATTACTTGAAAATGTGTGTGTTATATATATTATTATGTATATATATATTTCATAAGAGTCTATAAAAGAGTGTTACTGCCTCCTTTCATGGGAGGGAGGACAGCAAGACAGGAATGTACTGCCGTATGATGGAACACAATCTTTGGGATCAGACAGCTCTGGGTTTGAATCCCAGCTATGTCCCTAATCTATAACATGGGCAAGTTACTTAACATCTCAGTGTCTCAACTTCCTCACCTGTAAAATGAGAATATTACTATATATATACCTTTAAGAAAGTATTATGAAGACTTTATTTATAGATCAACCCTAAATCTAGCAGTTAGCCCTCCTGTCAAAGGAGCAGGTCGGTAAGCTCCTCCCAAAATCATAGGGGGAACAAAAATGCAGAACATCGATATTTCTATAGGAATGACTTATTGAGAATAGGCATTTGGCAGAGCATATTGAAGTACGCTTCATGTCATTATCACAATTGCTAAACAACTGTGGGCAAAGTCTGGAAATCTTATCCTACTAGTAATGAAAGTTTTGGTGTAGTGAAAATTCATGGGCAGAACCAAAATGGAGCACCAAAAGTTCAGTAGAGCCTGCACAACACAATTGATGAAATTCTGACAGAAGTCCTTAATCCTATTTTGTAAAGATTTTTTATTAATTTCTAATAAGGAGCTATGAAAATAACAGAAAACTATTATTGTTACTTCCAAAATTGCTACTGCATAAGAAGTCATGAGAATTCCTCTGGATTAATTATTTCGACCAAGTTTTATTTTTAGCCCAAATCTGCAAAAGATTTTTTTTTTAAGTCTCCTACTTGATTATACCTCTAGTATCTCCAGAAGTGTTAGCCATTCCTAAGGTACAGAGAATTCCTCTTTCTCTTATCAAGATTAGTCTTTGCCCTAAAAGTCAGGGAAAGGGGCTATTATCATTAACTCTATGTTCAAATAAGGAGCTGGAAACCTCATTCTAACCTATCCCTTACAGACTCTGGAGTCAATGTCCAAGTTATTGAGGACATGGTAATGAACCTCCAGTTTTCCACAGTTCACTTACTTGGGCAGTCAGTCCAATTGTAACAGTGATTCTCAACAGGAAGTGATTTTGCCCCCCAGGCTATTAGGAAATATTTGGAGACATTATTTGCTTGTCACAACTGGGGAGTTGCTACTGGCATCTATAGGGTAGAGGGATGTCACATATGTCATATTATAGAGACTCTTGATAATTCTCAGGAATCTTCAGAGTTAGAAATTTGCATAAAATGAATATTAGTCTAGGGCACAATAATTTCGAAATGAGCTTCAAAACATTCTTAAACAAACATTAATTACATTGAGTTGTTTTATAATTTTCTAAAAACTGGATCTCAGGATCCAGTAGGCAGGCCCAACTCCCAAAGCGATTGCTGTATAACCTTGGAAAAGTCCCTCAAACTCTATGAGCATCCAGGCCTGCATTTACAATATGTAAATGCATTTACACATCAGCCTACCTCATGGGAGGTTTTAAGCAAAAAAGTTAAATGCTATCTGTAAATCACTTTCGGAAGTGTAAGATAAAATAAGGTATTATTACAGCTTTTCTGAATATAAAGTTTCTTTAAAATAACAAAGCAACTGATTTTATGACCTTTTGTTCTATGACCAATTGTTCTTGGTTTGAAGAACAACTATGTCAATTTTTCAGATAATTTAAAAGCCTTACATCTTTCTAAAATAAGTACCATATTCCTTAGGATCCTAGCCCACACATTTCACATCAATGAAAAGGGAACAGAAAGACAAATTTTAAAGTAAATCTGATGGGTACAATCTATTAAGAACATCTTAATTTACATAAGTAAATGTCAATTTAGATTTTATGCACCATGTTTTATTCATTCGTTTATCTATTTTTTTAAAACTTGGATTCCAAAATCACATTAACTTAATGTGTCAGAAAAGATAGCACTTTATTCTTTTGAGAGTTTGAGCTGAGAACCAGCTCTTTTCATACAATCACAAATATCAATTAAAGAATTAAATCTGTAATAACAATATGCAATAAAAAGAAATAATGCTAAGTAAATATACACTGAAAAGAGGTAAGTTGATGTACTAAATAAGAGGTCACACACTCAGATGTCTTCAGGGGAACAGGAAGATATTTAAGTGAAGCAGGCATAAAACAATGGAAGATTGGGGAGGGCACATTCTACTCACCTCTAAGTCAATGCTGTCATGTGGAAATATAGGCGCAGTGGCTTTTAGATCTTAGAGGGGTTTTTTTTTGTTTTTTTTTAAATCGGAAATCCTGATGTTTATGTGAAATTTCCCTATTTTTTAAAACATCTTACAGAGAAAATTTTGGCTAATGACTGTCTGCAGCCACTGTCTTCAACAGTTTAAAGGCAGTACTTTCACCCAAATATGCCGATATTTAAAAAAGATGAAAAAAAATGTTTGACCAGTGATTATTTCCATCGTTTCTTAGTAAACTCCTTCCATGAAACATGGACTAATGAAACTATAAGAAGTTCGTGCTGTGACTGTAACCCAGAACCCACCTTCAACATCGTGATGCCTTGGCCCCTTCACTTCTTATCTGCCATCCTACTGACTCTTAGGCGAGAAGACCAGGCTCACAGAGGTGTCCGAAATATTTAATGTGCAGAGTAGTCACCTTTCTAGAAAAAAAAACCCCTTAATTATATTTATGCCAACTGCAGAACTATTGCTCTTTTTCGAAATAATTCAGTCTTCAACTCAAGATAAATAATCAGACATACACTGTTATAGGGTGAGATGAAACACAACAAAGTTATAGTAAACATTTAAACAAGGACATTCAAACAGTCTCAAGAATATACTATTTACTAAACTATACGCACATGTGCATAATTTTGATAATTTATATAAAATTTTCCAAATAAGGATACATTTTTCTATGTAATGTTTCACACTTTGCTCTTAACACTGCAACAGTTCTGTAATATAGTGAACATTTGGACCACCTGATACCCAACCAATCAGAATTGGAAAGGCATGATCTTGATTTTAATAATGTTGACATGTTCTCTAATTTGCAATCATTGCCACTGAATTCCCACTTGTTAATATTCGGTGCACTTTCTTTTAATCTAATAATCAGATAGCTTTTAAAATATAACAGCAGAGATTTCATTCTGTTGCCATTTGTCTTCTGAAGCATTTGTTGAAACAAAATCCTGAATTGTCCACCTTCCTTTCAGAAGTACATCTCAGCAGGGTTAATAGCCCATCGCTGGAACTGTGGATTTTTAGGACAAGTACACAAAATCCAAAAACACTCCAGAAAAAAATGCAGATCACTGGCACCTATTCAAAATGTGCTGAAATTCAAACATAGACAAAGTACCACAAGGTTTGGCTTATTTACTGGGTAAAAGGTTTATATAACCCACACATAACAAATCACATACTTTTCCTACCCAGATTACCTCTCAAACCATAGTTTTCAAGGTGAGTCTTAAGATACAATTACTAACAGGACATTAAAGTGAAACCACCATTTAAAAAGTTAATCTAAAAGTCAATATATATTTATTACTATATTATTAAAAATATGCCTCCATGCTAAGCAGTACAGAAGATAAGAGAGTGGTAGAAGTCATAATCCCTGCTCTCATGGGATCTAGATGAAACTAAACATACCTGAGTCAATCTGAGAGCCATGCTCTAGCACTCACAGGCAGCAAATGTCCAGCAAAAGGGGTAGGATTAAAAGGACCCCGTCTCTAAAAAAAAAAAGTCTTAAGAATTAAATGATACACGAAATGCTCTGTTTTGAATCACAAGATCCATCAGTTTTTGACATTATCTAGACTTGCAACTAGAGCTACACTGTAAAATCTTTTTAGGCATCTGTTAGATTTCTGTGAAAGCCTTGTTTAAATGTAAACTTCATACCACACTGTCATTGAGTTTTTGTCTTAATAAACTATAGATTTATTTTAAAAAAAATAAAAAATAAATTTAAAAAAGGGATATGAAATGGTCAGAGACAACTTCTTGAAAAACGTGGGTTTGGTGTTTACTATACCCTTGGGGATCCCTATGCAACTGCTTTGCTAAATACAACAAAGTCTGGTTGTGGGTTTGTTTATACTGCATGACTAAATTAGCTGTAACTGATAAGACGAACCGAATTTCAAAACTCTGCAGCTAGTTAGATTAGATAAGGTTTTCGTTACTGTTTTTGCTTTAGTTTGGCAAGGAAGATACATTATTTACTTCTATTTGACTGTAATTTCAATTAATAGCATAAGGTGTATAGACGTTATAGGGCATACTGTCCATCTTAATATGATTCAAATGTGCTTTGAGTATACATGGTTATTTTGATCTGTATTTTTTTTTTTGGCAAAAATCCTATTTTTTGGCAAAAAAGCCTCATTTTCATGTCACAGCTTTCAGGGAATCAAATTCAAATTATGTAATTATACACTGAGCTAAATTTAATTCATAACCTATTACCCAATCAATAGTGGCAGTGTACATAGTGGATAAAACCCACTGGCCTTCCTACTGATTATGTGTACTACTGATTAGCCAAAAAATAAGATTAACTAATTTATTTTGTTGTTAGAATCATCAGTGGCTATACTCTGGGAGAGCCAAGTCATTATCAGTTAAGAGAGCAACACCAGAGCTCAATATAAATTATGAACACACTAGGATGGTATAGGTGATTGATAGGTAGATAGATGAGTAGATAAAAAATAAACACAGGAAATGATTAAGGGGAACAAAATTTTTTCTTAATATTTCTTTTAACCAAATAAATAATGAGCATGTGTGTATGTGTGTGCATGCATGGGAAAATTTTAGCACAATGCAAAATATTTAAAAATCCTTTCTGGGGAGACAGAAAAAGGAAGTACTGAACATAAAGAACAAAAATTAAGAAATTCTATCTTCTTCTTAACATGAATCAATAAATATTAATAAAAATGGAACCAAAATATATTTTCTACATGAAAAGTCATATTTACTGACTAATGTCTCCAAAAAGGAATTTTAAAATCCTGTAATTATTTTTTATAATGTTAATAGTCAAATTTAGAAAGCACAGATTCCTTCTCCCTCCCCCATTTTTATAAATACCAGCCCTTGTGGTTGATAATGCTATTCAAGTATTCTATGGCTTTACTCATGTGGTTTTTGTTGTTGTTGTTGTTGTTTTGTGTAGTTGATGTTTTCAGTTGCTGAGAGAGGTATTAAAATATTTAATAATTAATTTTTATTGTGTTAAGAACACTTAACATGAGATATTCTCTCAACAGATTGTTAAGTTTATAATACAGTATTGTTATTGTTAGGCACAATGTTGTGTAGTACCTCTCTAGAACTTACTAACTTTGCATAATTAAAATTATACACTTCTTAATTAACAAATCTCCATTTCCCCCACACCTAGTCCCTGGTAACCACAAGTCTATTCTTCCTTTGCTTCCATGATTTTGCCTATTTTAGATACTTCTTATAAGTGGACTTATGAAGTACTTATCTTTCTGTGACTGGCTTATTTCACATAGCTTAATGTTCTCAAGGTTCATCTATGTTGTTGCATTTTGCCGGATTGCCTTCTTTTTAAAGGCTAAATAACTTGTCATTTTGTGAACATCATAGAGTGTACTTACACAAACTGAGATAGTAATAGGCCATGTGGTATAGCCTATTGCTCCTGGGCTACTAACCTGTACATCATGATACTGTACTGAATACTGTAGGCAATTGTAACACAATGGTAAGTATTTGTGTATCTAAACATATCTAAGCATAGAAAAGGTGTAGTTGGCCAGGCAAGGTGGTTCACACCTGTAATCCTAGCACTCTGGGGGGGCTGAGGCAAAAGGATTGCTTGACTTCAGGAGTTTGAGACCAGCCTGAGCAAGAGTAAGATCTCCTTTCCGCAAAAAATAGAAAACAATTAGCCAGGCATTGTGGCACATGCCTATAGTCCCAGCTACTTAAGAGGCTGAGGCAGGAGGATCGCTTGAGCCCAGGAGTTTGAGGTTGCAGTGAACTATGATGATGCCACTGAACTCTACCCAGGGTGACAGAGCGAGACACTGTCTAAAAAAAGAGAAAAGAAAAGGTGAAGTAAAAATACAGTATCAAAGGTAAAAAATGGTACACCTGCCTAGAGCACTGACATGAATGGAGTTTGCAGAAGTGGAAGTTGCTCTGGGTAAGTCAGCGAGGGAGTGAGAGATAAGTGAATGTGAAGGCCTAGGGCATTACTGCACACTAATGTGGAGTTTATAAACATTGTACATTTAAGCTACACTAGATTTATTTTTAAAGATAAAGTAATTACACTACATGTTATTATATTATGACAGCTATAATGTCTGTGACATCAGAAGGCAATAGGAATTTTTCAGCTCCATTATATCATACATGACCACTGTCATATATGTGGTTTATGGTTGACCAAAAGGTCATTATGTGGTATGTGATTATATGTCATGTATTTTTTATCCTTTCATTCATCAGTAGATGTTTAGGTTGTTTCTAAATCTTGGTTATTGTGAATAGTGCTACAATGAACATAAGTGTGCTAATATCTCTTCCAGATTTTGATTTCAATTATTTTTAATAAATACCCAGAAGTAGGATTGAATAAATACTCAGAAGGTGGATCATGTAGTGGTTCTGTTTTTAGTTTTTTGAGATACTTCCATGCTGTTTTACATAACAGCCAGACCATTTTGCATTCCTACCAACAGTGTATGAGGGTTTTAATTTCTACACAACCTTGCCGACAATTATTGTCTTTTGTTTTTGTGATAATAGTTACTAATGGTATGAATGTCTTTGTCCCCCTAAAATACATATGTTAAATTTCTCACCCCCAAGCTGATAGTATTAGAAGGTGGGTCCTTTGGGAGATGATTGGGTCATGAGACTAGAGCCCTCAGAAATGGGTTAGTGCCCATTAGAGACCCCAGAGAGATAGCTGGCTTCTTTCACCATGTGAGGACACAGAGAGAAGGCACCATCTATTAACCAAAAAGCAGGTCCTCACCACATACCAAATCTGCTGGCAACTTGATCTGGGACTTCACAGCCTCCAGAACTGTGAGAAATAAATTTCCATTGTTTATAAGCTACCCAGTTTATGATATTTTGTTATAGCATCTTGAACAGACTAAGAGAGTAGCAATCCTAACAGGTGTGAGGTGATATCTCATTGTGGTTTTGATTTGCATTTTCCTGATAATTAGCTGTTGAACATCTTTTCATATACCTTTTGGACATTTGAATATTTTCTTTGGAGAAATGTCTATTCAAGTCCTTAGGCCATTTTTTAATCAGGATATTAGGGATTTTTGGTCTTAAGTTGTGGGAGTCCCTTATTTGTTTTGCAAAGTAACCACTTGTCAGATAAATGGATTGCAACTATTTTCTTTCATTCTGTAGGCTGCCTTTTCACTCTATTGATTGCTTCTTATGCTGTATAAAAGCTTTTTAATGTAGTCCCTTTTGTTTATTTTTGCTTTGAAAAAAGAAATGAAAGAAGACACAAACAAATGGAAAGATATCTCATGTTAGTGAAGTGTGAGACTTAATATTGTTAAAATGTCATACTACCAAAAGCAATCTACAGATACAATGCAATCTCTATCAAAATCCCAATGGCATTTCCTATAGAAATAGAAAAAAATTCTAAAATTCATATGGAACTGCAAAAGAACCTGAATAGCCAGAATAATTTTGGA
>VBSM01000272.1:12413248-12456354 GCA_008086735.1 Cheirogaleus medius | reverse complement strand
GCCTAAGACATCGCACTTCTCGATTTCAATATATATTATAAAGCTACAGTAATTAAAACAGTAGAGTATGATGACATAAAGACATTTAGACCAATGGGTCAGAAAAGAGAGCTCATAAATAAATCTATACATATATACAATTGACCCTTCAACAACACAAGCGTTATGGGCACTGACCTTCATGCAGTTGAAAATTTGTATGTAATTTTTTACTTCCCCCCAAATTAACTACTAATAGCCTACCATTGACCAGAAGCCTTACTGATAATGTAAACAATTAACACATGGTTTATATATTATATGTATTATATACTGTGTTCTTACAATAAAGTAAGCTAGAGAAAAGAAAATGTTATCAAGAAAATCATAAGGAAGAGAAAATATATTTATTATTCATCAAGTAGAAAGGGATCATCATAAAGGTCTTCATCCTCATCATCTTCATGTTGAGTAGGCTGAGGAGGAGAAAGAGGAAAAGGAAAGGTTGGTCTTGCTATCTCAGGAGTGACAGAGGTAAAAGAAAACTCACATTTAAGTGGACCTGTGTAGTTCAAACCCATGTTGTTGAAGAGTCAATTGCAGTCAACTAATCTTTTATAAGGGTGCCAAAAATACACAAAGAAAAAGGATAGCCTATTCAACAAATGGTGTTGAGAATATTGGATATCCACATGTAAAAGAATGAAACTGGACACTTATCTTACACCACACATAAAAATTGACTCAAATGGATTAAAGACTTAAACATGAGACCTGAAACTCTAAAACTCCTAGATGAAAATATAGGAGAAAATCTTCATGATTTTGGTCTGGGATATGATGTCAAATGGACCTGGATATGACACTGAAAGAACAGGTAAAGAAAGCAAAAATAATTGTCAATTTTTGTTTCATATAGTTTAAGCTATGTTATTAGGGATACATATTTAATAATGTTATTTCTTTCTAAGATTTGACTCTTTATCATTAAGAAATGTTCCCACTTATATCTATCTGGTAATACTCTTTGTCTTGACTTCTAATTTATCTGCTATTTATATGTCATAAGCATTCTTCTTATACTTAATATTTACATGATACATATTTTTCTTTAATTTCCTTTGAATATATCTGTGTTTTCTGTTTGAAGTTCTTTTCTTGTAGATTATAATATAGCTTGATTTTGCTTTGCTTTTTTTAAAACCATTCTGATCACCTCTGTCTTTTAGTAGGAGTATTTAGATCATTAATATTTGATGTAACTTTGTATATTGTTGCATTTAAGTCCACAATTTCATTATTTTTTCACTTTTTCAACTCTTTTGTTTGTTTCTTGTACTTCCTTTTCTGACTTATTTTGAATTAACTGAATGCTTTTTACAAATCTGTTTTATCTATTGATTTTGTAGCTGTATCTTTTGTGCATTTTTTTAGTGATTGCTTTGCATATTACAGTATCTGTCCCTAAAGTTTCAAAGTCTGCATGGAGTCATCATTGTTCAGCTTTACGTAAAAATGTAGAAATTGTGCATCTATAAAATTTAAGTCCTCTCATACTTTACATGCTATACTGTAGTATGTAGGTCACAAATAGAAAATGTTATAATTTTTCTATTACTAATCATAAGTACCTTAAATGAATTAAGAGAGAACACTACTTTTATATTGTTGAGCATGAAGTATTGAACATAAAATCGGAAAGAGATGCACAGAATTGGCTGGCTCCAGCACCCCACTTAAATCCAAGTACCTCTTATTTCCAGGGACAAGTTCTCACTTTTCTTTACAGTCTTAGGATTTAAAATTTTCCCAGGAATATCTTTTGCATTAAGATGACCTGAGAATATGTACTAGTTATCCTTTATGAGAAATTTTCATTGGCAACTCTATATTCATTGGCAACTCTCTTTGAGGTGCCTGGATCCAAGACCCATAAATACATACATTTAAAAAGACTAAAGTATTCTCTACATCAGCCATTTCATCTTAGAGTTAGAGAAACAGAGACCCAGGGAAATTAAATGATTTAATTAAATAATGTAACTAAAACCATACAACTAACTATGAAATAGACAAATTCCGACTAGAGTATGTCTCTTGACTTCCAGAGGTCAATTTTTGCCTGAAATTCAGGTGCTTTTCACCTAGTAAATGTGGTCCCTTACATTATTGTCTCATTATTCCCACCACACTGTAAACACCTCGAGGGCAGTGAGTGTTAGCATCCACTTTATCAGTGAATCCTTAGCATCTAGAACAGCATCTGACTAGATAGTAAGTCAGAGTTAGAGAATCACAGTATGCAGAAGTTTTCTTTGGTTCCCCCTCTTTTTAAATCTCAATTTGAATGTCCTTTGGTGGAACATATGATTATTATATATACTTCAGTATTCTTCACCTTTCTATTTCATTCATGAGAGCCAATTGACATATTCATGTACCTCATGGGACATTTAAGTTTATAGGTACTCAGTAAATGTCAAATGAAAAATCCATAGAGCAAATACTTATTTTTTTTTCTTAGATTAAGTGATAGGGTCGCTAACTGTTCTAGTTTCTCCAAAACTGTCCTGGTTTTAGAACTGAAAGTTTTGCATTCTGGGAAACCCCTCAATCCTAGGCATATCAGAATTGTTGGTCACTCTAAGCTGGCCATATTTCTCCCAGGGAAAAACAATTTTTTACATAAAAGTAATAGCAAAGTATTGGTAATTTATATTTACCTCTCTCCGGTATAACAAAGAATAACACTTTAAATAGTGACAACACCTATATAAAATCTTTGTGCCCCTCTCAGGAAATTTGGACTGTAGTAAATCATGCCCTAATCGGACCCTAGGTTCATTTCTTAATCTTGAGAAGTACTCATCATGACCTTTCTTAATAATGGATGGTTATATTTCCTTTAACTCCAGTAATATTTCAGTTTTTTGGAACATATCCTAGCCTTCCGAAAGAACCTTAGGTACTTCAAGTTCTATCTTTATGTGCCACTTAACAGCTCTCCAAGCAAGAAATCTTGATTCTTCCTTAGCCCTTCTGACATTAATAAGTGTGCCTCCCTTGCAAAGTTTTGTCCTGTGAGAAGCTGCCAGTGATACTTTTCCAGGTGTTCTTAGTTCCTATAGAAACCCCCTCTCAAACTCTAAACCTATTTATTTTAAAGGAAAGCAAGCATAATTTGTTTTGTTAGTTTTTTCAAATTAAGGTGAGGTGGCTCTACACACAACCACTTCTCCCTCAATATTCTAGAATTCAAAGCATTCATGAATTATTTATGCTCCATGTAATGGATCCCTCCCCCCAGCTTTGGGTATGCCCTGCTTCTCCCTCCTTTTCAAGCTGTTTTAGGTCTGTGGTGGACCTTTGGTTTTACAAAGTTTTGCTTTTCTTCTCTCTCTCTTTCTCTCCCTCTAATTTTTTAAATGGTTTTTTGCATTTATTTTATGTTGCATCTATTCCCATGCCATAAGTTTTTGTTTGTTCAGTTTCTTCTGGGATATCTTTTTCTTCTGTGTGACCTCCTCTTCTGGTTTTGAAACAATTTGTTCCTTTTCAGTGAGGATCATCTCGATGTGGCAGGGGGAGCTTGTGTATGGGTTAATAAGACCATGAGCTCTGTAAGTTCAGCACCACATCTTGGGTGCTTTGTTCACCTGGATATGCTCAATGACCAGAAAATCTACATCTAAACCCTTAAGTTTAGCATTACTCTCTGCATCTTTAAGCATGTACAGCAAAAATTCAGCACACTGTTTGGGCCACTGACCCTGTGTCCAGCCCCACTGTTTGGCCTGGGCACACCTACCAACTCCACCATTTTAATGTTACGCGTTGTTTCATTAAAGTGACATCTTTCAGATACTTGGTGGCTTTTCATATATGCATACCCTTGATGGCCTGGGCAGTTTCATGAGTGTTCTTAAAGTGAACACGAAGGTTTGAACCTCTTGATTTGCATGATTTTGTGGAGTTTTCTGGGTCAAGTGAATAGCAAACCATTTTTACAGATTACCTCAGGCCACTTAAGGGAAGAGGGCTCTCTAAAATATGCTAAAAATATTAAAATTGAGAGAATAAAACAGACTTTAAGTCTTGCTTTTTTACTACTTAAAATGATATAAGTAACCACTCTGAGGATGGATTTGAAAAAATAAGATCTTATACCAGAAAGGGGGAGGTATAAATTTGGAGGAGGAGGAGAGAAAAGAGTGGAAGAGATAGAGACTAGAGAAAAGGAGAATGACCCTTATCTCCTTCCTTATCTTCTCTCTGTTTTTGTAGAAGTCCCTGATTCTGGGTCCATTTCTCCACTTGAAATCTTCTCATCTCTACTTTTGACCTTGACAATCTATAGCATGTCTGATACATGACAGAATTGGTTTTTAAAATATAATCTTTATTTTGTGCACCATACTCTGAACATTGAAATAAAATAGAACTACAAAAATTTATATTAATTAATTAAGCCTCTTTTTAAATATTTGCAGATAGGGCTTCCAAATTGTCATGTAAATTTATGCAAAATACCCAAATAGGAATCTTGCCTTGTTTTGATGTAATAAAATCTGCTACTCTTACTATAAATTCCTATATTTTTTCATTAAGCTCCATTGAAAGATGAAAGTGCCAAACACTATCTTTTTTCAGCCCTTCCCCTTGGAATTCCTGCCACTCTTATTTAGCATACTTTATTTCTTCATGGAAATAGCAGTTTAGTTTATTAAAAATTCATGGAACACGATTTTCTCTTGAGTACATAGGGCCTAAGGCTTTCAACCATGTCTATATTATTGCCTAAAAACTTACCTATATTTAAAAGATTCATGAATTTAGGGTTACTATTGGCTGAATGTCAGCAATGCCTTTTTGGAGTTGTAGAAACACAGGATTATAAGAAATCATAAGAAGTAATTTATCATGTCTTTACTTCTGGAAAGACTTGTCATACAATCAAAAGATAAATAAATAACCTTATTTTTAAAAAAGAAGATATCACCACTCACCTTAGTATATAGATATTTCAATGAAGGATCTTATTTCTTGTGGAGTGAGCTTTTTGTTGCAATAGTGATTCTATTTTTCCTTACAATAAATGGGCTTTTAAGTAGCCACATGCTTCAAAATTCTTATTTTCCAAGTTTTCATGATTACATGTCTCCTAATCTATGCATAAAATGTTTATATCTTTATTTAATTAGGAACCTAGATAATCATGTTTTAACATAAGCATCTTAATATGTCTAATAATAACAGCAATCACTTACCAAGTATGTACTATGTTCCAAGGACTACATGTAATAAAAAGCACTTTGCAGATGCCACCATATGCAATTCTCACAACAATCCCATGAGATGATGATATCACCTCCATTTTATATCTGAGGAAACTGAGTCTTATAAAGGTTAAATGGCTTGCTGAAATTTGCAAACCTAGATAGTGGCAGAAATAATATTTTATCCAGTCTGTTTGATTTCAAAGTCTTGTTATTTACTACTATGTCACTATCTCCTGTGTTGATGACCTATAGATGAAAGTTGAAGTTTTAGGTAGGCATAAAAATGAAAGCTAATAAATACCTTTTTTAAAATAATAATATAGGAAGTCATTAATTAAATTACAATGGATAATTAGATAGAGACATTTCAATATTGTGCTCGATCTCAGAACATAGAGGACCTGAAGGAAGGTATGGTGCATTTCCTTGCCATTAAGCAGAACTCTGTTAGTATTATCACAGAGCTGACTGTGGATTCTAAAGTATATTTTATATATTTATATATTATATATTTATATTTTTTACATTTTATTTATGTATTGTGTGTTTGTATTAATTTTCTTTGATATTTACATATATATTTGAAGAAGACTGCATAACTAACTTTCTCCTGTTTTTAAAATTATTCTAAAAATATAAAATTTTACCATTTTAATTATTTCTAAGTTCAGTAGTATTACATATATTTACATTGTTGTGTAACCAATTTCCAGAACTTTTTCTTCTTATGAAACTAAAGCTCTATACCCTTTAAACAACTCCCCCTTTATTCCCCGCCTCCCAGCTGTTCAAAATCTTCATTCTACTTTCTGTTTCTATGAATTTGACTACTCTAGATACCTCATATAAGCGGAATCATACAGTATTTGTTTTTTTGTGACTGGCATCTCTCCCTTAGCATAATGTCCTCAAAGTTCATCCATGTTATATAGCATGTGTAAGAATGTTCTTCCTTTTTAAGGCTAAATAATATTCCACTGTATGTATATACCACATTTTGTCTATCTCTTCATATATGTCAATGGACATTTAGGTTGTTTCTACATTTTGGCTATTGTGAATCATGCTGCTATGAACATGGGTGTATACATATCTCTTTGAAAACTTGCTTTCAAATCTTTTGAGTATATACCAAGAAGTGGAATTGGTGGATCAAATGGTAATTGTCTTTTTAATTTTGAAGACCCACCATGCTGCTCTTCATAGCAGCTGCACCATTTCACATCCCCACCAACAGTGCACCATGCCTCATACCATTCTCCACAACATTGTTTTTCAGCAACATCCTTTTTTCTGTTTTATTTTATTGCCATTGTTGTTTTTAATAGTAGTTATTCCATGGTTGTGAGGTAATATCTCATTGTGGTTTTAATATGGATTTTCCTAATTATTAGTAATGTTGAGTATCTTTTCATATGCTTTTTGGTCATTTGTATCTATTCAAATTCTTTGCCCATTTTTAATTGGGTTATTTGTTTATTCGCTGTTTATTGTAGAAGCCAACTTTATTCTTATCACAGCTTTGATTGTAGAAGCCAAGTTTATTCTTATCACAGCTTCCATTCCAGCACCTTTTAGTGGTGCAGCCTTGTTGGGCCTTGGGGCCACATGTGCCCTCCTAGATCCTTGAATATGGCCTTTTGACTGAATCCAAATTTTACAGAACAAATCTTTTTAATAAAGGAATTTGTTCTGTGAAGCTTAGATTCAGTCAAGGTGCCGTACTTGAGGATCTGGAGGGTCACATGTGGCCTTGAGGTTGCAGGTTCTGAACACAAGAGCATTTTTTTAAAAAAATGTAGACTGTTTAAAATACAAAACACTTGATAATTAAGGACACATTTTACTTAATTTAATTCTGATTTTTAATATATTCTTTAGGTCACATGACTTAATATTAGCAAAACTAGTATTCAAACTGGAATAGAGTTTAAATCTAATCCAATTTCCTCATTTTGCAGATGAGAAATCATCAAAGGAAGAGGGTATTTGCTGCACAAAGAATAACAGCATAGCTGGGTCTAGAAGTCAAGGGGCCAGGTCTCCAGTTGGCACTTCTTTTCTATGTCCTGTACTGCTAACCCTGAGTAGAATAAAGTTGAGGGTATTGTCTTTGGAACACTAGTTGTAAGCTCTTTAGCGAGCTACTTTACTACAATGATATTCAGTATTTTCCATCAATAAACAAGCATGAAAATACATGACCTATCTAATATCAATGGTGATTGTGACATTTAAATGAGATAAAATATGTTAAAGCAATCTGAAAATGTATAAAGTGGTATTACTATTGACATATAATTTTTGTGCAGTGATATATAAGAATGAAGAGAAACATTGTCTGAGAATCTAAATACATACTTGAATTCTTATATTTGTCTCCAAGTGCTTTGTGCCTATAAAGTAGCTAATTGTCTAACACTTATCACATATTCAACATCTCTTCTTTTTTCTGTTTCTGAATTTTAACCTCCTTATATCCAAAGTGAGAAAGGCTTGGCTCAATGATTATTACAGAGAAATCCTACTAATATACCTGTGATGCTCTGATACGGCATGTTCTAGTAAGATCCATTGCAACTATAGAAGTGTTACTCTGGGCCATTGGACCAAGTGAAAGACTGTAGCTTAAACATTGTCTTTGTGCTCTACATGTGGGCAAATAAACCAACCTTCCTATTTTATAAAACTCTGCTTACCAGCTCTCTGAGCTTCCATGTCTTTCTTCCTCCAAATATAAAAGTAGAACAGAGATTTCTCTTGTCATCTTATTTCCCTAAGGAAATAATTCCTTTAAAAGCATATATTTTGGGTTTAAATCACAAATCATCTCTTTGTGGCTCAGTTTGTTTGGACAAGGCATTATCCCTTAGGATACAGTTCTAAAAATATATAAAATGGGGGTATCATTTGCTGCCTTCAAGAATTATGGTCAGGACTAAGTGAGATATTGCATACAGGCATACCTTGGAAATATTGCAGGTTCCAGATTACCAGTATAGTGAGTATCACAATAAAGTGAGTCATACGAAATGTTTGGTTTTCCAGTCCATGTAAGTTATGTTTACACTATACTACAGTCTATTAAATGTGTAAAAGCATATGTCTAAAAAAAACAATGTGTATACCTTAACTAAAAATACTGTTTTGCAAAAAATAAAATGCTAATAAACATCTAAGCCTTCAGCAAGTAGTAATCTTTTTGCTGGTGACGATAGTTCCTGACTAATTAGGGTGATGGCTACTGAAGGTTAGGGTGGTTGTAATAATTGCTTAAAATAAGACAACAATGAAGTTTTCCACATTAATTGACCCTTCACTTCACAAAAGATTTCTCTGTAGCATTTAATCCTGTTTGATAGAATTTTAACCACAGTAGAACTTCTTTCAAAATTGGAGTCAATTTTCTCACACCCTGCCACCACTTTATCAACTAAATTTATGTAACATTATGAGTCCTTTGTTGTCATTTCAACAATGTTCCCAGCATCTTTACCAGGAGTAGTTTCCATCTCCAGAAACCACTTTATTTGCTCATCCATAAGAATCAACTCCTCATCCATTTGAGTTTTGTCATGAGTTTGCACAATTCGGTCTCATCTTCAAGCTCCACTTCTAATTCTAGTTCTCTTGCTTTTTCTACCACATCTGCAGTTACTTCCTCCACTGAAGTATTGAACCCCAAAAAGTCATCCATAAAAGTTGAAATCAACCTCCTCCAAATTCTTGTTAATGTTGATATTTTGACTTCTTGCCATGAATCATGAATGTTCTTAATGGCATCTAAAATGATAAATACTCTCCAGAAGATTTTCAGTTTACTTTTTCCAGATCCATCAGAGGAATCACTATCTAAGACAGCTATATCCTTATTAAATGTATTCCTTAAATAATAAGACCTAATAATCATTACTCCACAGATCAAGGAGTAACTTTTTATTATTACTCTTTGATCTGTGGGCTGCAGAATGTATATTGTCTTAGCAAACAAAAACAACATTCATCTCCTTGTACATTTTCAACAGAGCTCTGGAGTGACTAGGTGCATTGTCAATGAGCAGTAATGTTTTGAAAAGAATCATTTTTTCTGAAACACTAGATCTCAACAGCAAGCTTAATATATTCAGTAAATCATGCAGTAAACAGATATGCTGTCACTCAGGTTTTGTTGTTCCATTTATAGAGAACAGGCAGAGTAGGTTTAACCTAACTATTGAGGGCCTTAGGATTTTCAGAATGGTAAATGATAATTGGCTTCAACTTAAAGTCACCATCTGCATTAGCCACAAACGTGAGAGTCAGCCTGTTCTTGGAAGCTTCGAAGCTCGACATTGACTTTTCCTCTTTAACTATGAATGTCCCAGATGGTGTCTCCTAAGAGAAGACTGTTTTGTCTACATTGAAAATCTATTGTTTAGTGTATCCACCTCCATCAGTGATCTCAACTAGATGTTCTGGATAACTTGCTGTAGCTTCTACATCAGGACTTGCTGTTTACCTGGCACTTTTATGTTACGGAGATGGCCTCTTTCCTTAAACCTCATGCACAACCTCTGCTAGCTTCAAACTTTTGCTCTGCAGCTTCCTCACTTCTCTCAGCCTTTGTAGAATTGAAGAGAGTTAGGCCCTTGGTCTGAATTTTAATGCTTTGCCTTAAAAGAATGTTGTGGATGGTTTGATCTTCTGTTTAGACCAATAAAACTTTCTTCATATAAGCAATAAAGTTCTTTTGCTCTTACCATTTGTGTGTTCACTGACTAGAATAGCACTTTTAATTTCCTTCAAGAATTTTTCCTTTGCATTCACAACTTGGCTGTTTGGCACCAGAGGCCAAATTTTGGCCTACCTTGGCTTTTGATATGCCTTCCTCACTAAGCTTAAGCATTACTAGCTTTTCATTTAAGGTGAGAAATGTGCAACTCTTTTTTTCACTTGAACACTTAAAGAGCATTGTAGCATTATTAATTGACCTAATTTCAGTATTGTTGTGTCTTAGGAAATAGGGAGGCCTGAGAGAGTGAGAGAGGAAGGAATGGCTGGTGGGTGAAGCAGTCCGAACACATACAACATTTATTAAGTTTGCCATCTCATATAGGTGCATTTTGTGTCAAAACAATGACATCAATAGTATCATCAAAGATCACTGATCATAGATCAACAAACCAGATATAATAATAATGAAAAAGTTTGAAATATTTTGAGAATTATCAAAACATGACACAGAGACATGAAATGAGTAATGCTGTTAGAAAAATGGCACCAACAGACTTGCATGACTCAGGGTTTCCACACCTTCAATTTGTAAAAAAAAAAAACAAAAAAAAAAACAATATCTGCAAAGTGCAATAAAGCAAAGCACAATAAAATGAGGTATGCTTATATATGGTGCCTAGCACAGAGCCAGATACAGAGCAGATGCTCATTAAATGTTAATTTCCTTCCTTCTCTTTCTACATAGCCACTATTCGGGCAATTGTCTGGGTCCACAAATAAGTTCCAACTTCTTAAAATGAAGATGCTTCTCACTAGAATTACTTAAGGAAGAGAAGAATCTAGCAGTAGTCCAAACTATGTAAGAGGTATTTTCTGAGTGATGGTTTATGGAAATGCTGACTTCTTGGCAGGAGACAGGCCAAGGTTCAAATGACAAAGACACCTTAAGTAGGGATGTTACTAAAGAGGTGAGAAGGGAATATAAATGGAAGCTAAGCACTAAAGTCTTTTGTCAGGAGGCCAAGAAAAATGAATAGGGGGGTTTTTATAGCCAGTGAGGTCTGGCAGTTCAGAATCTTAATTTTCAAAAGGTTGCTGCATGGAAATCATTTTTTTCTGGAGGGGCGGGTGTGTCTGACATGCCACAGGACATTCATTAAAGGTGTTAATCTGGGTCCAAAAGAAACAGGAAATTGCACATACAAACTTCACAGAAAGTCACACATTTAAAAGAAATCTTCAGAGTAGTTATATTCATTACCATGGGTATCTATTAAAATGTAAGTGATATTTGACCTATATACATAGGCCTGTTTCCATTTCCTCTCTGGGTAATGCATTGGTAGTTATTTCAATTATTTTTTTTTTTTTTTTAGAAAATGGGTCATACTAAATCCTGTCTGGATTGAATCTTTGATTAAGCTACTTGGATTTGGGGTAGATTCATATTGGAACCAGGACCCAGGCTGACAGAATCCCCAGACCCCTCACTGTCTGCTCTGGGTGTGATCCTCCAAATCACTTTTTCAGTGTCTGTACAATGACAATTTTCACTCTAAATGAGGGCCTCAACCTCTGCTGTTTAACTTTTGGCCTGGATAATTCTCTTTTGGGGGTGGGGGGTGGTCATCTTATCCATTATAAGATGTTTAGCAGCGCCCCTGGTTTCTACCCACTAGATGTCAGTAGCACCCTCCTTGCAATTGTGACAATCAAAAATGTCTCTGGATATTATTATCAAATATCCCCTGGGAGGCAAAATCATCCTAGGTTGAGAACTCCTGGCCTAGCAGAGGAAAGATGTGTTCATTTCTGAGCATAAAATCTGTTCTAAGTATCTATTATCCTACACAGGATGTTCAGTTATTTTTTTAAAAGAGATACATGAGAAAGAAGAAGAAACATTTAGAAGAGAAAAAGTAGACATCAGAATCAGACTTAGATATGGCACAGATTAGATGTTGGAACTTGCGGATAGTGTCTTAGTCTATTCCTTACTGCTATAACAAAATAGCACGGACTGAGTAACTCATAAATAGCATACATTTATTGCTCACAGTTATGAAGGCTGGGAAATTCAAGATCAAGGCACTGGCAGGTTCTATTTCCAAAATAGCACCTCAGACTTTGCTTCCTCCACAGAGGACAATCTGTGTCCTCAAATGGCAGAAAGAACAGAAGGGCAAAAGGGGTGAATGCTGAGTAAAGCTTCTTTTATAATGCATTAATCTCATTCATGACGTTGGGGCTCTCATGACCTAATCATCTTCTAAAGACCTCATCTCTTAATATTAAATACTATCACATTTGCAATTAAGTTTCAACATATATTATATATATTGAATATATATATTCAATATATATTAAGTTTCAATATATATGAATTTTGGGGGAACACATGCAGACCATAGCAGATAGGGATTTAATGATAATGGCTCTAATGGAAAAGGTAGATAACATAAAGAATAAAGTGGATAATTTCAACAGAAATATAAAAACTATAAGAATCATATGGAAATGCTAGAAATATAAAACAGAAATAAAGAATGCCTTCAACAGGCACATCAGTCAAGTTGACATAGCTGAGGAAAAACAATCAGTGACCCTGACAATAAGACCACCCAGATGGAAAGTAGACTGTGACAAAACTTTTTTTTAAGTTTGTCACTTAAAGAGTGATCTTAAGTGTTAAAGAGTAATAAATTCTCTTCTTTACATCCCAACTTCCTGGCTGGGCATTGTGGCTCATGCCTGTAATCCTAGCACTTGGGGAGGCCAAGGAGGGAGGATTGCTTGAGCTTAGGAGTTCAAGACCAGCCTGAGCAAGAGTGAGACCCTTCTCTACTAAAAACAGAAAAAATTAGCTGGGTATAGTGATACATACCTGTAGTCCCAGCTATTCAGGAGGCTGAGGCAAGAGGATCACCTGAGCCCAGGAGTTTGAGGTTGCAGTGACTACTATCACGCCACTGCACTCTACCAAGGGTGACAGAGTGAGACTCTGTCTCAAAAATCAAACAAACAAACAAAAAAAACAAAACAAAAGAAAGAAAATATTAAAAAATGAAAAAAAAGCAAAATAATACATTCTAGTTTCCTGTAATTTCTCTGGGTTATATTCAGCTGTTACTGTTTCCTGTACCTTATGTCATCCACTAATTCCTTTTTGACTTTGTTAGAGTCTTTTCTAAAGTAATTTTTTCATATATAGCATTTTACAGTTTAAATTTTTTTAATTTTGTATGTTTAATATTGTTGTTGGCTTACCTCTACACTTAATTGATAAAAGCCTAGATTCAAAATTTGAAGACCTTTTTTCAAATGTCTGCTTTATCTTCTAAGTTTGATTATAGGAAAACTAATATTCTGATTATCATCTTTTATGAGTAAGCCATTTACTTTTTCTGGATACTCTTAGAAATATCTCTATTTTCCTAATGTTCTCATTTCATCAGGAATTGATGAGGCATAGGTAGTTTTGTCATAAATCTTGCAACATTCTTGCTGAGTTCTCTCAATCCAAATATTATATGTTTCTTGCACACTGGGAGTTGTTCTCTGATTTTAAAAATCTTATTTATTGGCTGGGCATGGTGGCTCATGCCTGTAATCCTAGCACTCTCAGAGACCGAGGCAGGAGGATTGCTGGAGGTGAGGAGTTTGAGACCAGCCTGAGCAAGAGCAAGACCTCATCTCTACTAAAAATAGAAAGAAATTAGCCAAACAACTAAAAATATATAGAAAAAATTAGCCAGGCATGGTAGCACATGCCTGTAATCCCACCTACTCGGGAGGCTGAGGAAGGAGGATCGCTTGAGCCCAGGAGTTTGAGGTTGCTGTGAGCTAGGCTGACACCATGGCACTCTAGCCCGGGCAACAGAGCCAGACTCTGTCTCGAAAAAAAACAAAACTTATTTATTTTATTTTTCATATTCTTGACAGTCTCTGTAAGGTCTCCTTCTGGAATATCTCTCAGATACATTTTCTAACCCTGGGTCTACTCTCAGAGTCTCTTAACTTTTTAAAAAATTTTCAATAATTTTTTATTTGAACTATAAGTTCTGGGACATTTATTTTATTTTCCAGATCATAAACTTGGTCATAACGTATGTTAAGTTTACTGTATAGTTGATCTATTAATTTATTAGTTCAGTGATCATTTCTAAAATTTCAGGTATTATTTCTTCTCAAACCTTCAGGTAATCATTCTTCTGTATTTTTCCTTATTCCTGGTAGTATTTTCTTATTTGAATTATTGATGAAAATCTACCAAATCTCTATAAATGCATTAATTAGAAAAGCTTAAAGGTTCTCTTCTGTTCCCTAACTAATTAATTTTTTTCCTTCTGAGGTCAGTTGTTCTGTATGTTCTATTTTTATTTTTCTTGTTTGTGGGTTTTGGTTTTGATTGCGATCATTTGTTTAGTTTTAGGCTTCCTGCATTAAAATATTTTTAAGCTCTCAAAACAAGAGAGACAAACAGGCTCACCTCCCTCAAGAGAAGATTATGGGTGGGGGTAGAAAACTCCCCCTCCTGCTTTGTCATCTTATATGTTATAATTTGCATCGGTGGCAATGGAGTTGGGTCTGGTGGCATTGTGATAATGTACTGAGGGACATGGAACTGGTAACAGTATCCACACTGACTGTTTCTGATGCACAGAATGCCAATGACAAGGTTCTTGCCCAGTCTCTAGGTTTGGTTCTCCAGAATTCCCGTTGATTCTGTGAGCTAGCTAAAGCCTTTCCAGTAAATCCCTCTACTGGTTAAGACTTTAACTGTCTGTGAGGACTCTCTCTCTCTATCACAAATCTGGTTACCCTTCACTGCCCTTTATGGACTAAATGAAGGACTACTTTTTTTAAGCAAAACTCTAGAAATTGCATGGGTCCCTTTCTCCCAATGCTTTTCCCTTTATAAGAAGCATGCCTATAGCTTCTGTGTAAGTGAACAGGGTGTTCAGGGTGAAAAGGATGTGTCTCGATATAGAGGTGCAGGGAAGGAAACAGGGTACTCTATATTTGGCAAAGTAATGAAGGCTTCACACTAGGGCTGAATGTTTGAGTCAATTCCACTTCTATGCAGAAGTGCCTTTATCTCCCCCATCTCCTCCCTTCTCTCCACCTCCCTTCTGTGTATTCAGCAGAGTTCTGGTAATAGCTCTAATTCTGTTCTTTTCTTCAAGTCTTTGCTCACAGCTCCTTTATTTGTGTAATAAACAGAAATTGGAAAGCCCCGGTCATCCCATTTATTAAGAATGCGATTCTTTTTCTTTGTATTGATTGAATCTGAGCTTGTAGCTCTCTGGTACACTGTACTGTGGTTTCCTCTGTTAATTTTCATCACCAATTAATTCCATCTGCTTTTGTCTTATAAAATATCTTAAAATGTTTGGACCTGTGATATCACTTCTTCTTTTTCAGAACTTGTATATTTTATTATTATTACTATTATTCACTTTTTTACATTCCAATGGGAACTTGGAAAAAATGACAGAGAAATAGACGTGCTCAGTCACCATCTGGTTTTACCATTATATGAAATTTCCATTCTTCACTTCATGGTCTAAGCCAGTGATTCTCAATCCTGGATGTGCCTTGGAGAGTTTTTAAAAATACCGATGTCTGAACCTCGGTCACAAAGATGATGATTTATTCAGTCTGGAATGGAACCCAAGCATCAATAGTTTTTAAAAGCTCCCTAGGTGATTGTAATGTGGAATCAAATTTGAGAATGACTCTTCTAAGTATTAATAAATATATGGCCATGTTTAAATAGAGAAGTTGATTCTCAAAGTTCTTGTCTGTAAGAATACTCAAGAGGATATTCTGGGGCCCTATACCCAAGACATTGATTAAGTAGGAATCTGATTGTTGCTTTTGCTTTAGATGTCCTTAAGGAGAACAGAGACCTGAAATTCCCTTCAGCAGTTTTTGTACTTGTTTCTTTCTGTCTCTATTTTTGTGTGGTTTGGAAGGCCCTCATCTTTATACTTACCTATGGCAGGTACAGATAATCTGACACAGCTTCAAAATCTTCAATATTGTGAACAGGAAGTTACCCACCAACATTCAATTGATGCTGACATGTGACATGCATGTTATATATTATCCCCAATCAGACCCTTCCCAGAAGTTCTCAAACACCCCTGGCTCAGCTCCTCAAAACCACTATAATGGCTCATTCTGGGCTCTTTATTTTTCAAAGGTAGTCAAACAGTTTTCAAGAATAATGATATATAAAACAATCGTGAAAATTGCAGACATAATTTTCATCAAGAAAAATAGGATAGTCATTCCTTTACACTTGAAAAGCAACATTATAATAATAATAACATTTTGACATACATTTTTCAGATTAAAAGCAATGAAGGGACCCAATTTAATCACTCTGTCTAAAGAATATGAATTCTTCGAGGTCAGAAGGAAAATTCATCTTTATGTCCTTGTATGTCATAACTGAGCTTAACATGTCTCTAAAACCAGAATATATTTGTAAGGTTCCTACCTGTCATGGAAGTAAAGTGCTTTCAGATAGCCTGCCTTAATGAAGGTCAAATATTTTCAAATTTTATAAAAAGGTATAAAGATATTAAATTTAAAGCCCATTATCTTAGAGAATAGCTCCACAGATTAAAATTCTAATTTTTGTTTAAAGTAATTTTAATTGCATGTCCTTAAAATCAGAAGATTTAAAATAAAATTTACAATTTTTAAATACAAATCATTCTGTAGTATTTACATTTGCATTGTTATGCAAAAATTAAATATGTCTGATTTCCTTATCCCATTATAAAACATGCATTTATATTCCACAAAAAATGTGTAGTTCCTTTTAATTATAATCTATTTAACATAACAGCGCATCTAATTTATTAACTCCTAATTATATATTATCGAAGCAGCTAAAAAGAAAAAAGAAAAAAAATCTCTCAAACTCTCTGCTGTTTATTGCTGGAAATTTTCCCATAGAAAAAAGTGAAATGCAGATTGTTTTAAAAGTATATAATTAAGAAATCAGTATCTAAAATTTCACTTAAATAAAATGTAGAGGCATGTGTTTATATCCTTTCTATGAGATGCATAAAATCCTGTCTAGAAAACAATTATCTAGTGTATTGCAAGATGAGAAATTCATATTAATTTAATCTTCATCATAATAACTAAATGAAAATAGTATTTCAGAAGAAGTTGATAGTGTCTAACCAACTGTGCACCAAAACATGAGGGAACAGCATATCATAATTTCCAAGGATAAGATATTTTAACGGTGTAAATACTATTTTGGAAAAAAACTCAACATAAAGTATTCATTTACTGATTCAACACTGTGCAGTATTTATCAAATGATTACTAAATGTCATGCACTGCACTAGATGCTGGAGATGTAGTAGTAAGCATTGAAAACTAAAGTCTCTCCTCTTGTGAACCTCTTGATCTACTGCAATATGCACATGAGTCAAACAATTACAAAATAAGTGTATAACTACAAGCTGTGCTACGTGCTATGAAGGTGCCTTGTGGTATAAAGATGTGGAATTAGTTGGCTCATGAACCAAGATCTTTTTATAAAATGTAACTTAATATTTTCAGTAAAAAAAGAAAAATTCAAAATCCATCCAAATACATTCCACCAATAATAAGACTCACTATTGTACTTGAATTAAGGAAGAAAAGTCTTAAAGAAGAAAAGTCTTCTACTTTCTAGAAAGTAATCATGACAAAGTATGGTTGGCCTTTATTGGTGTAGAAATGCTGCAAACTTAGACATTTGCTATTGATTCTAAAGTTGGGGATTTCTATATCTGAAGTTGAGCCTTTTAGGCATATTTGAATTCAAAGAAAGATATTAGCGCTTTATAAGAATGTGATGATGAAAAGTTCATGAGCTTCATCTTGGATGGGAACTTTTAAAACAGAGGAGATTGTAAACTTTGGGCTAATTGTGATTGTTATCTAGTCTGATACATTGCTAATTAATTAATTTCTAATGAGTAAGATAAAGTTGGATTAAATTATGCATATCTCTTTTTCAGAGTAAAAGCAGGTATTCGATAGAAAGTACAAAATTCAAGGTACTCACATTCATTATTATTTTTGACAATAATAAGCAAGTCAAATTACATGGAATTTGTTATATGAGCTATAACTTTCTACTATATCAATAAGGACCTCTTGAAACCTACCAATTATTAAGCTTTTGGTTATGTCAAAAGGACAAAGATATAAATTCAATATTAAATGTGCAACTTGAACAGTAGCTATTTTCTAGATTTATTTCTAGACTTCAAAGGAAATTAATGAATAGCTCACATGATCATGTGATGTTCTAATTATATAAATTAATAAAACTAAAACAATTCATAAAAGACATATGTAGTGAAATTATTTATTTAATAGTTTTCTTAACCAAATCTTTACAACACTTAGTGTTTCATTTCTTAGCCCTCAAGGCAGTGAACAAAAATCATTTTTGCTCACAAATAAAAGACCCTCTACATTAATTATTAAAAAGGCAAGAAGAGAAACTCTTACAAAGCTATAAGAAAAAATCAAACAAAACGAACCTCATAAATTCCCAGCAGCAGTTACCACCTGTGGTTAAGAAAGTATAGCCAGAACAGAATCTAGCATTCCTCACAAAAACCTCAATCTCTTTAACCATTTAAAGGCTTTATTTCAATTAGTTACTTTACTATGCTCAGAATCACTGGGATTTTGATGTACGTACATGCAATACATTTAAATACCTTTTCTGAGTATAAATCGGATCCATGGAAGGCTGTGAATTATTGCATTCCTATGTATTTGCTTTAATATGAAGTTAATAAAAAGGGTGAGATTGTACAGTTCAATCTTGGTATTTTTCTATGTTCAAATCCATGAGAATGAGAAAGTTTGTAATAATAATTAAAGGAGAGTTCAAAAGCATGGAGTAGAGTCTAGTACTATAAATTCAACAGGTTTTATAATGTCACAAGATAAAAAACTAGAATCAAATTTATTTTTTTCAATTCATTAAATTTCATAAAATGTTTTAATTATCATGGTTTTAATATAGAAGTAGATATTGTGCTGTTTTTAAATAAAATATTTGTTTAAAATTTACCCGTGTAAATTCAGAAAATTAAATCAAAGTATCTTCCATAAATGACTCATATATCTGAAGTTTTTATGAGATAAAATTAAAATATCAGATAGATGAAAATTTGTATAATATTTTCAAAATTATCCAAGGAAAATTTTGAGTAAATATGATTAGGGATTAACTATAAATTCTCAATAAAGTCTGCTAAATATTCAGGCCTGAATATCATGTCTTGTGAAGAGAAAAGTAAATACAATAAACTATATAAACTCTATGTTCTTATCTTAATGAGAAAAGGGGAAAGAAAGCATCTGCCCTCAACTATTGAAAAACTTATGAATTTAAGCTTAAAGTTTATACTTAAGGACTACGTTTTTGTTTCTAGTTCAATATTTGTTTAATAGCAAAATTCTGGAAACATTGAAACACAACATATCATTAAGAAACAATAAAAAACATAATGTGAGAAAAAGGAGAAAAAGCTATTGACTTGGAATAAGAACAGAAATTAAACAGCCCACATTACACAAGGCAGAGTGAATAAAAAGGGAATGATAACTAGAAAGATCCTGGTATTAACATTCTATGGTGAAGAAAATACCTTTACAAAAACAGATAGAGTAAAATATTAGGACAGAAATATCTTTCTGGCCAAAAATTACATAGCATTAAACATATTACAAAACACATGGTTAACTCTCTGGGGAAAATTCATAGATTTAATTGCTTTGTTAAAAAATTTTAAAAGATTAAAATGAGTGAATTAGAAAGTTTTTCACTGAAAAAATTATTGAAACGTAGATATAAATAAAACAACATAGTAGAATAAAGAAATTAAAGATAAAAACAGAAATTCATGAATCGAAAGCAAAGAAAGAAGAAAATTCATAATAAATCCAAGAACTGACGCCTGTAATCCTAGCACTCTGGGAGGCCGAGGCGGGTGGATAGCTCAAGGTCAGGAGTTCGAAACCAGCCTGACCAAGAGCGAGACCCCGTCTCTAAAAAAAAAAAAATCCAAGAACTGGTTTTATAAAATACCAGTAAAAAAAAGAAATCTCATCAGAACAAATAAAAAAGAGAGATGAACACATACACATGTAGAGATAGCAAATGAAAAATCATGACAGGGAAGGGAAGAGGAAGTAGGTATATGCAAGGGTAGAGAAGAGAATGAAGATCATAACATTACTACATAAAATTCTATGAAAATATTAATCAAATATGTGGATGGATCTTAAACTAAAATTGATTCAAGGAAAAAAATGTTTGGAAAGGAACAAGAGAATTGACTAAAAACTATTTTAACTAATAGAAGAGGAAAATTGAGTTAAAAAAATCTCCTACAAACCAGTAATAACCCATTTGGAAATATAATGGAAAACTCCCATTTGTAATATTAATAAAAATACTTTAAAAATAATTGCCAACATAAAATATGAAGAATCTATATAAAGAAAATTACAAAATTTTTCTGTGAAACAAAAAGATCAAATAAATAGAAAAATAGACAATGTTTTTGCATGGAAAGACTATTATATTTTCATTATTTTCAAATTGATAACAATATTTAATGTAACAAAATAAAATGAAGTACAATTTTGAGGAACTTGAGCAAATGATACTAAAGTTCATCTGGAAGAATGACAACAACCAGGAAAAGGAGAGTGAGTTAAAAGGGGAGAGTTGTCTTATCATATATTTAAAATACATTATACAACTATAATAATTTAATAATATGGAACTTATGACTGAAAAAACAAAGCCATAATTGAAAAGTCATATTGAAACAGAATAGAAACTCCAGAAACAGATCTAAGAAAACATAAGAATTTAGTATGTCAAAGGTAGCAACTCACATCAGTGGGAAATTATTCAATAAGTGGTACTGAAATAATTGGCTTAACATTTAGTAAAGATTAAAGTAAATCTCTATTTTATATGGTAAACCAAAATTAATTTCATTTTGAACAAAGATTTAAAAATTTAAAAACATAATTAAAAAAGTGATATTTCATTACATGAAAAAATATGAAAACTAATGATAAAAACTAATCTAAAAGAAGTTGACACAATAGGAAAAAAATATTTGCAACAAACATACCAAACTATTAATAATCTTAAAATACAAAGCCTCATATAAACCATTCTAAACCACGTCCAACATTCTAAAAGTGAAATGATTTAAAAAATTTTATAGGCAATTTATAAAAGAAATAATACAAATGGTCAAAAACATATGAAAAAACAGGCAATCACTGCTGTCTTCAGATGATTGGCATCCTTTGAGAAACTACATTTTCCATTTCATATGATTTTATTGGAGCTACCAAAAGTGGAACCATGTATTCCTCATCACAATGTGTATCATGTGACCTATGCTATTCCAATCAGACTCTCCCCAAGGAATTGTTATCCTGAATGGAGATATACAAGAATGGAAAGAAATTGAAACCAAATCATTTGAAGGCAGCACTATGGGAGAAGGGAATGCCTGCAACTGCATGCTGCTTTTCCTTCTCATATTTCATGAGCTATCCAGTATGCTTCCAATAAACTCCTTTTCTTTATTTAAGGTAGACAGAATCTGTTTCTTGAAATAAAAGAATGAACCCTCAGTAACATACACTGTTGAATCTCACTAGTAATTAAAGAAACATACATTAAAATTAAAACAATTGAATATTATTTTTTAGCCAAAAGTTTGGTAAATATTAAAAGAAAGTGTAATAGACAAGGTTTTATGAGTAAAAATGAAAACTATAGAAAGCTTTCTGATGCATTTAAAATTTTTCTTTACATTTTATTGTTTTAAAAAATCAAATGATAAAAAGAACATAAAGTGGAACAAAAAGAATTCAGATTCCATTCTTCTCACACTGAATATTATTTTCCCCATTAATTTTATAAGGAAGACATAGCATTCATATTTTTTAAAGCCTGACAAAGATAATATATCAGCCAGGTGCCTTCGGGGGAAAGAGATGGCAAACCAAATTTGGGATTTACAAAAATGCGGGTGGAGTTAGGAAAATCAACAGGTGATAGTGCAATACCCTGGGGCTAGCAATAGCTGAAGGTCATTATCTCCCCTGGACCTGAATAGGCAATAGAGGGAGAGTTGCAGAAATGTAGAGAAAGCAGCCGTTTGTAGCTGGGCTCTTTGGTAAAGTTTCTGTCACCATCCCCTAAACGCTAAAACATTTTGGAATAGGAAGACAAATATAAGGTTCCAAACCTTAGATGAAGTGGGCTAAAGGTCGTTTAGAAACCCAAAATATATTATTAAATGTATATTCCATTCTAAAATTAGTTCACCCTTTCTATGAAGTATTCATTTCTGAAATCTGTATATATAATTTTTAATTTTTTCATTTTATATATATAATTTTAAAATGTATGTAAAATTTATAAGGGTAAGAGTTGGGGGAGAAATGTAGTCAAAGGCTGAGGACAATACTGATTCTAATTTTATATTCTGGACAAAAAATAATACTATAAGCCATAGGTACTTTAGGTATTTTGTAATAATGATTCTTTCTTTCATTCATTGACTCATTTTGGCAGTCAATAAAGGATACCTACGCAAGGTAATGTCTGAGTTAAGATTATAAGGTGAAAATCAATTAATAAGTCACAAGCAGAAATATGTTGGAGCTCATGAGAGTTGACTGCTAAATTTTTAAGAATTTTGCAAACTGGGTGTTAAACACAGCCTTTGTCAAAATTAAATTATATAAACTAATAATTAAATAAATTACATTATAAACAAAGTTAATAAATACTCAAAACTCATCACTTCCTAATAATTATCCTAATGTTTTCCTATTTTTTACTTACATTTAATGAATCTATGTGGTAGAAATACTATGTAATGGTGCTACTGCTTCTCTTTTCTATTTTGCATTTAATAATGTCATATTGGTAAATTGAAATCAGCGATGGTGAAAGTATTCATTCTGTGGAGATTGCCATCCTTTACAAGTGACAGGGTTTTGTTGTGGTGGTTGTATTTTCTTTTCTTGGAATCAGTTGTTAAATGTTTGCCAGGAAACCACTAGAAAAGTGAATAGTGGACTATGAGAATGAAAACATGTATTCCCAGTGAAGAGGCCTACATAAATAATGACAAAAAAGATGGTGTAGTGGTGGTAGTATCAGTAGGAGTAGTGGAGGTGCTGGTGGCGGTGGTGGTGGTGTGATGATAGTGGTGGAAGTAGTCAAAAGGCTATCTTTTATTAATTGCTAAAACTATATTTAACCCTCACTATAATTCTAAGAGGCAGGTAATGGTAATAATTTCCATTTTGCCAGTGAAGGGACTGAGGCCTAGAGAAATTAAAGAACTTGCTGATGGCCTCATAGAAGCAGAGCTGAACTGTAAACCCAAGCATATTGGACCAGATAGTTCAAACTCTTAATCACCACATACTTCCTCTTTGTTATACATACTGAAGCATCAATTGTGGAGTAGGAAATGATGAGAAATAGACTGGAGAAGTTTACAAGGGTCAGAACATAAAATACTTGCAACAAAATAATAGTAATAGTCATTTTGCATGTCCATTATGCAGTGAGTAATAAACTAAGTACTTAATATGCTTCACCACAGGATTCCTCATGTGGGTAATTTAGCAGCTAGCCTTCACTATTTGAGCACTATGATATTATTGTTTCTATAAATGAGACATGCTTGTTACAATGAAATCAAAAAAGAAGAAAAAAAATCACACAAATACTCAATCCTGAAATAATCTTTAACGTGATCGATCTACACATCGCTACATGCATACATACAACTAGCAGGAGACATATAGGTGACAAACACATAGAGATAGAATTTTATGGAGTGACACTCTGAAATTTATTTTTAATAAACTCATTTTTAAAAATATTTAATGTTTTAGATTTATAGAAACTTGCAAATATAGTATAAAGTGTTTCCGTACTCCCAGACCACCCAGATGGTTTCACTGGTGAATTCTAGCAAACATTTAAGAAAGAAATGATATCAATGTTCCACAAACTCTTCCAGAAAATAGAAGATGAGGGAACACATCTTAACTCATTCTATGAGGCCACCATTATCCTAACACTAAAACTAAATTAAGACATCATAAGAAAGGAAAATTACAGATTAATATCTGTAATGAGCATCGATGCAAAAAATCCTTTAAAAAAATACTAGCATATCAATTCAACAATACTAGCAAATCAACAATGTATAATAATAATTATACAGCATGACTAAATGAAATTTATTACAGGTATATCATGCTGGTTAAACATTAAAAAATCATTCTGTGCAATCCACCACATCAACAGGCTAAAGAAGAAAAATCATATGATCATATCAATTGAAATAGAAAAAAACTTGGACAAAATTCAACATCTACTCATGATTTTCTTTTAAATCTCATCAAACTAGGAATATAGGATGTTTCTGCTGAGATAATTTCCTCAACTTGATAAGGAACATACACAAATAAACATAGAAATAGCCTACTGATGAAAAACTAGATACTTTTCCCCTAAGATTAGGAACAAGGCAAGGATATCCTCTCTTACCTCTATGAAAAAATGCTCAACATCATATGCCATTAAGGAAGTGTAAATAAATTAAAACAGCTAAAATGTGAAAAGAAAAAAATACCCTGAAAATACTAATTGCAGGCTTCAATACAAAGCAACTATTATATTTATTAATAGTTGGAATATAAAATGGTACAGGTACTTTAAAAGACAGTTTGGCAGTTTCTTACATCTTTTAATGTTATTCCACAGTTCTTGGATGTTCTATTCTGGTTTTTTTGTTGTTTGTTTTTCCCATTCTTTTTTCTCCTTGCATTTCCTTTTGTAGGTAAGTTTCTGTGGACCTATTGTCACATTCACTTTAGCTTATCTTGACCATGTAAAGTCTTTTGATGAGCCCATCAAAAGTATTCTTTATTTCTGTTAGAGTGTTTTGCATTTCTTTTTTATTCTTTCTTAGAGTTCTTATCCTTCTGCTTACGTTACCCATATATTGTTGCATGTCCCTTACTTTTTCCATGAGATTCTTTAATATATGAGCCATATTTATTTTAAAATTCCTGTTTGATCATTTTAACATCTGTGTCATATCTGAGTCAGATTCTAGTAATTACTTTGTTCAGACTGTTTTTGCTTGTCTTTTAGTATGTCTTTTAGTATAATTATTTATAATAATTATTTGAAAGCTGGACATGTATCAAGTAAAAGGAACTGAAGTAAACAGGACTTTAGTGTGAGGATTTATGTTAACATGACTAGAAGCTGAGCTATGTTTAATGTTTTCTGTATCCCCAAGTGCCAGAGGCTTCCAATGTCTCCAGTGTTGTTTTTTTTTCCTTTACTCTTGGCTTTGTAGTTCTTTTTCTCAGAGAGAGCTTGTGTCTTGTAGCTCTTTAATTGCCATCCACTATTATTATCCTGGAGTCCTGTTGGTGTGTTGGTAAGGTGTGGAGCAAGTAAAGGTTCTATAATCATTCAACCAAGTTAGCCTGAGTCTTGGGTCTTTTCATCAATGGCATAGGTTTGGGGTTTTTCCTCCCTGTTCCTCTAGTCTTTCCCTGACTACAGCTTCCAGGTTTATTTCTTTGAAATACTGGCCCTGTTAGGCAGAAAGCCTTGACCTTAATTGAGACAGGAAGCCTGGAGAGAGGTAAACATGGAGAAATTACATTCTCCCAGCTGGAGTAAGGTCTTTCCTTTGTTACAGAGAATGCTCTGGATATATTTCACAATGATTAATCTTCCTCTCTTCCTACCAGAGCCACGAGGATCTTCCTCAGATCTTTATTGTGAGAACCTCATGAAACTTCTGTGGGTAGAACTCAAGAAAGCGTGGTGATCATTCCCCACACTGTGGTCCCAGGAGTTTTGAAATTCTCAAACTAGCCCTCAGCTTCCAGCAATAAATCAAAATTACCATTTAAGTGCTCCTATCAGTTTTGACTTCTGCTGCTTTTGCTCCAAGTAAGCAGATATTGGCTGTGATATTCTGTATTTACCTGTCTCTTCAGATTTCAGGGTGACTGTTTCCTCTGCAACCTTAGTTTTCTAGTATGTCTTTAAAAAGTCATTGATTTCCAGTTTCTCCAGCTTTTCTCTAGTAGGGACAGGACTGACTTTTTTAAAAACATCTTTTTCTTTTATTTGGACAGTTCACTTAATATTTTGTTTTAATTTATTTCACAAATATTATTGTTTATACACCTATGCTACAAAATGAAAGAAATATGCCCAAAATTTTACACCCTCGTATTTTGACTACTTTCAATTGTTCTGTATCCTATTTTCCACTTCACACCTAGAAACACATCTAATTTTCTGTCTGGCTTTTAAAAAAACTTTGCATCATAGACATTATCAACTCTGTGGAGAGCTTACTAGAGGCCAGGCTCTCTCCTGTTTTGCTTTAGGGAATGTAGAATGAATTTAGACATGCTCTCAGCACTTGATAGACTCCCATTTCTTGGTGCAGGCATATTCTCAGACAAAAGTGAATAGTGTAGGAACAAAGATCAGGCCTTTTAAGGAGTACATCATTCAGAGATGAGGAAGTACAGGGCAGCAATCCTCTATGGCTAGAATACATGTTGATCCTTGAAGACTGACTTTTTTTTAAAGCTCTTTACATGTCAAAGTTAATTTGAAATTGAAAGCATCAATTCTAATTTTATACAAATGTAAAAATCAAGGAAATAAGTAAAACTTTTTATACAATGAGATATATTCATCCCTAAAAGATTTCTCTAAGAGTAAGAAAAAAAATTATGAAAACCATTAAGGAGTTTGAGTCATTTTTAAAACCTCTTTTTCAGTTTTAGTCAATTTGACTATTGCCATGAAAGAACGTTAGAATGCTTAGGATGTATACATATGTCCAAACTTAGTAAATTGTACATTTTAAATACATAAAGTTTATTTTATGTCCATTGTATCTTGATACAGTTGTAAGGGAAAAAAACAACAACATGGTGGTCTTTGAATTCCTCACCTTTTTTTTATTATTATTATCACTGCCCCCACCTACCCCCTCACTTCCTGGTTACCATGGCCACAGCATCATCCTCCCATCACCACCGTAGGCCAACTGTGACTACTGTTACCACCTGTGCAGGGTCCCCATGCCCAGCCATTCACCTGGTCCATTGGGGAAGGACTGAAGGAAGCAGCAGCACAAATTGACAAAAAACAACCCAATTAAAAAATGAGCAAAGGACTTGAATAGACATTTCTCCAAAGAAGATATAGAAATTGCCAAAGAACACATGAAAAAGTTATCAGCATCACTGAAAACGGTATGACGGTTCCTTAAAAAATTAAAAATGAACTACCAGATGATCCAGCAATTCCACTTCTGGGTATGTATCCAGAAGAATTGAAAGCAGAGACTCAAAACAGTTATTTGTACCCCCATGTTCATAGCAGCATTATTCACAATAGCCAAAACATGGAATCAACCCAGGTGTCCATCCACAAATAAATGGATAAACAAAATGTGGTATATCAACACAAGAGAGTATTATTCAGCCTTAAAAAGGAAGAACTTTCTGACACATGCTACAACATGGATGAACCTTAAGAACATTATGTTTTGCAAAATAAACTAGATGCAAAAGGACAAATACTGTGTGATTCCACTTCTTTGAGGCCCCTAGAGGAGTCAGATCCATAGAGACAGAAAGTAGAGTCATGGGTGCCAGGGGATGGGAGAGGGAGGTACGGTATTCATGTTCAATAGGGACAGAATTTTGATTCTCCAAAATGAAAGGAGTTCTGGAGATAGATGGTGGGATGGTTGAACAGCAATGTTAATATACTTACTACTAGTGAGTTGTACACCTGAAAATGTTTAAGATGGTAAATTTAAGATATGGATTTTAGCACAATTTAACGAGGGGGAGAGAAAATCAATCCATCCTGACATTAACTCACAGATACCCTCACATAAATTACTAGTAAAATCTAAATGAACTTCAAGGGTCAGTGGGCAAAGGGGAATGTTGGGAGGGCCATAAGGAGAGCAAATGTCCTCTGCTAAGTTAATGCAAGACTTCTCAGAGGAGGCAGGCGGAAATTGAGACAGAGACCCCACACCCATAGAACCGCTGGCAAACTTGCTGAGCCTGTCTTAGAAAGTCTGAGCTCATGCCCCTGTGGGGAGCATGCCTAGGGGAAGGACCTTGGTGCCTGAGCACAGTGAATTCTTCATCTTTAAGATAAGGAAGTTGGACTCAAACTCTCTAAGGACTAAAATCCTGTGACTCAGTAAACAAGAAGGCCAGCGAGAAGGCCCAAGAGGTGAGAGATTGTGCAGTGCTGCTTGTTGAAGCCCCAGCATAAGACTTTATCTCACAGTAGCAACATGATCACCAGAAATAATATTTTTAATGACACTGGAAACATAACTACAAGAATTACGTACACATTAAGGGTCTAGAAACAAGACTGATCTGACCAAAATAAAGGAGTTAAAATCTCAATTCTACTAGTCTATTAATTATCGCCTTCGATGTATGTGCAATCTTAAGAATTTAATTTCTTTGAAACTTACTTTCTTACTCCGTAAAATGGGAATCATATCTTTTATGAGTTGTTTAGGTAACCATGGTAGAGGCCAGCATGATCACAGACTCTTTCTTATAACTAACACCAAAAATAATGAACAACAGCAATAAAGAAAACAACCAAGAATTAAAAACAGCAAAAAAACAATTTTTTTCACCAGCAATCAAATAAGAAAAGGGGTATAGCTAGTGTTTTAAACTTAAAAAAATGGCATTGATTTTCAAAAAAATAAAAAAACAACAACAAAAATATCCCTCAGAGAAAAAAGAAGAATTCTTTATGACTGCTTTATTCTACAGAATTTAATAAGGACATAAATTCAAGAAAATGATAGTACAAAGAAAAGATTAAATTATACCAGAATGAGTTGGAAATGGAGAGATTAAAGAGTGAAGAAAAAAGTTGAAGATCAAAAATTATCATTGTAGAAATAAGAAATAAATTAGAAATTGGAACAAACAGAAGTGACTGAAAATGAAATTACTGCCAAGAGTAGTTTGAGATAATCAAAGGGACAGAATAAGAAGAGACAAATGAATTAAAGAAATTAGAAAGAAGACTCTAAATCTGGAAGCCAGGTTTAGGCAGAGAACTGGACAAACATAATAGAAAAAATATTTAAAGACATAGTATTAAAAAAGTACTTAAAATTAAGAAAGATTAACAGAAAGTGTTAGAGGTAACATTAATACACAATGACATATATGCACATACTGGGTAAATTTTGTAATCATTCCCAAAAGAACGCAAATTTCCCTACCAATTTCTCCACAGCTTAATTCAGAGCCAGAAAAAAGGAGCAAAGATCTGAGGGAAACAGAATGTTTTCACCAGCCCAGGACATTATTAAAATATAAGGACTCGAGAACCACGTTTTAAAACATTAAACAACCCAGGGAATACAGTATATGAATGCTTCTTGAACAAACAGAAAAACAAAAAACAAAACTACCACTCAATGCCAAAATCCAGTTGATAAAGAGATAAATCAAAATAAATACTTCAGAAGAGGAAAAGGCATGGTAAAAAGCCTGGAGATACATACCATTTCTGTTTTATAGACAATTATGGCCAAATAGCTGTGGATATGACTACAAAAATGTTATAGGGCTCACAATATCAAAACAATAATATGAACGACAAAAATTAGAGGATAATAGTGGAAAACATTGAATGAAGAGCAAGAAAACTATGTCCCAAAAATGAACATATCTATCATATCCAAAATTGTCTCATGTCCCTTTGTAATCTTTCTCTGTCATCCCTCCCTGCATCAATTCTCACCACTGACATGCTTTTTGTCACTATAGATTGGTTTACATTTTCTAGAGTTTTATATGAATGGAATCAAATTATATGTACTCCTTTCTTGTCTGTCTCCTTCCACATTGCTTAATTATTTTAAGATATATCTATATTGCCTGAGTATCAATAATTCATTACTTTTTATTGCTGAACAAAAAGTATTGCATGGATATACCACAATTTGTCCATTTACTTATTGATGGAAATTGGAGTTGTTTCCAAATAAAATTGCTATGAACATTCATGTAGAAGTCTTTGAATAGACATGCTTTTTCATTCCTTTTAGGTAAATATCTAGAAGTAGCGTGGCTAGATCATATGATAGGTGTGTGTTTAACTTTTTAGGACATTGACAAACTGTTACTGAAAGTGGTTGTACTGTTTTACATTCCCATCCGCATTATAAGATAGATGAAGTCCCTCCGCATCCGTGTCAACACTTCATATGTTCAATCTTTTTCACTTTAAGTGTTCCTTTGATGTGTAGTGGTATTTTTTTATAGTTTTAATTTTACATTCCTTTAATGCAAAATTATTTTGAACATATTTTTATGTGTTTATTTACTATTCATATATTTTATTTTTGGAAGTTTATGTTCAAATTGTTTGCCCAAATTTTTACTGCATGGTCTTTTTTCTTATTGTTGAGCTTTTTAAAAAATTGATGCATAATAGGTGTACATAGTTTTGGGGTACATGTGATAATTTAATACATTTATATAATTTGAAAAAAAAATCAGTATACTTGGGGTATTCATAACCTTAAATATTTGTCCTAAATGCTTTATAATAAGTCTTAAAATTAGTACCAACTCACACCAGTAAGTCCTCCAATTTTTTATTTTCAAAGCTGTTTGGGCTATTCAAGGTCTTTTGCATTTCTGTATGAATTTTGAAATTAGCTTATCAATTTATACAGAAAAAATGCTGATATTTTGATTGGAATTGCATTAAATCTATAGATTAATTTGTGGAGAACTAATATCTGAACAATATTGAGTTAAACAACTTATGAACACAGTGTGTCTTTCTATTTATTTGGTTTTTCCTTAATTTCTCTGAGCATATACTTCCTTAAGAGGACATTTAGCTACTGGTCTAGTCTAAAGCATTTTTGAAAGTCAAGCTTTTGTCTATACATTCATTTTCAGTTAATTTTAATTCTTGCTCACATCACCATCCTATTTAACTTATTTATTTTTAGATGTTTTAGTCTAATTGGACTTCCTAAGCTCACTCTGTAAGACTAGTCTTTTCAGATAGGCTTCCTTTAGGCACCCTCAGCTAGCATTCTCTTGTTATTCTCATCTCATTATGAGGAGCATTTCTCTGGAATTTTCTTGTAGGAATGCTGAAGAGAGAAGAATGACTAGGACACTCAAGTTTATAGTATTTATATGTAAAAGCACTTCAGATGATGAGTCACTACTAGACTACTAGTACTACTACTACTACAACCTCATTCCTGGGGCTGTCTGGCTTTCAGTGAATCTGAAGGCCAAAGTTTTTAAGGGATTTGAAGCAAACAGTTTACTTGTGAATGCTCCAGTCTCCTCCTTAAACTATAGTAGGTATGAGAGAATTCTACGGCCACATTAAAAGTCAACTAAAGTTCTAGCAGTACTGTCGAGTTGCAGTCTGAAATATCGGTTCCTGGTGTGCTCTTGGCCAAAAATGACCAGACACACCGAAAGCAAGGTAAGCACAAAAATTAGGTTTATTGAGAAGAGAAAGATAAGATTATAGAGGAAGAGCAAGATATAGGTTTACAGAGTGACAGCAAGATACATTCACCACAGATGATGAACGGAACCTCTGTCACAACAAAAAGGTCTTAGTTATGGTCTGGGTCTCGTTTTATAGTGTCTGGATTGGACCCTCCTTGTGGCTCAGATGTCGCCATGGAACCACCTGAAATAGACAGTTGAGAGTTATATGACCTGAATCTTACTACACATGCAGATCTCCCATGAGCCTTTCTGAAAGCTGGTTGCTCTAGGTCACTTTCCAGACTCTATTGTACCTATGCTGCTTGACCTGTGGGCTAGAGAGTCCTCTGCATTCTTTTGCAGTTGGCGTGCTAAGTTCTGATTGGCAGATTCGTGGGCTATTCCCTTTTTCCCCAGGTGTGGCAGTCGCCCACCTTGTCCCAAGGAGGCACTGGCCAGAGGTCCCTGTCTACCTAACAGTACTGTGAACCAGAAGCCAATCTGAGCCAAAGGTATACCCTATTAATTCAGTAAACCCCTTCTAACACCTGAGTTCACTATAGTGATTTTTGAAAGAAAAAAACTTAATTGCTTTTTATTACTATTCTACTGATCTGCTTTCTAATTGATCAAACACATAGGCTATTGGAAGACATTTCTGTTTAGCAGAGATGTATTTTTAAAGTCTAGGAAAGTATTGCCTGTTTCATAAAGCAATTCAGCTCTTTCTCAATTTAAGATCTCATTTATTTCCCCATTACACCCCAGCTGGTTCCTACTTTAAAACTTGGCCACTACTGCTTTGAAGCAGAAGTTTAAAGATGGAGTTATTTATTTCATTTTAATTTGTTTGCTTTCAAATATCCTTTGTTTAACTTTCTTGTCCTTAGTGTTTGTCTTCTGGTTTAAAGCTAATACTGCGTGCTTTTATAGACAGAGGAACATCTTCATCATTATGACAAGCCATTTTGACTGAAAGATAATGGGAATTTGTTTTTAATCTTAAATATAATTTTATTTTAATGAACAGAAAATCTGGAACTCAAAAAGAATCTAGTCACATTTTTTGTACTGGTCATTGATAGTTTTTTTATATATATATTTTTTGCTGTGCAATGTGGCATTCAGCTCTTTCATATGGTTTGGTTCACTTAAGTAAAATTTTAAAGAGTCTCACTAAAACTGAATAATGATTCTGTTTTTTCATAATTTCTGTTAATGGCCTGGAATGCCAGAATATTCTAGAAAACATTAAATACTCATGCATATTAATTAATAACAATATTACCAATTCATTATATGGATAACACTTGAAGTCCAAATGATCTGCTAAATGTTTAACAAAATACTTTTACCTATAACATTTGGATAAAAGTTTTACAGAAAAAGATCTTGGTTTTGCTGATACTTTATGATTTTACTTTCTATGATTGGAGTGTCTTTTTATATCTGCTTTGTCTAAGAAAAAATATTATAATAAAACTAAGTTTCTACATTGTATATTTTATCTATATCTTTGTGTAAAATGTAATACCTAATAATAGAAACACTCAACAGAGCAGAAAGTAATCCTCTGTAAATAAGATAACCTTCATCCAAGTGGTCATCATAATTATCTTCAAATGAGAAGGAAAATCTAAGAGAGGTAAATTGGTTGTGGAGTTATTAGTGCTTTTGTGTCTCATCTCTGTTCCACTTATGTGAAAAAAATAAAAGGTTTAAACAATTACTTAATTATATCATAAGAACAATTGAGTTTGACGGCATTTTTTAAATGCTAGAATTTTTACTCTAAGAAAGATTACCTTTCATTCTCAATAAAAACCTTAGTGTGTGGTGTCTTCTTTTTTTATCATATCAATGCATGCTGTAGGCTCAAATATCTGGAAAAACAGAATCTGTGAATTAAACAAATAATAGTATGAAGAAAAAACTCTCTTGAGTCATGGTGAGACCAACAATAAAAATAGCTGAGAAAAACACAAAGACCCATGATTGTAAGCTTCATGAGAATAAGGATCTTTGTTTTATATACTGACATACAAAAGGCCTCTAAAAGTATCTGACATATACTAGGCTCTCAATATTTATTGAATGAATAAAACTGGTAGGCCATTGAAATTCTAATAGGAAAGGTATGATTTCATTGCCTATAAAGATTATGAAAATTGAGCCACTCAACATAAATAGAAAATAGAAAAACAAAAGCAAGAGAAAGAGAAAGAAAGAAGTAAAAAGAAAAAAATGACAGAAGATGAAATAGACTTGTCGACAGAGAATGGGAAAAGTGATGCTGTTGATTAGAATAGGGCCAAAGACATTATACTCCCTGACTTTAGAGAAGAACACAGAAGGCACCGAAAAGAGAACTAGCCTGCATTTGGGACAAGAAACTCCTAGTAGACTGAAGAAACTAGGGGAACCAAACATCCACTAAATAATTATATGTATCTATACGGGTGGAGTTTGAGGAGTAGGGAAGAGGATCGGGAAGGAACTGGTGAAATAGTAGGTTAAATAATATGGACTTCAATAGAACAAAATATAATTCAGGAAATTTTCTTCCAAAAGATATAAGCAACCAGCATACCTGATCAGTTTGAGAACTGAGGTCCTCCCTTCTATACGGTATCCTGATAAGAAATTAGAAACAGACATCTATATCCTGAACATTGATAAGCTTAACAAGATTAGAATTGCTATTCTAAGTCATATTTTCTCACTTAGGCAAAGACAGAAGCTTAACAAAGTTGTATCAACCTTCAAAGAGTAACAACTTGAAAACATAAAAACTTAGGAAAATGATGATGAATCTGAAAAAAGTGTATGCAATTCTTGGCAGAGTAGGCATTTACTAAGTATTTGTTATTGAGTGATTTAGGTTTTATATTACCAAAATCCTAAGAGATTTATATGTGTTCTGAGTCAAGTGAAGTCATTCACACAGTAGTACCATGTGCATTTCCTTAAGGGTTGTTAATTGTTCTAAATACATTAAGTAATTTTGTATGTGTTCCCAATATTTTGAATATTGTATTATGAGACCCTGGGTACTATTTTAAAAAACTTTTGGAGAAGATGAAATCATTTTATCTTAGTAATTAACCTGGTTAGATTCAACTTGCAAGTCTTGACCTGTCTTTTGTCGGCTGTGATTTTGATATGAGTTTAGTTTTCAAAGTCTTTACAGTGCTATTTTGGTTGGCCTCTCATGCATTTCACCCAGGGGCTAGTCTGGAACCTGGACAGTGGTCTATACTATAAATTAGTTCTCAAAGCATTTGCTATGTACATTCCAGTTGGTTCCATACATATGCAGTTTAGGAATAAGTTTAGTAATTCAAATTTACATAAAACTATTCAGATTTTTTTTATTCATAGGGAAATTTTATTTATTTATTTATTTTTATTTCAGCAGATTTTTTTATTGACACAAAATATTCAGATTTCAAGGATTCCTTTCTGCAGCTCCCTCTTATCTGTGAATTCTCTCAGTTTCTCCAGATCTCAGAGGCCCCTTCTACTGGAGCTCTACTGGCAATCAAAAAGTACAAATAACTTTCATGGGCTGTCATAGGCAAGATTGGGTAGATAATTTGCAGGACCCACTGCAAAATGAAAATGTAGAGCCCCTTGTCCAAAAATATTCAGAATTTCAAGATAGCAGCAGCAGAATATGAAACTAAGTGTGGGGCACTTCTGAACATGGGGCCCTGTGAAGCTTCACTGATTGCATACCCATGAAGCTGGCACTAGTACTGGCTCTACTGAAATCAGACTCCAGCCAGGAATATGACATAAAGAAACATGCCATCATGGAAGTTTGGGTATTCAGTATAAACACCTTCGGTTGATGACAATATTCACATATATTCAGTAGTAAAAGGAAGATGTGCCTGTTTTATAATGTGTATCCATACTTTTATAAGTATAGTAGATCTTCATTATTTATGAATTTCATATTTGTGAATTTGCCTAGTCATTAAAATTTATTTATAGACCTCAAATCAATATGCATGGATGGAGCTTTTTTGGTCATTCACGGAAATGTGCAGGGCAGTATAAATTCAAGAGGTCCAACCTGCACATTCCCAGCTGAAGTCAAGCAGTGCCACTCTGCCTTTTTGTTTCAGCTCTCATACTGTAAATAAGTGTCATTTTGTATGGTCAATTTAATGTTACAGTTTTTGCATTTTTTGCCTTTGATTGGTGATTCTATTGTTTAAAATGCCCCATAAGCATATTGCAAAAGTGCTGTCTAGTGTTCCTAAGCATAAGAAGGCTATGATATACCTTATAGAGAAAATATATGTGTTAGATAAGTTTTATTCAAGCATGAGCAATTGTGAGTTCAATGTTAATGAATCAATAATGTATATTAAATAAAATGTCTTTAAAGGAAATGCACATTAAACAAGCTTATGCATTGATCAGTTGATGAAAATGTTGTGACCAGAGCCTTACAGGAACCTAACTTTGTGTTTTTCATAGAAACAATTGTTCATTATTTGCTAATTCAATGTTCATAGAGACTTTATAGACCACAATTACTATGAATAACAAAAATAATCTATACATGTATAACGTAGACATTGAATCTTAAAAAAAAGTTGTGTAGGGTTATAAAAACATATTCATGAGTTCTTCTTTCCTACAAAAGGGGTTAAAAGACTAACAGTACTCATAACTTACTCTATACTGGTTATTTTGTGTGTATTACATATCTTTGCCTTACATTACATTTGTGCCAGTAAATGCTCACAAAATCATTATTTTATAGCTCAAAGATCTCGCTTAGCTAAGATCACATCGCTAGTCTCTGTTGGGACCAAAATTTGAGTTATCTCTGAGGATCTTGTGTCTACAATGTGTACAGGGTGTTGACCATTCTACTCATTCCCTTGGTCACATCCTTATATTCCCAAAGACACAAATACTATGATAATTCTCTGTAGTAGGCTAATTAGGAGATAGTAATGAGCAAAGAATGAATAGGACCAGGGTAAAGAGATGATCCAAGCTGGGAGACCCCCACTCCCACATGCAATATTCGCTCACAGTCACAGGTTTGGTCGGGGTTTGTGTAGAAAATGCACAGCAGGACTGAGCCTGTGCATTCAAAAGCCTTTGGTACTCATGGATAGAAAGGACACAAATGAAAAATGCCCCCTTGCACCATGGATTGTCCCGAAATCCAAGACCCATATTTTATGAGGTAAGTTAAAAACATTACTAATTAATTACTAATATTGAGTAAATTAAGGGGAAAAATATCACATTGCGAACAATTAACCAAACAGCATACCTCATTGCTAATTCCCCGCCCCCATTGTTTTACTGCCCATATGATTCATAACATTTATAAAGCAGACCCAGGATTTCCTCAAAAGTGCCAAAAAAAGTGAAAGAATGCTTTTTAAATGAAGAAATAAATTATAATGAAAAGAATTTTTCACTCCCTCTCTCAGTGGAGAGTAGAGCTGAACAGATATAGTGAGGTGCTGTCACGCTGGAGCCAAGAGCCGGACACCACATCCTGGCCTTCGACATGAGGCCTCCCGTGTGCATGTTCGGTTTCCCACTAACCCAAAATCACTTGTATCATTATTATTTTTCACAAGCAAAAGTAAAATTAATAAACCTGTGTTACTCTTTATGTTTGGGTTTCTTTTAAAAACATCTGAGAGATTACAGTATGCAAATTCTCAGCTGCCAACAGAACACAGATGGGCTTGGGAACAGAAAATGATCCAGAGCGGCAGGACTGGAGCAACCCATGGGAAGTTTGGACAGAAGATCTGATGCATAAGACAGTAAAGGACTATTGAATGCTCCATGATAAATATGCTCGTTCCCTTGTCTGCATGCCCTTGAATAAAGACATTTTGATCTCCAAGGATAACCTGAAAAACATATAATTTAATCTAATTTTGAAAGAAGAGCCCTGCTACACGAATACTGGCTCACAATGCTAAGAGATATCAGCTGAAATATCAAAGGGCTTTCATAGTTCATGAAATTGACTATCCCATGTATTTGATATTTCCATTTAATTGAATATTTCTTAACTCAGTGAAAAACGTATGGGCCCGGCTGTAATAAGCCCAATGTTGCATATGGGATTACCACCTTTCAGAAGAGCTACATGAAAAAGTCTATTAACCTGTTTGCTTCTATTTTTCTGCCTCACCTTCACCCTTATTCCCAAACTGCAGTTCCCACCTTTCCAATTTTTAAAATTTTCTTTTCTTTGTTTACATAGACATTTTTTTCTTCCTCGGGCATCCATGAGAATATTGTAAACAAATGAGTGTTTCATATTGACTGCTTTAAAAAAACATAACCGGAATTATATGTTTGTAATGATATATAATAGTTAATATTTGACAATATATTTAAATATTACTGTCATAATATATTTGTATAAATAAGCAATTACTGTTAAGAAACATATTAAAATTTTAACCATAAATATCTCTGGTGATAGGGAAAACTCACAGCTTCCCTCTGCCCTCTTCGTGCCACTCAATGTATAATGAAGATAAATGCCAATAGAATTTTGTCAGTGTCAAAAAATTTAGATGACAGGATACTGATAAGATTATATTCATGTGTTGTGGCAAAACCCATTGTTTTTGTCTTCTCAATACCACTGGGACTAACTCCTCTTGACTTCTACCAAGAACTTCATTGTGACATAGAAAAGGTAGCAAAATGACTTAATCTCCATCCTATGATATCATTCCTTATTTTATCATGTGACTGATGTAAATTACTATGGAACTTTAACAAAAGTCAAAATCATTCATATGTTCTTATTCCATACTATAAGATAAACTTTTAGCAAATAGAAGAGAAAAAAATGTATGGTAAGCAAGGTGAAAGTTGTATACAGTAAGAATTTGTTATTCTGTTTTCAAATGTAATACTGATTTTATTAACAAACATTTGGTAATTTAACTCTCAGCTAGATGGTATATTTCCAATTGTATTTTTCTTAAGAATCAATTTAAATACTTTACAAACTTATTAAAAAAATTCCACTCATCCATAACAGATCAACTAAATCAGTACATATGGGAGATGGGAAATAAAATCTAGACATTAAGTAAATTACCACAGTAGCTTGAGAATCAGAGTTAGAAGAATGACTGAAATATCCCTTACAAAGGTCTATTATTTATTTATTTATTTTATTTCAGAATATTTTGGAGGTACAAACATTTTGGTCACATATAATGCCTCACCCAAGCCAGGGCTACAAGCGTGCCCTTCCCCCATACAATGCACTCCACATCTATTAGTTGTGAACTTACCCACCCCCACCACCTGCTTCCCACCTGACCAGCACCCAGTGAATATTATTTCCATGTGAACACCTTAGTGTTGATTGGTTAGTACCAATTTGATGGCAAGTACATGTGGTGCTTGTTTTTCCATCCTTGTGATGCCTCACTTTGAAGGATGGGCTCAAGCTCTATCCAGGATAATATAAGAGGTACTAGTTCACCATTGTTTTTTGTAGTTGAGTAGTATTCCATGGTATACATATACCACATTTTATTAGTCCGCTCACATATTGATGGGCACTTGGGTTGTTTCCATATCTTTGCAATTGTGAATTGTGCTGCCATAAACATTTAAGTGCAGATGTCTTTATTATAGAATGTCTTTTTTTCCTTTGAGTAAATGCCTAGTGGGATTGCTGGATCAAATGGTATTTCTATTTTTAGCTCTTTGTGATATCTCCAAATTACTTTCCACAGGGGTTGTACTAATTTGCAGTCCCACCAGCAGTGTAAGAGTGTCCCCATCTCTCCACATCATGCCGGCATTTGTTGTTTTGGGACTTTTTGATAAAAGCCATTCTCGCTGGAGTTAGGTGTTATCTCATTGTGGTTTTGATTGGTATTTCCCTAATGATTAGAGATGTTGAGCACTTTTTCTTAAGTTTGCTGGCTATTATTCTATCTTCTTTTGAAAAGTTTCGGTTCATGGAAGAAGATAGCACGTATATGAGGACAGATTATTCTTGCACATGTAAGGAAAATTTATTTTTAATAATCAAAGACATGATAAAGTCAACATAAAGCTCAGAAAACTATTCTGAAGTGACACAGACTCTGCTGTTTGGGCAGATTACAGAGAAGGTAAAGAATAATATTATTTTTTGTTTTGTTTTTAAAAGTAGAATTTTTAATTAAGATTATAATCATTTTACCTGTTATTACAGGGAAATGCAGAAAAGCCTATAAAAGTCAGTGAAAACCCCCATGGTCCTTTCATCCAGACATAACAACTGTTATTTTGGTTTAATTTGATTCACAATTGGGATCATACATTTTACGGCCTTTTGTTGATATTACAAACATTGCATATTCATTGTATAATAATAAAATTCAAATAAAAACAACATGGAACACACCAAAATTCCCTTAACATGTCTATAACTTCACTCATAATAGCTTGTATATCCTTCTGAATATATATCCTTCTGAATTGTTTCTGCGTATCTCTATCTTCAAAATTAATATTTTTAACTCATTATTTTAAAAAGACTACATGAAGATCAATTGTCATTTTAGAAGAGAAAAAGATAAATTTTACATTTGCATTCATAAAATATTTGGAAGCAAGATATATTGTTTTTATTACATAATAAATTTATATAACAGAAAAGAGTATAGTTGCTAAAATCTTAATACATTTCATAGCTTCATTATTTGCATCTTTTATGAAGTAAAATAAAGTTTAATTATTACAATAAATAATAAAATTTTCTTTTCTTTCTGCTGCCATCCTCCCTTGTTATTACTCATTTTTTTATGCCCAGTCCACCCTCTTTACTTTTTTTTATACGTCTACCTTAGAGCTCAGCTTTTTTAGCTAATTGGTAAAACCACTATATAACTTTCAGTTCTAAGAGACTGAATATACACACAGACCATAGATAAAAACAGAATTTTGGCCAGGTGCAGTGACTCACACCTGTAATCCTAGAACTTTGGGAGACTGAGGAAAGAGGATCATTTGAGATCAGGAGTTCGAGACCAGCCTGAGCAAGAGGGAGACCCTGTCTCCACTAAAAGTAGAAAAATTAGCCAGGCACAATGTTGTGCACCTGTAGTCCCAGCTACTCGGGAGGCTGAGGCAGGAGGATTGTCTGAGACCAGGAGTTTGGGGTTGCAGTAAGCTATGATCGGGCCACTACACTCCAGCCTGGGTGACAGAGCAAGACCCTGTCTCAAAAAAAAAAAATAAAAAAGAAGTCTGACCCACAATCTAGTAACCAGTCCAGGAAGCCAAACTACAACCTCTGTAGCAATTAGCCCCAAAGGATCAAGACCTGATCAATAACATACAACTTCCCTAATTTTTACCCCAACCCGCACCCTATTTTCAACTTAGGACCGATTTGAGAAAGCCAAATATTCTCCTCTAACCACCCTCATAGGATGTCCCACTTCCAATTCACTGGCCTCCCAGCCAGTGGCCTGTTGGCTTCCTCAGGCCAACACCCTCCAGTCAGTGCAGACCTGAAGCCTTCCCTTTTTCCTACTCTAGCTTTCCTACCCCTATGCCTGCCTTTGAGTCTCTGCCAAACACAAATACTGGTAGTAGACTTCCTTGCTATGCAAGCTCTGAATAAATATCCTTTTCTTGTTCTCATTTGGGTACACCTCATTTATTTCCACAGTTCATTTATTCCATGAACTTTCCAATTACAGAATGTTTTTGAATAAATACCATGGTCTTGGCTTTTCTCTCTCTAGCTTCTGCCTTCAATTCCACACTCTATCCAGATGCAAGCTACGTTTTAGGAAGCTTTAGAAGGTACTGATTTTTTCACTATGTGTATTTTATTTGACTAAGACATGATGAAATATTATTTAAACTGGATGTGTATCAACTGTAGCTCCTAAGCTGAATAATAAAATCATAAATTTATTTCATAAGCATAATAGGATGTTTAATAATCCTTGTTATATCAATTGATGAACACATTCTGTAATGAAGTCATTTGGTCCTGTACCAAATAGAAACTACAAAAATATAAGGAGCTTTTTGTTATGTAAGGACTCGAAGGTTTCTAGTAGTTCAGTGCTTTCTATTCCATTCACGTTTTTGTTGAAATAAAATGTAAAAGAAAGTAACCTTGTATATGCATATTAGAACTTCTAACAGGTAAGAGTTTCCATGGATACTTTTATTGCAGCTGAAGTGTTTGTGTGTGAAGAAAGGCATTCATTTCTAATTCTAAGAGATTCTGTTCTGATAAAGAACCCCTGTCAATCATTTCATATGCCTTGACTTTCTAAAATAATTAAAATAGTATGTATCATGTATATTATGTTGTAAGTTATGAGATAGTTCTATCTAAATAACCTTTTCAATCATTTGGCTTATTCTAGTAATGCCTTGGATTTTGATAAAGCTTGAAAAATCTATGAAGGTTTGTAAGAAAATTTTAATAAATTTACAGGATTGCTTTCTACATTTGTAGAAAGCAATTTTTCTCTTTTTTGTCATCATTTGGGCAATTTAAATTAGCCAATTACTAATGCTAGAATAAAGGCTTACTTTCTACTTAAAATAGCTTTTGGAGCAGTTTTATCTTGAAAAAATTTCAAGTATCTTTGACTGAATCTTATTTCTTGACATCTCACCCAAATCAAATTTCCTACAAGTTTTCATTTTATCTCTTTGAGAAATATATCAAAAGAGATGCAAGATTTCAGACCATGAAACTGCTAGGTTAAATTTTAAACCATATAGTTTTATCAGATGCTTGCTGAGGTTCGGTGACCTTTTAATTGGTGAGTTTATTCTAAATAACATGTTTTTAACATAGAATTATTTTACAGTGATATATCCCTAAGCAATTATAAATTGTGAGCATATCCATAGCACTGTGTTTAAGCAAATAATCTAAAAAAGCATTTGATCTTATTCTGATTTAAGAGTTAACTTTCAAATATGTTCTGTTTTTACTACTTAACATGGGATCTGAATAGCCACAAAGTGTAAATGATGGTCATAATAGTAAACAAAGAGACAATCAAAATATCACTCAATTTCTAAACTGCTTAAATAATAAATTTTGACACCAAAACTTTCATGATTTATGTTTTGAAGTCCATAGATGTAACAGCTTTTCCAATGAGTGCAACATTGTCATGGCACACTATACTATAATATCATAATGTAAGATAAATAGCTGTCAAAAATATAAGTTAAATAATATGAGAAGAAAGATAAAAAGTGTAAACTATATTTAACCAAAACATTGGTCTGGGCCTTCGCATAATCAAGATAACATCTTAATGATTACCAAGGATACTGTTTTTAGAAGATGACCCTTGAAATGTAATTCATTGTGGTATTGTGTACTGCCAGAAAGGACCCTCCTTTTAAAAGCTACTTTATTTTTCCTTTTTT